>CM063505.1:18150427-18370427 GCA_032207245.1 Pardosa pseudoannulata
TTTACTGAAAGACTTTATTTGAATTTATTTTATTTGTCTACAATCCTGAGATCAATAAATAAAGAATATAACTGTTGTTGCTCAAAAGTGGAATTTCTGCTCATAGAATATGAACTGGCAGACGAATTCTTTACGTTTTCAAATTTTTTTTGCTGATTCTGTTATCTAGAATTTTCTTTTTTAGATATTCCATTAGCTTCATCAACGTTTTCCTTCCAATTTTGATTCTATTATATATTTTCTTGTTAAATGTACAGTGCAGCCCATGACAAAATTTTAAAAAATATTCCTTTTTAAAAAAATTATAACCAGTATGCCGACTAGTTTAAAATTAATAAATATTCAACATATTTCTTTATATTTAAAAGTATTTCACTAATAAAAATAGTTAATTTTTTTATAAATAAAAAACATTACAAAATTGTTTACAGTGCAATATTTCTTTTACGATAACACTCTTTTACATTACTTTTTGCCAGTCTTTTAAAAAGTTTCATTAAATATTCTAAATAAAAATTCCCTAAGCACAAGAAAAAATTCAATGCTTATAACTAAAATACAACAAAATACTCAACAAAATACACAACAAAAATACTTATTTTTACAAATTTTAAACATTTTTATATATTAGTTGTTTTTAAAAAGAATAGTTAGACTTTTTATAGGATTTTATAGAAAAGTTTTTTTTCATAAATAAAAGTTTCGCAGTATTTTTTTAAAAGTTCGAAAAAATTATTGAAATACTAATAGTTAAGTATTACTCGAATTACTAAAAATTTATCATTAAATGCATATGTATTTAATCTTAAAATAAATATTATTTATGCTTTTAATATTAAAACATGTTATTGAAAAATAGTTAAGCATAGTTATTATATTTTCTTTAACACTTGTTTACAGTATCCAGACAATATATATATGTTTGATGTCAAATTTTAAAATTAAGGAATATCTCCGAAGAAAATTCAAACGTCAATTTTTTTTGTATCATTTAAAGTAAACTATCTACTTTATTTAAATGTCAGTTTCGGATCTAATTTACAATTATTTTGAAATGATACTATATACCTATATATCTGGCTATATACTATATATTATACTAGTATAATGTACTACTATATACTATATATCTGGCTATATACTATATATTATACTAGTATAATGTACTACTATATACTATATATCTGGCTATATAAATTTCGAATACATAGGGAGCTTATAGATTAAGATACATGATTTTCAAATAGTCGTATGGAAGTTTTCACATAATATGTAAATAATAAATCTGGAATTGATTTGAACTTGATCTTTCTTGCATTTTTCCAATGATATAAACCTGTTATGAAATTATTCTCACAGTTTTTCGTCTATTTACAGATGACCTTAACAAGATTGTTTATAGTTGAATTTGAAGCCCGATATAAGCGTATTTTAATATTATCTATATTTATTTCTATAAATAGATATTCCAATACAAATATTGTATTCAAGGTTTTTGCAATTTAAAAGAAATTACAATTCTAGAAAATATGTCCAAATATATAAATATGTGGGAGTTTTTAGAAGATTCATATCATGTTCATCTATAAAAAATGTTAATCTATTTTCCTTTTTAGTAACGATCTATTTTACAATTTTCTTTCATGAAAATTTCTTTCTTAAAATATTTATAATAGCGTGCATGCTTATTTTGTAAAAAATTAAAATTTTATGCCAATACTTACTGAGAATAAAATAAAAAAATTAAATTCTAGCAAAATTCATTAAAATGAAATGTAAAATGTATGTTCCGTTCAAGCCTTACCTCTTTGAAATTCTAATTTTGCTCATATGCGATGTAACTTTACCATTATATTGAGATCAATACAGGTAAAGTTCTGACATTTATGTCCGATATGAATTAAAGTGGATTAAATTATATGGAACACATGAATGGATTTTGATCCCTAATTGCCTTTCACTGAAATTAATGCCTCGTCAAAGAGCAGAGGTCGGTAGACACATCTTGGCAATAGGTTTACAATGTAAATTCTCGAATAAACGATCGAGGAATTTGAGTCACGGGGAAACGCAATAACTGGTTGTCCTTCAAAATAAATATTAATTGAACTCAAAGTTTACTCTACGTTTGGACGCGGAATTAATGTGTGGAATTCCACAATATGTAAATTCTTGGTCGTACTGAATCAAGTTTTTATTGTTTTATATGTGAGAATAACAGGAATTTAAATATATTGCTTTGGAATCTTATTGAATATATAAAATGTGAGATGATTCTTTGAATATAAATCATGTGAGATAATTATCTAAATATAAATTATGTGCAATAATTATCTAAATATAAATCATGTGCGATAATTATCTAAATATAAATCATGAAATGATTCTTTGAATATAAGGCGATTTCAAGCAGCAGGACACATCTCAACTTATGAAGATTCTGGCTTTAGTTTCAAACGGAAGGGAAGTTTATTGTTTGTCTATTGGCTGTTGTAAACATAAATGGGAAAGACATTATAGTAGTTCGTGGCGTTGCGGCAAATTGATCTATACAATGAGTGATATGATGATCTGAATATATAACATGTGAGATGATTCTTTGAATACAAATCGCGTGAACTATAAATAAATAGCTCACCCGAAATATTTAATTATAAATCAACTGAGATGATTTATCAAATATAAATCATGAAAGATTATTCTTAAATTACATAACGTATGGCACCATTATTTTGACATTATAATAAAGCAATTTGTCGCAACGTCACAAACTACTATAATGCCCTTCCCATTCATTTTCATGTTTACAACAGCCAATAGACAAACAATAAACTGCCTAACTAAAGCCAGAATTGTCATAATTTGAGATGTGCCCTGCTGCGTGAAATCGCTTTATACTACATGCTTACAACTATACAAGTACCATAAATGAATACGAAAAGAGTTCTCAAGTAAGCCAAATTTAATTTTCATAGTGCAAATGTCAAGTTGGGAATTCTCTTAAAAAAAAAAAAAAAAAAAAAAAAAAATTTGCAAAGCGATACTCACATCACTTTGTAAATAGTTCATTGTCTAACAAAACCAATCTTGCTGCATCAGGGTTTTCTTGAATTTTTGCCATGTGTAATACAAAATATACATAAAATATAAAGAGAAAGTGCTCTTTACAAAATGTATCTATGAATCTATAACTTATTTTTGTGTATACTGAAAACAGAAACTATGCAGAAGTAATCTATAGTTTAACAGTCTGGGAATATAGGAATGAACACAGATCTAGAAGCAATTTTTGTTCAATATTTTTGAAGGTATCATGTTTGAGGCTGCTAAAATACAGGTTTTAATCTGGAAAAGATTTAGACTGGGAATTCATGCCAGTCTAAATTGTTAAAATAAAAATTGTAAATTCTTATATCAATTCTTATTACTGTATTATATTATTATTATTTTATTATTGTATTATTATTAATTATTAAAATTATCATTATTGTATTATTGTATTATTATAAATTATTATTATTATTATTGTATTCTTATTAATTATTATTATTATTAGTAGTAGTATTTTTATTTTTATTGTTATTTTAACTGCAAATTGTTGTTCGCCAATTGTTTATATACAGAGCTTTTGAAAATATACATTCTTTAAAGTGATACTAACTTCTAAGGACTCAAAAAATATCGCAACTTTAGTTAACCACTTGCATTCCAAATTATATTTCAAATTCGTTAGCAATATCTCTACATCAAATCGGACAATTTTATTAATAAATGAAAAGACAAATTCAATTAAATGTCTGTGTTATTTACAGTATTGAACGTTTCACACACAAAAGAATGTTTTTCTTTTCTCCATGTATGTTTCTATTTGAGTCTCTATTGGTTTGGATTTGAAAAAATGTCGAGTGAGACTCGACAAATGTGTTCCTAAGATAGATAGTGATGTTGAGTCACTCTCGACATAGGAGTGGAAAATTGACTTAAAGCTGTAGGTGTGTTTGCATATAATTTGCTAAATGCAACTAGCACATGCATTTTGGAAATGTTTGGAAATAAAATTATAATACGGTACATACATAAACGTAAAAGTGTCAAGTAATTAAATACTTGTATAGAAAATGATATAATGGTTACATAGATTTTAATTTTTACCCTTTTCAAGAAACTTAACTAAAATTAAAACAAAATATCAAAACTGCTTCATAAAATATTAATGGAAATTAAACTACAAAAATGAGCGAGAGCCATTCTCGTAGAACACAACTTAATATTGTACAAAACAACATATATCAAACAATTTTTTCAGTGTTATTTTGAAATAACCTATATACATTTAAAAAGTGTGAGATGATTAGCACAATTTACATCTATATAGCAGAAAAAGAAAAAACATCAAAAGATGAAACATTTATTGAATTACCTTTCCATTTTATTACATATTTATTTGTATATAAAATGAAGTCAACTGTATAGTGCTGTTTTATTTTTGAGTTACTTATATATATATATATATATATATATATATATATATATATATATATATATTGTCTTCTGATATTATCTTAATAAAAACAACGTCAAGCATAGAATACTTGACAAAAGAATGTCTTATTATTTTGCTTTTAGTAAGAAATATTATGATAAAAGATTTTGAAACTTAAAATTGTTTTATTTCTCAATATTGTGTTATTTATTTATGAGTTCTTTATAGCAACAAAGTGAAAAGAGTATATTTATAAAGGATTTATACAGAATAAATAGAGTAAAAGTAAAATACTGCATAAAATAAAATAAAAATACTAAAAAATATTTTATACCTTTTAAACTAACCAAACTGAAGAAAATTGAACACTATTACCTATTCATTAACATTTTACCAGAATTTTTAACTCCAGAGAAATGTTGAAATTAATAAAAGGTAATACACGTATAAAGTACATTTGTATTATAAAGTATTTGTCATTTATCATGACGAGTTTAATTAAAACGAAATTAATTAATTTGAACTTGTTCTTTATGCTTTATTATATGAAATGTAATAATATATATTTATTAACTATATTTAGTTAAAAACTTGTTGATTCTACATGAGGGTTTGTGTGTAACTTTTATATAATATGTAAACCAGCGAAATTTAATTCGCCAGTCACGTGAAGTTGTGGCCCCTATTGTTTTTACTTCCCCGGGTTACTGCCAAAAGAAAAGCCTAAGTTTGTAGCAAAACAAACTTTTATTGAGTTATGAGAACGACATGTTACTCTTTCAAAGGCAGAAAAGACAGACTGAAAATGAAAACATGTGTAGCTTACAGGGTTGGACCCCAGAGTGAGACGGAAACGAAATCTTTCTCAGAGAAAGTAGATTAGTCAGCGTTTTCAACAGTATAAAGGAACTTAGATAATTGGAAACTGAACCGAGGACACTTGGGAAAATGCGGAGGGTGGGCAGAAAATTAGCATGTAAATCAGAACTAACTTTGAAAGAATGATAAAACAATTTTAAGTATTGGACACTCTTTAGATAAGGTATTATGTGGTTGGGAAAAGAGATTCGAAAGAAAAAGAATGGGAAAGAGGAGAATATTTAAAGACATTAAAGTGTAATAATTTTTATATATATTACACACAGACACACATATATATATATGCAATGATATTTTTTATCCAAAAAACTGACCAACGTAATTATGTTTATTTTGAATTAATTTTCTGTTTCGATTTTATATTTTCTGGCATTGTTTTCTAGCATCCTTAGAGAATGTGTTTGTTTCCACTGTGGATTCCTTCTGATTTCATAAATAACTAAAAATAGATTCTGACGCTTAAACTACGTCATCTGCGTAACCCACGTGACCCGTGCAAGTAAACTTTGATTGGTTGACACAACTCACATGTTTTACAAACAGTCGTTCGAGGTAATTGATGCCTGAATAAACTACGTCAGTTTGATCAAAGTATTCCACCTCGTTTTCACGCGTCTATCATTCCACGACTGTAGGCTGACTTATCAGCAGAGAACTATATATATATATATATATATATATATATATATACACACATATATCCAGAAATTTTTAACACCCACAATTAAATGAAACAATTATTCATTGTAAGCAACATAATGTTGGAGCATTCCGTCTATTTTTCTGCTACACAAAATCTAATTCTACGAAGACAAACAATTTAAAGCCGGTTCCGAAAAGACGCAAACATACATACCTACGGTTGGATTTGAACTCACGAACTTCGTTACCGAAGAGCAGTGTCCTACTGATTCAGTCACCGTATGAACCCTTTGAGGAAGACTAAAGCACTATTTGATGAGTATGAGGCAACTAATATGGATTTGTATAATAAAAAAGAACATATACTAGTAAACCTACACTCTTTTTTATAGATATATGGAGAAGAAAGCTAGCTGTATTCTAGTAAATAATAAAAAGCGAACAACAAAGAAAGAGTATAAATAAATAGAAATAAGAGCAATATGATACAAGATAAATAAATTTTCATCCAGACTCGGTATTATATTTAGAGGCACATTATTCATGAAATTGATAATCTTTTTGTATCTTTGGAAAGTCGACATACTGGAAAACACCGACATACTAGATCCGAATCAGCGAAGTGAGGCTTATGTGACAACAAATTGTCAAAGATATATCTGCAGTATAAGTTTACTTTCTCCATTTCGTTTAACAAATATAAAAGGGAAATCTGTCAAATTTGAAAATAAAATGCGACGCTGACATAAAGATATGTTCTTTTCTTATTCCAATAAAAGGAGCATATTTGTAACATAATATTATCGAAAGAAAATCTGGACTGATAAAAGAAATACAGAAACACGCATTATACTATTGTAATATCAATCCTTGGAAAAATCTCTTTTTATTTGAGAAGACAAGAAAATGGGCCTTTTACTAAAAGAAAA
The DNA here is from genome assembly GCA_032207245.1 of Pardosa pseudoannulata. Classification (NCBI taxonomy): domain Eukaryota; kingdom Metazoa; phylum Arthropoda; class Arachnida; order Araneae; family Lycosidae; genus Pardosa; species Pardosa pseudoannulata. The sequence goes on from CM063505.1 coordinate 18,157,361, forward strand.
TAACGTTTTATAAATAGACGGTATTATTTTTCATCTTCTGGAGGAAATTCTTAAATTGCGCATTTGTATCACATGTAGTAAAATAAAGTATTATAAAAATGTCGATATATAGTATAATTTTGTGTATGATTATACTATATTATAGTGGTGCAACAATAAATATTTCAGCTACAAGTAAATATAGAAATCATTCTATTGCTTTATTAATAAGTCGGAGTTATTTGTTGGAAAAAGAATTGTATAGGAATACATTATCTCAGTTGATTTAAATTTTTCATATGAATCTTTGGAATTCACTTTTGATAAATGAACTGACACTAATTTTAAAACATCAAAACACAAAACATTTTTGCTATATAAGCTTAAACCATTTGGAGTCCCATCAGTGTTTCACTTGTACTTAATGATCAAATACATCCTGGATTTTTCGATTATACCATAAATACACCAGTCTTTGAATTTACGCAATTTGTAAATAGTCATATAACCTAACTGTTTGCCGATGACACTGGTCTATCCAACAAACGTTTTACATTCTAGAACTAAAATATTATGTCAAATATTCAACTTTATAAAATTTGCTTCACTCTTTACCATCTGCAAAGTTATTTTGAAAGCCAATATTCTTTCAAAAGAAATAAAACTGTTTTCACGTTAGTGAGTATCTTAATTCTATAATTAATTCTCATTCAACTAAAAAAGCCAGACACAGATGATTGTGCTTGGTAACAGTAGCTGGGGCACACAAAATAGGTTCGTGGTATCAATATCCCCCAAAGAATACCTCTGTAGGGGACAAGCTATTCTTGAGACTTTAGCGCCTACATTCGCAGCACTCACAGGTAAGATAAGCGAGTTCTCATAATCCAAGTATTTATAAACTTGAACAGGGATGTTAAAATGCTTACCATATTTACACTGATTGTACACTGAAGTAAGTGAAAGAATCATTCTTCACAGGACCACAGGATGGTTTTGGCACAGAACTGCCTGGGACTAGCCCTCTAGTTCTGCACTACATGAGAGTTTGGCAAAAACAACATATGGATTTATTTGGCTCGAACATGGAAAAATCATTCTTTAGACTATCCAGCAGCAATTAAATACCACTTCCATCTAAACACGTGCCTTCTACGTCTTTCAGGCGAGTTCATTGCAAAATGTAGGGGTGGTCATAATGTTTTGGCTCTTGAGTGTACATATACCCGTTTTGGCATATATATATATATATATATATATATATATATATATATATATATATATATATATATATATATATATATATATATATATATATATATATATATATATATATATATATACATATATATATGAATCACTTATATCTCCACATAAAAACGCTTGACGATTAAGAATTGGGAGAGTCTGACTTGATAAGGTTGCTGATGAATCTACGTTAAGCGAAGGTCTTTTGTTAGCGTATGGACGCTATACCCACTAGCTGCCATGTTTAATGGTTGAATACTTGTTTGTGATGAAGACATGAATAAAGATATTATGAAGGACTATTCGTCTCTATGACTAAATAGTTGACTGTAAGGCATGTCATATATACATGGAACTAAAAAAAAAAAGTTGTACAGCAAGGAGAACTCATTTTGTAATGCAATATTTTAACGATTTGTACTTTGAGTTGTACTTATAAAAAATGGTAATTTCTTGCACGATTGAGATGACTAGTTTGAATTTCAATAAAACACTGCATTTAATTTAAAAATAATTTAAAGATAAAATTTTGAGATTTTAACAGCCGAAAACAAAAACTTTTTATTTTATTCGTACTATACACTGCTTTATGCCAATTTTATTAAAAATTTTAAGACGCTGTTGCATTTTGGCACAATTCTGAGTCAGAGCTTTGAGACTGAACTGCTTAAATTCATTTTTCTTGGTTTAAATTTTGGGAAATGGAGACAAATCAAACTTCTTTAGATATGAAAAACTTAATTGTGAAACTATGTAAAGAAAAAGAAAGCATAAGAGATATTGCAGAAATTGTCAAAAAGCTTCATTCAACAGTGCATAACATAATTAATAACTATAAAAGGTACGGATTTTTCCACAGACCAAATGGAAGTGGTCGGCCTAAAACGAATTCGTCTCCTCAATAAAGAGGCGGAAGCTGAGATTTAAAAAGAATCTTACAATTTCTACAGTAAAGATGGCAAGAGAGTTTAAGGAGACATCTGTTGTCAATGTGCTTCCATAGATGATACATTCTACGAAATATAGAGCCTATGCACCACAAAAGAAACCATAATTATCCGCCAGAAATGTGAAAAAAAGACTTGAGTATGCTAAAAACAATATTGCAAAGTCCCAAGATTTTTGGAAGTCTATTTACTTATATTATTTTTACTGATAAAGATATTTTTACTGATGGAGAAAGTAAGGCACAGCACTTAAATCAGCAAATATAAAAGTAACTGTTAAACATGGCGGTGGTAAAGTTAAGGTATGGGGAAAAATGGCAGTTATAGTGTTTGAAATTAAATGTTTATTGACTGTACCATGTACAAAATGTTCTAAAAAAATTTACCAAGCACAGCTGTAAAATTGAATTTACACAGAAACTTCTCTGTTCTCCAAGACAATGTTCCCAAGCATAATGCTCACATTGTAAAGGAATGGTTATTATATAATGCACAAAAAGTACTGCCCCATCCTCTAAAAAGTATGGATTTGAACCCTATAGAACATTTATGGGATGAACTTTTATGGAAAAAAGATTGGGCTAGAAGAAAATAAAAAATGAAAATGAACTAAAAAGTGATCTTCAGAATATATGGGACAGTGACCAACAGACTCCCCTGAAAAGTTGGTCCTTTCGATAAAACAAAGGATTAGAAACTTATAGCAACCAAAGGATATCGCACGAAGTATTAAATGATTCTGTTTAAAATTTAAAAGTTATTTTTTGTTACCTTGGATAAATGTCCAGGTTTTCTTTTGCTATCGAAAGTGATATCATCATAATGTTCTTTACATTTATTATTTATAACCAATTAATAACTGTTTATAACCAATTAATTTTTATCTATTTCTGTAAAAGTTTAAATATGTCACATGAAATAGTTGAGATGCATAGATACAGTTGTTTTTAAAACATATAAAAACCAAATCTACTTGACAAATATGTTTAAAATTACTTTAATGCAGAAATATGGCAGTGACAAAGTGTATTTAAAAAATAATTGTAGTATCAAAATAAAAATATTTAAGTGAATAATCATGTTAATGTTATAATTGAATCGTGAAAAACTTACTGGAAATTTCAGGAATGTAGTGCAAGATAAAAATTTTCATCCGTTTTACTCCCATTAAAAATACAAGATTATTTCAATTTTTTTAATTTTCAATTTTTAACAAAATGTTTATAATAACAATATATTGCCGCTGCTTGACAGATTTAAAATACAATCTGTTTGAAAGCATTAAATATAATAGACTATACCATATATAAATAGATATAATAGATAATAAATAGTAGAACCTCGGTATAACGACCCCCTGTGGGACCAACATCACAGGGTCGTTGTAACGAATTGAAAAAATAATAAAAAAATGAGCAAAGAAACGATGCAACAATACATACCTAGAGAACACTTCTATTTATTTGCATTTCCATTACTGATATTTTGAAAAGTCTTTGATGGATGACTGTTTCAAGTTCACTTGTGATTTTTTTATTATCACTGATTCCATATCTGTTAGATTTTGAAGAATATCTTCAGAATTAAATTATCCTTCAAAATATTGACGCAAGGCATTGATTGCGTTGAAAGCTTCTTTTTACTTCATTTTTTCAAAAGCTTGGATGATTTCTTCTCCGTCGTCGGAATCGCAGATTTCTTCATTTCCTGTAATACCGCCAATAAAATCGTCCTCACTCAAATTTTTATTTCGGAGAACTGTAAAGTTTCGTCTACCTCAACTAACTCATTAAAAGATAATTGAAGATCCGGAAATTTGACACTGAAGAGCTGGGTCATTTCATTAGCGTCTGGCGTGTCATATACCTAGGACATCAATGGATGTACGTGATGAAAGTGTCCTTTAAGTAAACACAAAGAGAGGAGTACAGGTTTCTTGAAGTTGCACCACAGTACAGTAATTTTAAAATAGCCCAATTACTCATCAGTCCTGAGGTCTAAAATTGGTGGTCGCTCTAACGAAAAATAATACGCTTAGGGTCTTTGTAATGATTTAAAATGAACATTATTCCTATGGTAAAATAATTGGGACTTTTTAAGATGTTCGTTCTAACGAAGGGGTCGTTGTATCGTGGGGTTGTTAAAAAGAGGTTCTACTGTATAATAAAATATTAAATATTATAATATCTGATAATTAATTGATATTCTTAGTATATAATTGTTTACTTTCTGTATAAAGTTTAAACCAAAAGTTTTTAAAATATGAATCTTACATTTCCATTCCCTTTTAACTCAAGAAAGAGGAAGTGTTAAGATAGATGGAATTTTTATGACTTTTTATCCTTGCCTATATAGTTAAAATGTCTTCACATCTGAGGTAAAGTTATATGTACGAGTATGAATGTGCGAAAAATATTAATTGAAATATGTAAATACTTCTTGCAATGACATCAAAGACAGTTAAATTCAATCTCTGTAACTACAGCCTGAATCAGTAACAAAGATATCGGTAGTAGCTGGGTTTTAGAAAATTAAAGGATTGGAATTCTATTTCACTTTCGAGCCTTTTACATAAATTCAAATGCAGCAGTAAAATGGGAAAGTAGTTGGGTACATCAATGAACTTATCAGAATTTCGAATAACCTTAAATGGATAAGAGTTATTCGAAAAGATACAGAAAACAGATTTATCATTTTAAAGATGCCCAGATCCTGGACGCAAAACCTTAGGGAATTTGTTCTTCCTCGAAGGAAATCGTTTACTGGGAATCGATGTAAAGTGCCTCATTTCTAAACTTTACATTCGATAAAACGGCTTGCGGTAAAAGGGAAGAAAAATTAATGCGAAGGCATATGTCGATGAGTACTTCCTTACAATACATTTATAAGAAAGAAAACTAACTTATTTCCCAGACTGATGGCAAAATTAGAATTCTGTTAAAAGAAATGCATGAGAGGATATCTGCTAGTTTATATAAGCTTTCTTATAGTTTTGTATCAGATATGCCAATATTATTTAAATATTGTTTATTATTGATTATGTTGTGTATTTAGAAATTCTACTATGAACATTTTATTTTATCGGAAGTTTGAATAAAATTTCTTTACAATGAAAGAAAAAATATTTCATGGGATAGAATAAATATTTAAATCATTGTGGCTTTCAGTAAAATTAATTCTCTATCCGATTTCAGGTCTAAACGTATTAAGAAAAATGGTAAATTCATATAATAAAAGTAATTTTATTCCTTGAAACATATGCATACACATACTCTAGTGCTTTCACACACAAGAATACATACAAAAGTTATATGTGAATATATATATATATATATATATATATATATATATATATATATAAGTAATAAAATATGTATGGGGATATATGTAATATGGGCGAGACTCATTCCAAATCACAACACATTTTATTTCTGGTGAGATACATGAAATCCATACAACAGACAAGCAATTTTACAATATCGTGCAAACAGACCATGTGATCCTGCACACAGACACATTTTTCAAGTAGGGATGTATCGGGTAAAAGACTACGAATAATCCCTAAGCACAATTGATCACGTGATAAAAAATACCCATGTTTAAAGAGAACGTGCTAACTATTGGCTAAAGTGGTACAGACATAGGCTGAATTAAGAGGATAGCATGTCTGGAGGGAAAAATCAGAATTACCCCGCAAACCCCAATGTACTTTATGAACAAAAATTTTTAAATTATTATTAAAATATGTAAATAAGGTATTTTAATATTACTTATATATATATATATATATATATATATATATATATATATATATAATAAAATTTGTTAAAAGTATTGCTGTCAATAAGTAGGTGTTACTTAACATAAGAAAATATTTTATGTTTATTTAAATTATTATATGGAGGATAAAAAATTGTTATAAATTTATGACCAACCTACTTTTATACATGAATAATTCTCTCAGCAACATCGTGCGCACAGTCTAAATCCTATCATTTTAACTAGAGACTGAATCAGGAAGAAAAATGTCGGTTGTAGTTCAGTTTGGGAAAACTGGCGGATTGGATTTTTATTTCACTTTCAAGGTTTCTATTCAAATATAAATACAGTAGTAAACTGGGGAAGTAGTGGAGTACATCAATGAACTTATCAGAATCTCGAATAAGTATAAATTATTCGAAAAGAGCTAGAAGACAGATTTATCATTTTAAAGTGCTTAGATGTTGGACGCAAAACCTCAGGGAATTTGTTCATTCTTGGTGGAAATCGTTTACTGGGAATCGATGTAAAGTGCTTCATTTCGAAACTTTACATTCGATAAAACAGCTTGCGGTAAAAGCGAAGTAAGATTAATATACTAAAGTATGTTCGTGAAGTTTCTTTACTAGACATTCGCAAGGAAAAGAACTTATGTATATTCTGAATGTTGGTAGAATTAGAATTCTTTTAAAATGAAATGCACCAGAGGATATCTGTTGGTATTTTTAAATTTTCCTATAGTCATGTATCAGATTTAGCAATATTTTTTAAATATTCCTTATTGACTATGGTGAATATTTAGACTTGCATTCAAAAATTTATTTAAATTAGAAATTTGAATAAATTCCTTTTCGTTTTCAGTAAACGAAAATTTAATTAAGAGGATACAATTAATATTTAAAACTTTATGTGATTCAATGGAATTGAATTCCTAGTGACTGTCAGATAAAAAAATATAAAAAAAAATTGATATTAATAAGTACACAACAATTATTTTTCTTAATATATACGTACAAATACACAGTCACGTGCATACACAAACTTGCATACTTACGTGTGTGTGTGTGTGTGACGAATCATAGCCGCCACATCATTTATCACCAGCGGAATGTAGTCGTGTCCATTGGGTGGGTTGGTTGGTTGGTTGGTTGTTTGAAATTTATTGCCGCTAATTCCTCTTGGGACAAACTGCGCCAAGCATGACGAAAAATCCAATACAACAACAAAATTTAGAAAGAATTTCGAAAGAAAAAAAACAATTTTGATGAAACGTTAAAAAAAGAAAGATGCCTGAATGTAATAGAAAAAACATTCAAAAAACAAATAAATAGGTAGAATATTTAGAAAGACACAAAATTAACAAGATAATTAGCAAAGTTTGATTAAAATTTAAAGATTCAAAAGTAAAAGAGAAGCTGAAAAATTGAAAAATGTACAGTACAAAAGGAAAATTAAGAATTTAAAGATTCAAATTTATTAAAATATTAAAATTAAAATCAAGATTTAAACTATTAAGAATTAAATAATAAAAAATTGAACATCAAAAGTTAGAAAACAAATACAAATCAGATTTCAAAGTACAAACCAGTACAGCGAAGAAAAGGGAAGAAGCCTGGATGCGGCATTTTCCCAACGATTGAATAAAGATTAGTTGACGAATTTCCAAAGAATTTTATGTACAGAAATTTAAACATACAAGAAGTTAAAATATGTGCAGCTGTATAAGTAGTCTTACAATACGCACACTGTGGAGGTATACCTCACCAAGCAAGAGATGTGCATGTGTGAGTCGGCAGTGACCCACCCTTAGACAAGTGATAATCACGTCATGTCTTCTAGAAGGGAGTCAACATTGGGAGTCACTGGTGTGTAGCATATCACCAACAAATATCAACAACTTCGTTTATTCATGTTTCACATGATTACAATGAAAGCACATATCGGAACCTTGCGCTCTGTTAGAACAGAAAGTCAAAAAATCCCCGAACAACCGAACAACCCGAACAACGAACAGCTCTTCGAACCTTGGTGCTCGCCTATTTAAAACATTTTAAAACTGGAATCTGCGTCATGATTGTCGTCAAGAGACAGCCAATCATGCCGTATAGAATGTTCTCGAGAATTCTAAAAACCCATCCTAGTGACAGAATGTCTTGTGCGTATCCCCAAACCAGAAAAACGCCACCATTTTATAGGAATTGACATATAGAATTTTGAAACAAAAACAGAAATATTTTAAGCAACGCGTCTGGTTATTTTACTTACTTACTCTCTCCTTTCTCTCTCTCTCACTCACTCACTCACTCACTCACTCACTCACTCACTCACTCACTCACTCACTCTCTCCCTCACACACACACACACACACACACACACTCACACACACACTCTCTCTCTCTCACACACACACACACATATGTGTGTGCAATGTAAAAATTTAATACTTTAATCCTAAACTAAAATTACTGACTCCTCTATTAAAAAAAGCACCAAATCCACAATTTCATCATCTTTTTAGTCACCTTTCGGCGTTAAACTATTTTGTTTCCTTCCTGTTGGTGAGTTTAACTCGCCAACCTATTTTGATGGTTGAGAGCACATGTGCTTCGTCGAGAAAAGAGATAAAAGAGATGGTTAAGTTTTGATGGCATAATTTATTTGTTGAGTTAATAAATTACATTCTCACATAGGTAGCGTCCCCAGGTTTATATAAGGCTGTGCGACCATCCTTTTTGGGACCATCCTTTTAGCTTGCTTATAAAGATGCTACAAACTTCTCCTTAAAAAATCGTATTCTCTTTCGATGACGACAACATCCCTGCGACTCTGTTGCATCCTCGAAGCATAAGCCACGCTATGTTACATATATATATATATATATATATATATATATATATATATATATATATATATATATCAGAAATAGTTTAAAGTACTTCTACCATTAAACTAATATTGGGGAATATAAGCAAATATTTTAAGTTTATTTAAAGTAACTTGTAGGGAATTGTAAAGAAAAATGCTCTAAATGTAGGGTAATATTTTCCTAAATATGAATACCTCTAGAAGAAACATTAGTACGTAGAGTTTAAATTCTACCGTTTTTAACGTATGGAGGCTGAATCCGTGATAAAAATTTCGGTCTTAACTGAGTTTGGGGAAACTGAATGATTGGATTTCTATTTCACTTTCAAGACGTCTGTTTAAAATCTAAATACACCAACAAAATTGAGAAGTAGTAGAGTACATGAATGAACTTATCAGAATCTATAATAACTTTAAATGCATGAAAATTATTCAAAAAGACAGATTTATCATTTTAAAGTCGCTTAGATCTTGGACGCAAAACCTTAGGGAATTGGTTCATCGTCGGAGGAAATCGTTTACTGGGAATCGATGTAAAGTGCCTCATTTCAAAACTTTACATTAGATAAAACGGCTTGCGGTAAAAGCGAAAAAAGATTAATGCATTGACGTATGTTGCTGAGTGTTTCCTTACGATACATTCACAAGGAAGAGAACTTGGGTATTTCTAGACTGATGGTAGAATTAGAATTCTGTTTAAAGAAATGCATTAGTGGATATCTGGTGGCTTCTTTAAGTGTGTGGGGGAGTTTTTAAAATTTCCCCAACAGGTCTGGAAACATGTCTTTTATCAAGATATATATAACGAAGGAAATTTTATATGCATTGCTTTGAGAGTTTATTTTTTATTGGAAATTGGAAATGAATTTCATTACTTTGCAAGAGCAGTAAACATCATAAACACAATACAATGAATTTTGCATTTTAGATGATATCATGTTTTTTTAAATCCCATGGATTAAAGTACTATTCAACTTGAGCTCAAATAGAATTATATTAAGTTTTTATTAGTGTATAGAATATAATTATCATACTAAATGAAATTTACGACTTCATCTGATTACAGAGTTACAATTATCATTTAAGAGAATTCTGGCAGTTTTTAAAATTATATATTGATATGTAACGCGTTTGAAATGTAACTTTAATAGCATTTATGAGAATAGTATTACTAAATAAGTCTCTGTGAAATAAGAAAAGTCTGTGTGTAAATAAGAAAATTTTGTGAGTTTTTAAAGTTTTCTGTTGTCATGTTATACGCTTGGAAACTTAGTCATATTAGTTTATTCAATATAATTAACATACGAAATGAAATTAAGACTTTCTTACTCTGATTGAAGAGTTACAATTATCATTTAAGGGAATTCTGGGAGTTTTTAAAATTATTCATTGATACGTAACGTGCTTGAAAACGTATTTTTATTACTATATATAAGAAAAGTATTACTAAATAAGTCTTGTAAAAAGTTTTTTTTCATAAAAAATTTTGAATTGAGTTTCTGCAGTTTGGAGGACAGAAAAATATTACTGTGCAAAAAATAGTTTTTTTTTCATTTTTGTTGGCTTGATTATTGAGAAGTTAGAATTCAGTTTAATTACTAACGATAGAATTATGACTGTGATTAAAGAAATAGATGACTGTGGGTTTTTAAAATTTCCTGTTGTCATGTTACACGTTTGGAAACTTACATTTTAAACTATATATTGAAGAAAATATAAGGGTGATTGTAAAAAGGTTTCTTTTAGACTCAAAATTTGAATTGAGTTTCTTTAATTTGGAGTGAGAGAAATTAAAATGAATAGAAATTTTTTTAGCATTTTTATTAGATTAATTTTTCTGAAGATTCAATTGAATTTAATAACTGGTGACCTAGTTATGATTAGGATAAAGAATATTTTGGAAATTTTTAAATCGTCCTATTGCCATGTTATGCGTTTGTAAATTTACATTTTAAAGAATTTACACTCAAGAGCCAAAACATTATGACCACCCCTACATTTTGCAATGAACTCGCTTGGATGATGTGGAAGGCATGTGATCCGTGGATGTGGTAGAGCAGACCATGAATGAACAGGGTATCTGATCATCATTGCAGACCAATTGCACCCTTACACGACTTCTGTTTTTCCAGATGGAAATGTAATTTTCCAACAGGACAAATCCCCCGTGTCACAAGGTTAAAATTGTGTTAGAACATGAGGCTGAATTCCAGTTAATGTCTTGGCCGCCAAAGTCATCGGATCTCAATCCGATAGAACACATTTGGGATGTCATGGATTGAAAGCTCAGAATTCAAAGACCACCCATTCGCAATATCTTGGATTTGCGTAACCATTGCTTAAACATCTGGTACCATCTGTCTCCGGCCATCTACCAAGAACTTGTGGCATCCATGCCAAGGCAGGTTGAAACTATGTTGCGTGCCAAAGGTAGGCCAACTCGTTATTGACAGGTTGTCATAATGTTTTGGCTCTTAAGTGTACTGTGAGAAAAAAATTACTACATGAAAAAAGTTTCTTTATTATTTAAAATTTGAATTGAGTTTCTTCAGATTGGTGTGACAGAAAATATTACAATGAATAGAATAGTTTTTGCATTTTTGTTGGGTGATTTTTTTTTTGTGAAGCAGTAGATAAATTTATGTCTTATTATCTGAAATAACGTTAAGCAATATTTTCTGTTAAAGTAGTAAATGAAATCTTTTTGGTAATACAAAATGTTATAAAACAGAAAACATTGAACATTTTATAATGTTACAAGTGAACTATGTATTGTGTTACATGTTTATGGGTATTATAAGTGTAATAAAACATGCACTTATAAGACACATTCAAATTTAATATCAACTTTTGTATACACAGTATAAATTTATTTCATAAAAACAAGAAGGACATTTTGTGTATGTACTATTTATTTAAACACCTGTATCATGCCACTAAAATATAATATTTTACACAAATTCAGCTTAATTAACTTAATTTTAAACATTTAGTTTTAATAAAAGTCTATTATAAACAAAATATGAAACATATGTATCAATTAATCTTCTAAAATTTAATTTGTTTTCTTTTTGGAAATATACATATATTGTATTTACAGTTTTATTCTCTCTTAATGCATACATGTAGCAAATATAAAGAATGGTAAATTAACAATAAGTTTAAAAAGAATTTCGAATATTATTTTAAGAGCAGTTTTACAGTAGTAATCAACCACAAAAATTTGTAATGTTTCTATTGTTATTGATATTTTACTCATAATGGTGTTAAAATTTAATATAAAAATATCCTTGTCATTGCATTAAATACACTGAATGTTGTTAAGTTTTTGACATGTTAGAGTTTTGTTCATTTTTAACCATGGTTTTATTTGTTATGTCAAATACCTGATTGTGAAAAAGGTCAAACAAACGTCAAGAACTTGTGTTATCTGCTATTGTAATAAAATTAGGTAACAGCAAGACATTCACTTTAATATATTAGTTATTTCTAATTATTTAACTATTCGAACATCTTTCAAGATTAAGATTTTGCTATGATTAATTTAATTTTAATTATTTTATTACTAATTAAAAATAATTTATTATCTATTTATTAAAGTCCAATCATTGTACTAGATCAAGTATTTTTATTAGTCTAGAATCATGCTTGATTTAATTTTTTTTTTAATTCCGTGTTTAAGTGTAAAGATCTATATCCAAATTTTGAAGACAGGTGCTCATAAATGTTCAAAACTGTTAATGTGTTATCGAATATTACATTGTAATTTATATTCCGATCACTAAAATATTATACATTTAGAAATAGGATATGATTATATTGATAAGTGATAATTTATTTTTAATAATTTTTCTTAAAAAGATAATCGCATTTATCTGTTTTTTAAAGTCAAGTGAATAGGTTTAAAAATGTACTAAGCATTTATTTCCCCGACCTGATTATGGCATCAAACATAAATAGAGTTGTTTAATTATTCTTGTAATAAACAGAAAGTCATGTTTACTAAATTGAAATAATTTTAATTACTGTTAATTCTACTCTGAGATGTTCTATTAATTGCATTCTTTGTTTAAAATCTAATTAATACTTCATTGAAACATTAATAAGCAATTAATTACTGCGTTTAATTACATAGAATATAATTAAAAGTGATAAATTACTTTCAGTTGTATATTTAGGGAGGCACAGGATATTTGATTCCGGAGAATGTATCGATATATACGATCAAATTATGTTTATTATATTTGTAATAAAAGGATTTCAAAATTCATATTCTTAATTGTATACTTTAATTTATAATATATAAAAAACTTTATAATATTAAATAATATTAAAATGAAAAAGATTTAAATATGCTACAAGATATATAAAAATGAAAAAAAAAACGCGCTTATCCTAAAATTAAAGAAAATTATTTTATTGGGAAAATTGTGATCAAAATATATTAATAGAACTATATCCTTTAAATTAAAATAATGTATCTATCTATCTATCTATCTATATATAACTATATATATAAATTAAAAATTAGGAAAAAACTGAATATTTAAGCATACTTGTTTCTAAGCTTACATTCTGTTCACGTATTTCAACTGTAAAAATTCTTCATAAAATATTGATATTATTATGGAAATGCAAAAACGTAGTTGAAAATTCCAGTATCAATCGAAGAGGTATATAAACAACCAATTCAAAATTATTATAACTCAAGAACTAATACTAACTTTTTAATGCGTTTTCATGATAAATGTACAAAAATACTTAAATATTTTGGATGTATTCAAGATTAAAAATATTTCAAGGTTTATAGGTTCAGTGCCCTCCTAAATTAACATACCTATGATGTTTGGTTTGTGAAAGTTGTTTATATGCTTTATAATATATAAAAAATAAAATTTTTTAAATTAAATAATATTAAAATGAAAAGGTTTTAAATATTCTACATGAAATATAAAAATGAAAATAAACTCTCTCATTCTAAAATTAATGAAAATGATTATATATGAAAAATTCAGATCAAAATATATTAATAGAACTCAATCCTTTAAATTAAAATATATATATATATATATATCTATATATCTATATATATCTATATATATCTATATATATATATATATATATATATATATATATATATATATGTCTATATATATATATATGTCTATCTATCTATCTATCTATCAATCTATCTAAATCTATCTATCTATCTATATCTATCTATCTATATCTATCTAACTATATCTATCTATCTATCTATCTATAATATATATATATATATATATATATATATATATATATATATATATATATATATATATATATATATATATATATATATATATATATATATATATATATATATATATATATATATATATAACGATATGTATAAATTAAAAATTAGGAAAAAATTGAAAATTTAATCATACTTGTTTCTAAGCTTACATTCTGTTCACATATTTCAACTGTAAAATAATTCTGCATAAAATATTAAGATTTTTTTGGTTTTAGCATGCAGAGTAGAAAGAGATAATTTTGTAATCAAACTTTTAGAATTGTAGAATATCTAGTTTTTAAGTAAGAGTGTGCGTATATTTTAAAATTACGATATTGATAAAATGTAGTTTAAAATGCTAGCCTCAATCGGTGTGGAATATAAACAGCCATTTAAAAAGTATTATAACTCTGCAACTAATACAAATTTTTTAATGCGGTTTAATGATAAATGTACAGAAATACTTAAATATTTTGGATATATTCAAAATTAAACGTCGAATATTTGAAAGTTTATAGATTATGTGTCCTCTTAAAGTAACATACCTATGATGTTTGGTTTGTGAAAGTTGCTTATATACTTTATATAAAAAATAAAATAGCGTTAAAATGAAAAGTTTTTACATAGGCTACAAGAAATATAAAAATAAAAAAATACATGCTTATACTAAAATTAAATAAAACGATTGTATTGGAAAAATTGTGATCAATATATATTAATAGATCTTATACTTTTAAATTAAAATAAAATATATATAGAACGTTATATATAAATTAAACATTAAGAGAAAGAATAAAAATTCAAACATACTTGTTGCTAAATTTGCATTCTGTTCACATATTTCAACTGTAAAAAAATTCTCATAAAATATTAATATTTTTTTTGGTTTTAGCATGCAGTGTGATTACATATACAAGTATGTAATCACACTTTTAGAAATGTAGAATATCTAGTTTTAAGTAAAACTGTGCGTATATTTTAAAATTATGGAATTTAGAAAATGTAGTTTAAACTGCTAGTATCAATATTAATGAACTATAAACAGTCATTTAAAAAGTATTCTAATTCAGCAACTAATATTAACTTTTTTTATTTTTGATAAATATACAGAAATACTTAAATATTTTGGATATGTTCAAAACTAAAAATTGAATCTTTGAAGCTTTATAGGTCCCCTTAAAATAACATTCCTATGATGTTTGGTTAGTAAAGGTTTAATGCAGTTAAAACAAGGTTTAAAAACATGCCACATCAGACACTGACAAAAAAAAAACGACAAAAAACCCAACACTGAATACACTTAATATTACAAGTAGATAAGAAAGTCATTAATGAATATTTCCCAATATTGTAATATAAATACTTAAATTTACCCAAAGAGAAATTTTAATTTAAAGTAATCATTGTTATAATAATATCGCTTAAAAATTGTTATAGATAAAGGCAAATCTTAAATGATGTTTAAAGGGAAAATAAATCAATATTATATATGTGACATTATGCTAGAAAAATATACCTTATAAGAAAACATTATTTACGTTGCACGAGCGTAAAAGCAGCTCGCATATAAACATTTGAAAGCTGAAAAGATATTTCTTGAAATATTAAATTTGTTCTTTATTTATTTTGAAAATATTTATACGAAATATATAGAAGTAAATATTTTGACAAATAGAAATATTTATTTTTAATACTTTTCAATAACCGACAAGTATTTTCTCGCGTCCGCATTTTAGTATATTTAAGAATGAATTCTAATATAAAGCTTAGAGGGAGAACTTTAATAGTGTAGAAAAACGTTTCTTACTATTTTCAGTATATAAGAACTGCTATATTATTTTTGGTCTTATAATAATAAAGTTATATTATAATTTTTTTTAATTCATCTCATCCATTTTTAAAGGATCTCAAGTAACAGAATTCTAGGGTTTTTTATGGTTATGCCTAGAACTTTATTTGATTTCTTCGTAAGTAGTAGATATAATTAAATTATTATTAAAAATTATTAGCACTATTATTATTATTGTTAGTAATTAACTTATTAGTAGCATTAAATTATTTGTAGTAGTAGTTTAAGTAGCGGATATTATGAAAGTGTAATATCCATTTGCATGTCTATTTATAATAAATCAATCAAGTCAAATAAATATGCAAAATTAAGATAAAAGATCGAAACCAAAAAGTTTTCAAATGGAAAAAGTTTCTGAAAATCTTTTAAAAATAAAATGGGCAAATAGTGGAAAAAAGGGATAATTTTATTGAATCAAAGTTTTATGCTCATTAAAAATATCTTTTAGGGATATATTTATAACATACGGTGTGTTGAAAAAAGCGAAAGATTTTTGGGATTTTAATGCATTTATATAAAAAAAAAATAATCTCCTTCGAGACAAATATTCTTTAAACGTCTAGAGTTTACAGCAACCTTGAAGATTTATTATTTTGTGTTAAAAAAAAATTAAACTTTTCTTTGAAAGTATAGGTGAATCAGATTTTAGTCATACAGTAGTTGTAGCAGTAATGCAAATAAAGAAATTTTGTGATTCAACAGAAGTTATCTTGGGCCTTTTAAGCCTCGCTTGATTTTCATTTCGAAGGGACTTTAATGCATTTTGCGTAACACTCGTGACCAGGTTTGTTAGAAAAAAATACTCACCAGAACCTCGAATTAGTTCTAAAGGGTGAAAATTAATCTGACCAATTAAATTTAAACATTAATATCAGGAGCTACCAGAGGCAGTATAAAAATATCGGGGCTTGTACCCACTGAGGGTTTTTAAGTCTTTTGGCAAGGCTTAAGACTTAATAGTTTCAGTACAATAATTAAATTTAAACATTAATATCATGAGCTGCTAGAGGCAATATAAAAAAATCGGGACTTGTATCCTATGAGGGTATTTAAGTCTTTTGCCAAGGATGAAGACTTGATACTTCAGTACAATAATTAAATATTAACATTAATATCAGCAACTGCTAGAGGCAGTATAAAAAAAAATCAAGGCTTGTACTCAACGAGAGTTTTTAAGTCTTTTGGAAAGGCTGAAGACTTAATAGTTTCAGCACAATAAATAAATTTATACATTAATATCAAGAGATGCTAGAGGCAATATAAAAAAATCGGGACTTGTACCCACTGAGGGTTTTTAAGTCTTTTGGCAAGGATGAAGACTTAATAGTTTCAGTACAATAATTAAATATTAACATTAATATCAGCAACTGCTAGAGGCAGTATAAAAAAATCGGGGCTTGTACTCAACGAGAGTTTTTAAGTCTTTTGGAAAGGCTGAAGACTTAATAGTTTCAGCACAATAAATAAATTTATACATTAATATCAAGAGATGCTAGAGGCAATATAAAAAAAATCGGGGCTTGTACCCACTGAGGGTTTTTAAGTCTTTTGGCAAGGCTGAAGACTTAATAGTTCCAGTACAATAAACTTGTTTAAATATAAGTTTTTATATATTTTATAC
Source organism: Pardosa pseudoannulata (assembly GCA_032207245.1). Classification (NCBI taxonomy): domain Eukaryota; kingdom Metazoa; phylum Arthropoda; class Arachnida; order Araneae; family Lycosidae; genus Pardosa; species Pardosa pseudoannulata. The sequence goes on from CM063505.1 coordinate 18,174,907, forward strand.
TTACATCATTGTGTGAAATATGTGATATACAAACATATAAAACATTAGATTTATCTGCCATATGTGATATACAGGACGGACAATAGGTTAATAATGTTTATATTACATTTACAATTCTGATTTTCCTGCTTGTTTCTGATGACAAATAGATGTATCTTTTGTCAGTAAAACAAAAATAAAAACTTTATTCCAGTGTATGATTTCGTCATAAAAATATTACCAATATATAAAAGGTATCGGCATAATCTAAACATAAAGTAATGGAAGCAAAGTTGATAACGGATTGGAAGCTTAAAAAGCTTCTTGAGAACACGGATATCAGACTACCCATTATGGAAGCTACGAAAGTAATCTGTGTTTTTTTAATACAGTTTACAATTATATACTAATAATTTAACTACGATTATATAATTCTATTGTGATTAGTAAAGGCTACTAGAAATTTTCAATTATATTAGTATTTACTACTCTCTGTTCTTTTGAATACTCTTCCTGCATAATGGCCCATGATTTTATATTTATGTATTTATATGCCCCCTTTAAAAAACAACTTATAACGAAGCTAGATAATAGATAGACCAATCTGCTGCCAGATAATTTCTTTTATATTATTTTATTTATACATTTACATGCGCAATTTTCAAAAACAGCATGTCTTTTAACTAAATCAGGTAATAGTTCATTTGAGATAGAATAATCCGTTGATAGATAATTTTTATACTAATTTATTCATATATTCACACGCGCCATTTTTAATAATTAGCATAATTTTTAACGAAAGACACTAGTTTAGTTTAAACAGAACAATGCGTTGCTAGATATATTTTCTATAGCATTTTATTTAAAGATATACCTGCTCCATTTTCAAAAATTATCTCAACTTATAACTAAGCTAGTAATAGTTCAGTTTAGATAAAACAACTCGTTGCCAGATGTTTCTTCCAGATTATATTACTCCTTAATGCTTTAAAATTTTACTAAATATATCAACATAGGTCATATATTTTTATAAAAAATGTAGTTTTTTTATTTAATAAATGTAAGCTCTTAAATAAAATATTGTCTTGCATGAAAAACAAAAAATTATATTAATAGATTTTGATTATAAAAATTCAGTTTCCGTATTCAAGCATTAAGTAAAATATATAAATAAAATTATTAAAATTCCATTTAATATAATTTAACTGATACGATTAAATCTCCTTTATATTCAATGGAATTAAGTTTTATAAAAATAATTACATTCCATTTAATAAATCACGCGATAAAACGCTTAAAGACAAACATTTTTTAGGTGCAAAATTTCTCCCCTTTTATCAAGTCTTCTAAAAATAAGTTTGCTTTAAATTTATCGCTAAAGACTGAAAATGCTACATAAAATTAATGATAAATTTTGAAAAATGATCTTTTCGGATCTTCTCAGAGAGGCTTATGATAAGGCGTAATATTGGATTAAGTTCTATAATCGGAAAGTTATGAAATATTTATCAAATAAAACATCCTTGGTGTTGATATATTGAATTTTTAAAGAGTCATTTAGATAAATGTGACTGAAGATACGTTTTTTCTCTTTGCTGTAGAATATTTTAAATTTTTTTTCTAGCGCTGCAACTCCGTACTGTTAGGTATAATTAGGACTGGTTATAATTTAGTTATACTTCAATGTATATATATATATATATATATATATATATATATATATATATATATATATATATATATACTATTGCATAAATCTGTTCTGATATTTATTATTGCTATTATTACTGACATTAAATTGTAATTTACTTAAATTTTTGGACAGATATAGTATCTGCTGGCTTAGTATCACTCCAAAATTTGGCAATTTTTTGGCATTTTAGTGAGATTTTTGTGATAGTGTGAATAGGTAAGACGTAAATAAATGCATCTTTTGCTGTAGACTATTTTAAATTTTTGTCTAGAGCTGAAGCTCCGTACTGTTAGGTATAATTAGAACTAGTTATAATTTATCTTTACTTCAATGTGTATATGTGTATATATATATATATATATATATATATATATATATATATATATATGTATATCTATATATGCATATCTATGCATATCTATATATGTATATATATCTATATATCTATCTATATATATATGTATATCTATATCTATCTATCTATCTATATATATATTATTGCATAAATATGTTCATAATTTACATAAATATTTATTATTACTATTATTATTGACATTAAATTGTAATTTACTTAAATTTTTGGACAGATATGGTATCTGCCTGACTTAGTGTAACTCCATAATTTGGCAAATTTTTGGCATTTCAGGGATATTTTTGTGATAGTGTGAACAGGTAAGACGTAAATAAATGTATATATAAATTAAAAAAAATATTTATTATACTCAATTATATTTCCTTTATTTCTGCTAATTTGTTGTTTTAAATTCATATGTATTGTTTATGACATCATTTTTCCAATGGCGATTGAAAAGTCGCCAACAGAAAACACTCATCAATAGAGACAAATACTACCTCTGTTCATATTCTCCAATGCGTATGTAAACAAAATATATTTTCAATTTTATTTTGTAGAAAAACAATGTTTGTTGCTATAAATGAAAATTTTATAATGAATCATTTTGTTTTTGATTTTTAAATCTGAAGATATAAAGTGGAATTCAATAAAATATTAACTTTCAAAAATAAGTATATAAATACATTTCTCGAAAATTATTGCATATGTGGTATATACATTTTTATAACATGAGTAATAAACTACACTCGAAAATTATTGCATATGTGGTATATACATTTTTATAACATGAGTAATAAACTACACACACAGATATATGTGTGTGTGTGTGTAATATGGAAGAGACATATTCAAAATCACAACACAGTTTATTTCTGGTGAGATACGTTAAATCCATACAATAGGCAAGCACTTTTACAACATCGTGCACATAAACAATTTGATCATGCACACACACACTTTTTAAGTAGGGATTTCTCAGGTAAAAAGACTACTAATAATCTCTAAGTACAATTAACCACGTGATAAAAAATACCCATGTTTAAAGAGAAAGTCCTAACTATTGGCTAAAGTTGTACAAGCAGAGGCTGTATTAAGTCTATAGCGTGCCTGGAGGGAAAAATCAGAATTACCGCGCAAACCCCGAACTTTATTAACAAAAGTTATTAAATTAATATTAAAATACGTAAATAAGGGATTTTAATATTACGCACATACACATATATATACATACACACATACATACATATATATTATATACATACATAAACATAAATACCTGTATACATGTCTCAGCAGGAATTCCTTAGTTATTGACTGAGAGATTGGCTTTGAGCGGTACTGTCTCTTTTCTTTTTGACTACAAGAGAGGTAATGAGACTAAGACCTACTGCTTAAAGCCGATTCCAAACCACTATAAACTCCATGCTTTTAGCGGGACTTGAACCCACCAAATCCTGTACCAAATACCAGCTCCCTATCCTTTGGTCGCATCCTTAGTTATTATGTAGATTATATATGTTGGATAAAATAAATATTCTCAATTATTAGAAATATGTCGAATATTGTTTCTAATTAAAAAAAATAAATGAAATGAATGATATTCATCATTTTTAAACTATATACGCATTCTAATGTTACTACTAACATACTAGATTATAATACTAAATACACTTTTCAAACTACACCTTTGTAAGTTCCTCATAGTCATTAATCATAATATACTCCAGTATGTTCTAGGGCGTAACAAAGCCGAGCCTTCTATTGTTGTAGTCAACTTCTTTGAAAACAATTGAAGCATACCACATTCATGCAATGGAACAGATGTGTTTAAATAAAGAAACTTTTATTTGAAAATCAGTGTTCGATGACAGTGTAACAAGCTAAATGAGAGATGAGTATTACAGAAATAAAATAGAAAAGGTAACTAAACTAAATCGAGCAAAATATTTTCTCAGTTTAGTAGAAAATCTGCATCAGGTCAGGGTAATCAATATGAAATAGGGGACATATGCTTTTTATTTCTTTTTAAAAAGAAGTAAAACTAAGAAAAGTGATTACAGATATTTTTTGCGTCTTAAAAATATAAAAAAGTAAAATTAATCTAGCTGAATAACATATTAATAAAATAAAAAAAGTTTTAAACAATTCTGTTTAATTTCCCCTGACTGGTAATTATAGAAAGAAAATTATCAAATTTCTTTGAAAATGGTGGAATTTCTTTTTATATTTTATGGTGATATATAAGGTTTTATTTTAGGTTTCTTTCAAAAAGATATATCTATGTTACTAAGATTATAATATAGTTTTAAATATCTAATTGATTTAAGTTTTTAATGTCATTGTATTTTAAAAATTAGTCAAAAGTATGTACTAAAATTATATAGTATAATTTTTAAATTAAATAAGATTATTAGTTCTTTGTAGAGAGAAGACAAAAACCCCTTTTCAAGTAATTATATTCGAATTTTATTAAATAAGTAAATTTATATTGAGATCATGGTGATAATATTAAGGAAACTACTAATAGATACAAAGCTTATGAAGATTATATTTATTATTTATTTTAACTGATTTTTGTCCAAAATATATTTAAAACCTTTTAAAAGACAGCTCACACATAAAGCCGCAATAACTTTGTTATTTATGTGTGTGTGAGTTTCGTCTATGTTTTTATTAATTATGCAATAAAAAATAAATTAGTAAGGAAGATGTTAACACTAAAAAAAAGTAGTAGTTTAATAAAGGAATTACATTATCACAATCTGTACATTTTATAAGAATTATCCTTAGGCCAATTAACTTTGTTATTTGTGCTATTTATGTATGAGAGTTTCGTCTAGGTATTTATTAATTATGTAAGGAAAAATAAATTATTAATATGCTATCAGTAAAAAAAGTAGTAGTTTAATATAGGAATTACATTATCACAATCTGTATATTTTATGAGATTTATCCTTACATGTACATATTTCAGACATATAAAAGCAATTGACTGAATAAATTTCATAGTAGTATTTTTGAATACAAGAAATATATGGGATATACGGAAATATAGGGATTACAAAAACTTTACCCATTTTCTATTTAAAAAAATATAGAGCTCTTTTTTAAACCACCTCCTAAACTCCTCCATTTTTGGCTCCAATACAAATAACAAAATGTCTTAAGAAAGCAGCGCTGCATTTTCTTCCAGAGGGTATGCTATCTCTGACAATATTTATCCGTGGCTGATATTGAATCAGAAACGAAAGATATCACCTCGTCTGTTTACATTAGACTTGTGCGATGTGCGAAGATTTTCAATAATGACCCATAGGCTAGAATAATTTAAAAGCAGAAATGTTCTAAAAGAACTTCGATTTGGGAGAGAATGTTGATAAGAAAGTATTTTTGGCATTTTGATTTTTTTACATATGAATAGTATATTTATAGTAAAAGCTCAAAGCAAAATTAGGTATTATTGAAAGGAGAAAATGTTATACAAATATAAATGTGTATTTATTTCTTCTGATTAACACTAGATTTACGGATGTTGATCATATACCTATTTTTAGTGAAGTGAATCCATTTGACTCATATAAGAAAATTGAAGTTTTTTGCAAAGAAAATAGTTCCAAATTAATTTAAATGAAATGTTTATCAAAAAATCCATGGAAGATATTTTTTATACATAAAATCTGTTTTTGAAACCCATTTTCCGCAAACATTTCTATTATATTTAGCAGAATGGTTTCTATATATGTTTCTTCTGCATGATTGTTGAACTTGACAATTCTTCCGTGCTTCAGTAGCATGAATTTCTGTCATTGGAATGGAAGTGTTCTCGACTTCTTCTCTATATTTACTTCTTAGCTCTTCAGCCAATTGGAAAATAAAATCTTTTCGTGAAATATTTACTTGAGTCGTCTTTTTATACAGAACTGTTAAACCATTCTATGAGTCAAATTGGCTCACAACCTTAAAAATAGGTATACCACATTTGATAACGCGAAATGAAGGGTATGCGGGGAAGAGGTATGAAAGTTTACATATATTCTATTACTTAACTAAAAACTAACGTATGTTTTTGAAATGTGATATTAAAGTTTTATATAATATATATATAAATATATATATATATATATATATATATATATATATATATATATATATATATATATATATATATATATAGTGATGAAATTTTTAATGAGTCAAATTGGCACGGTCCTTAAATCTAGTGTTAAAGTTACTTCAAGGTTATGAGTCCCCCTAAACCACCGTCTAAATTCCTCCATTTTTAGCTCCAATATTAATACAAAAATGCATTAAGAAAGCAATATCGCATTTTCTTCCCGAGGGTATTCTATATCTGAGAATATTTATCCGTGACTGATATTGAATCAGGAACGAAAGATATCACCTCGTCTGTTTACATTTGATCTGGGCGATGTTTGAAGATTTTTAATAATGACCCATAGGCAGAAAAATATAAAGGCAGAAATGCTCAAAATGTTTTTCGATTGGTAAGTGAATACTGGTAAGAAATAATTTTTGGTTTTGGTATTTTTATAGATATGGCAAAATTAATATATAATGAGCAAGAAAACATTACACCGAACTGGCACACCCATCCACACCGATAGATACTCATCTTTTAAATTATATCTGCTATTTTTCATTAAAAAATTGCATATATATATGGAATATATCAAAATTATTTAACTTTAATATTTTCTTAAAAATTCTCTCTCCCATTCGAATAGCTTAAAATCTTTTTCCCAGCCCCTAATCAAAGGAGAGTTCTCGACTCATAATTCTTTCGATGCATTTCTCAAAGCTTTCTATCCTATAGATGTAAATTCTCTGTCTATTCAAAACGTTTCCCAGCATTCGCTGGCAAATGTATCCACGTTTTTAATGATTTTACACTTAAATTCGCTGAGTAAAGGGGAAAATTCTTTCTGTCTTCGCTCTTGGGTGCACCTCTGTTCGAGAAGAGGGATTTTTATGTATGTCTCTTGTCTGTCATTGACTAGTAAAGATGTCCGTTTTAGCAGCTCTGAAATAATGTTCTAATTAGACTTGTGTAGTTCTTTTCAATGGGGCCAGACTGACTCGTTCGTTATTACTGCTAGCTGATTAGCTTTCTCCTTTTCCAGTAGTTTTATAATTTATGATATTACATATATAGACGTATATTTTTTTTGTGTGTTTTATAAGTACGTTTCATATATAGTTTTATCAATTAAATTAAATTAAAAAGATTCAATAAGAGGAAATATAAAAATTCAAATCTCTATATTTTCTATAAATTATTCTTACTTATAAGTATGTTTGATATTAAAACCAATTGACCGAATATATTATTTAGTTAGTAGTATTTTCGAATGGTAAAGTTACACGTAAAGTCACAAATCCATAAATTAAAAAAGCTTTACCCAATTTCACGTAGAAACACATGCCGTTCTTCTTTAAACCGCCTTCTAAACTCTTTCATTTTTAGCTCCAACACATATATTGAATCAGAATGAATTGAATCAGGCTGATATTGAGTCACAGATCCATAAATTAAAAAACGCTTTACCCAATGTCACGTAGAAACACATGTCGTTCTTCTTTAAACCACCTTCTAAACTCTTTCATTTTTAGCTCCAACACATATATTGAATCAGAATGAATTGAATCAGGCTGATATTGAGTCACAAATCCATAAATTAAAAAAGCTTTACCCAATGTCACGTAGAAACACATGTCGTTCTTCTTTAAACCACCTTCTAAACTCTTTCAGTTTTAGCTCCAACACAGATATTGAATCAGAATGAATTGAATCAGGCTGATATTGAGTCACAAATCCATAAATTAAAAAAGCTTTACCCAATTTCACGTAGAAACACATGCCGTTCTTCTTTAAACCGCCTTCTAAACTCTTTCATTTTTAGCTCCAACACATATATTGAATCAGAATGAATTGAATCAGGCTGATATTGAGTCACAAATCCATAAATTAAAAAAGCTGTACCCAATTTCACGTAGAAACACATGCCGTTCTTCTTTAAACCGCCTTCTAAACTCTGTCATTTTTAGCTCCAACACATATATTGAATCAGAATGAATTGAATCAGGCTGATATTGAGTCAGGCACTCAAGATATCACCTCGTCAGTTGATATTAGACTTGTGTGATATGTGAAGATTTTCAATAATGACTGATAAGATAGAAGGCAGAAATGCTCCAAAAGCTTTTCAATTTAGAATCGAATATTCATAAGAAATGATTTTTGGTATTTTGATTTTTTATACATGGAATGTTGATTTAAAATAAAAATTGAGTGGGAAATTGACTATTATTAAAGGAAATATATATTTCTAAAATTAGTAATATATTCTAAAATTGATATATAAGAGCAATTCATTTAAAAAAATACGAAAATTTTTCCAAAAATGTGAATTTTTTTGTCAAGCTAGATTTAGAATCGATTAACATTTCTGTAAATGAAAGATCTATTTACATTAATAAAAAAAATTTATTTCCATTTCTATTATTATAATCTAACAGGACTTATTTTATAGTTTATTTTTTTAAATATTATTTTCGCTTCAAAATATTCTACAATAATATAACTTTTTTTTTGTATTCTATCTCAATTTCTTTCACATTGTATTTCACAGTATTTATCAGAAAATTGGGTATTATTTTCTAAATAGAACGATATTTTTTTCAGAGAAAAAAATTTCCTTTTTGTAAAATAACAGAAAATATTGCTGAAACGTTTCACAACTTTAAATGTACTTTATTTAATTCAATGATTCAAAGTATGGAAAAAAAGGATAGTCAGATTGTGTAAATATATAATAAATAAGTTAAAGCATATGTTTAATATTCAATGAAGTGGAAACATATTTAGAGAATAACTTTTGCGAAATATATCTAGAATTTATACAAAAATTGTTTTATTGTATCTTATAACTCTTTTTTTCATTTTATAACAACATTGTTTATGATCACAGTGAAGATATATTGAAAAGCTGAATACTTTAAGAAATATAGTTAAGGTTTTATTTCTGCCAGAAAGAAAATTATGTGATGGATATGCAAAATTATATTGTTACTTATTAGATTAACCCCTTCCGGTATGATTTAATAATGAAAAACTGTGCATGAAATAACCATTTAACTTTTATTTAAAAAACTTGTTTCATTTTACAATTCTTACATATTTTTAATTAAAATCCACTTTTTACATAGTGTTAAATAATATCAGAAACAGTAAAATTAAGAAAATATCAAAGCAAAACATTAATAAGGTATACAGATAATAGTCTTCAAGCTAGTGGTACTTTTCAAAACAAAGTGCAAAGGAATTCTTAATTGTTTACACCACCAAGTAGTCTCACTTTTAATTTGATTCTTGTAACACACACGGCATTTCTTAGTAGGTTTTCTTTTATTCTGACTCATTAATTTGGCAATGACTTGTACCAAGAAATTCTAAGTAAACAATATGCAATAGTAACTTGTGATTTTCACAAGTGATAAAAGTGTTGCCAAATTCAGTACACTAGAAATTTTAAACTAAATTAATTATCATATTTAACAGTAACTTTAATCGCATGTAGCTTGTCATTGTGCGGTATGGAATGAAAAACTAATGACGAGCTAGACTCGTCATTTTACCGGAAGGGGTTAACACATATAGAAGCCGTATTTAATCAAAAACTTAACAACAAAACTTGAAAGTTGAAGAGATGTTTAGAATATAGAAATTCAATGTGAAGGTCAAACGGGGACTTACCTCTATTTTTCTGGAAATAAGAACTCTGGCGGTTGCTTCATTAATCATTACATTGGACTGCCAGTCTAGCGGGAATAGGAGGATATGAATAAATATATTAAAATAGGCGAAATCTCCAACATACAAAAATGTATGTATAAATAACTGTTATAAGTATTGATAATTGTATATATATATATATATTTATATATATGTGATATATCAAAATTATTTAACTCTAATATTTCCTTAAAAACTTTCTCTCTCTCATTCTAATTTCTTTAAATCTTTTTCCTAGCCTCTAAATAGTTTAATCAAAGGAGTGTTTACCACTTAATTCTTCTCAAAGCTTTCTATCCTAAAAATGTAAACTTTCTGTCCATTCAGCACATTTCCCAGCTGTCGCCGGCAAATGGCTCCGCGTATTTCATGATCTTTCACTTAATTCGCTGAGTATTTTTTTTTGCCGTGGGACAATTCTTTCTGTCTTCACTCTGGAGTGCACCTCTGTTCGAGCAGAGTGATTTTTATGGTTTTCCTCTGTCTTTAAGTAGAAAAGATGTCCGTTGGAACAACTCTGGAATAAAGTTTCAGTTAGACTTTTGACGTTCTCTTCAATGTCAGACTGACTGCATTCTTATTACTGCTAGCTGTTGAGCTTTCTCCTTGTCTAGGAGTTTTATAATTAATGGTTTACACACACATTATATAACAAATATTTAGAAATGAGAAAAGGAATTATTAGATTAAAATATAATACATTTTTTCCAATTTTCCCGTTTATAAATTTTCCCTAAGAAGTGTTAATCCCTTAGTTTATTGAAAATTTTCTTAGCGGGGTCCACTGTATATATTTCTCTTTCACACACACAAGTTTCAAGTATTTAGATCACTGATTTCATATTTCCTGTATTAAACCTACAAACAAAAATACTAGCATGTCAGGTTTAAAAGTGGGGATTAAAATTTAAGTTAGTTATATTTAAAAATAGTTAGAACTCATTAACGATAACGTATTAGGAGAAAGACACCCTAGAGCAGAATTATACAGAGTGAAGAAGCCGATGCGGAAGTAGACATAGGAATTTTGCTTAGGTAGCAACGCCAAAAGTGTCAGTTCTGAGCTGGAACTCGGGTTGATAACATCCTCTACGCTTGTCGTGGCAAATTATGAGAACAAAGGATATCTAAATTTCATACCCATGGGCAGAAGGATTACAATAAAGAAGTTTTTATGTATGAAATCAAATTTGTCTTCCATGCCTTAACTACCCGTCCATGTCAAGCATATATTTAATATAGTAAAGTTATTACCCCTAGAATGGATAGCTAAATTTTTTCTTTTCTCCGTTATATTTTTAGTACTCAGTTTTCAAACAGTAAAGCGTCAGTTAAAAGAGTGTTCTCGGACTTAAACTCTTTATACTCGTCTCTCCCTCTCTCTCAAAAAAAAGTTGATTAAAGCTGTCCAATTAAAACCAATTTGTTTCTGCAAAAGCTAAATTGTAGATCTGCGTGTTTTTGAGCTAGATTAAATGATTAAGTGCCACTTTTGAGTCTCAAAAATTGCTAAACAAACTTTAGACTGTAGGAAATAAATATCGTCTTTCTCTTGCTCCACGGGAAAGGAGAATAGATGTGTATATTCTTGGGCATTCGACGCAGAGCTATTGCACTGCAATTACATACGTTTGACCCGTGCATTTTAAACCACAGTAAATGTGAAGTTTCTAAATGTTGAACTTGTATTATTGATGAATTTACGACCAAAAATTGTTTAGGAATTCTTTTTTGCCCTGTACAGTAAGGCAAATTAAGTAATAGGGGATGATTTTCCGTGTAATTGGTGGATATATATATATATATATATATATATATATATATATATATATGTTATATACAAACTGAATGTTTAGCTCCAATCCAGATATGAAAATGTCTTATACAGGCAACGGTGCATTTTTCTTCCTGAGGGTGTGATAGTAACAATATTTATCCGGTGCTGATATTCAATCAGAAACGGAAGATATAATTTCCTCTGTTTGCATTAGAATTGAGTGATATAAGATTTACAATAAAGCTTCATTCTTTAGAAAATTTAAATGATAAAAAGCTCGAAAAATTTCCAGATATGGGAGCGAATGTTCAAAAGAAAGGAGTTTTACGATATTTTGTATCTTTTGTAAAAAGTATTTTTTACAATATCTTAAGGAAATAAAAATATTTTATTTCGCTTGAAAAATTGTTTTGGTTATTTTGATTTGAAATTATATTTCCGTGATATTTTGCAAAAATATGTTTTTTTTAAGTAACACACTTAGTAGTACTGTTCCCACAAAAAAATCCAAAAGCAAAATTAAAATGCTGCAAGCATCTTTGGAATGGATTAGTTCAGTTGCAACTCATTAGTATAAGCCAGGATTTCTTAAACGCTTTGGCTTGGGAATTCTGTAACATTTACGAAAATCTTGTGGAAACCCATGCTCAAATACAAGAAGCGCGTGATTGAAACATTTTTATCTCCGGTACTGTAATATACTTTTACAGTTTTAGTTCATTAATTTTTATTTTTCATTTTAAGACATACGAGAATGCGGATATTTCAAATAAGTAACAAACCTATAAGTATAACTCAATAATAAGTTTAATTAATTTGGTAGGTTGAAACATTTACTAAAATCTGTGTATTAAGTGAAGCTACTTGGAAGGTCATTAATGGAAAAACTCCTGGCATATGTCATCAAAACACTCTGTTCTTGGATACGCAATGTTTTTGGCGAACTGATAACGTCACGTGCAAAGCAAATTAATTAAATGTTTCTGTTAAAAAAGTTTTTGTTATTTCTTTGTCTATTTTGTCTTAACGATTTTCAGATACATTGTGTAAAAATATTTGGTGATTGTATAATTATTATAATAAGATTAAGGTATCCGTCTAAGTTCAGAGAAGGTTTTTCATTAAACGTAAAAGCTAGTTCATGTTTTTACATTTTTAGATTTATTTTTTATATTATCATAGAGAATTGCCCTTAAAAAATTATTCTTGGAGAAGTTTTATAAAATTTCTAATAAATGAAGAACATTTAGTAAAAAAATCTGGTTTTTTTCAATAATTTCAATAATTTTTGATGCAACACATTTCTTATACACTGGACTAGTGAATCACCTAAAATCTTTGCTTAATTTACATATAATAAAACATTTTGGTCCTTCAAAATCATACACATTGAATTTTTATCGAATTTTCATTACCTTTATAACTAACTATGAGTGTAACATCACTAAAAATTATCCAAATTTAAAGCTTTTAGGTCATTCACTAGTAAATACTATCAAAAACATTCAGAATAATTTTCAACAAAATAATTTAAGAACTTTTTGAAAAATCCCATTTCAAGTTTCGACATTTTACTAAAAATACCGTTCTAAAAAACGCATTTGAAGTTTATGAAAGCAAATTTAACTATAAAAAAACTAAAATGCTTGTTTAAAATTCCCCACACATTCTTGCTTCAAAACTTTCTAACTGTCAAGTTGCTAATTATTAAAAATACTAGAAAAATGTTTAAACTAATCTTCATGAAAATTTAAAAAGTTATGTCCAAAAAGTGTTTCCAAAAAATTCACAACTTCCGGTACCAAAGTCGCTACCTCCGTTTTGTTTTAAAAGCTGTAACTTTTCTTTAAAAGGTTGTAGAGACAAAACAAAAACACATTTAGAAGCATAAAAGTTGAAATTGTACAATAAAGAAATAAAAAAATTATATGTTTTGGCAAAAAATAACGCTTTCAACGTAGACAAATACCTTAAGAAACATCAAAATTGCTAAAATTTTGGCGACCCCTGTAGGAACTTTACAACCCCAATCGGGATGTCGAATCAAGGTTTAAGAAGCTCTGGTATAAATGGTATAAAATTGTATTTAAAAAAATAAAACCGGCAATGCATACTATTCTGAAAATTACTTCGAGCAAACAATACTAAAGGAATAGAGTATAGGTTCTATACTTTTTGTATAAATTAGAAGTATTAATAGTAATAGATAAGAGGTTAAAAATATTTTTATTAGGAAAATTCATTTTTCCAATTATTCTTAAGTTAAAGCGTATGTTTGGAATAGATATGTAAAAATATAGTTTTCTGTATTACAACTTCGCATCTAGAGGCAGTATTCCTTTAGAGTACTTCCAGTACAAATAACAAAAGGTCTTAAGGAAGCATCCCCACATTTTCCTCCAGAGGGTGTGATATCATTGACAATATTTATTCGTGACTGATATTGAGCCAAGAGCGTAAGATATCGTCCCCTCTGTTTACTTTAGAAAAGCGCGGCATTCGAAGATTTTCAATAATAGCCCATAGTTCAAAATGGTTTAAATGCAGAAATATTCTAAAATTTTTCCGATCTGGGAGTAAATGTTTATAAGTAAGGAGTTTTACGAAGATTTTTCTTTTTGGTATAAAACATTTAAACCAATATTTACGAAAAAAATTATTTAAGTTTAAAAATTTATTTTTTAATTTGGAATGGAATTTATATAAGTGATATTTCAATAAGGGATTTTCTTGTTATAGGAACACGCCTGGTAGGACTATTTCTATAAAAGAACCAAAAAAAAAATTTAAAAATGCTTCCGAATATTTCAGTTATACTGAAACTAAAACGATGAATTATAAAACAAAAACAGAACTAAAATGGGATTGAACATTATTTTGAGATAATAGGAACTCCAGTACTTGAGTCAATCATTATGGGCGTTTAATCCCATATGAATAGGAGATATGGGCAAATATAACGAAATAGGGGAATACATATTTATTGTCGATGTTTATATATATATATATATATATATATATATATATATGTGTGTGTGTGTGTGTGTGTGTGTGTGTGTCAGGTCTAAAAAGGGAGTAGTTGGAAATTACGTGTGTTAAAAGCGATTTTAAAAAGAGAACTCTTTTATAATAATAAAATAAATGAAAAGACCCACGCTCACGTAAGCTTTTGGAATCATCCAGCCAAATATATTTGAATAATTTTATTACTAAGCGAACCGATATGAGTGAGTTATCGAGTGGACATGGAGCTGTCAACACCGTTCTACGCTTAGATCCGCCATGAACAAATGAATTTGTAGCAAGTTTTGATTTTAAATGAAACGAAAATTTAATAAACTTATTATTATCAAGAAAGATTGTTTTCCCTCCACCTTAACCCTGGACCATGCCATATATATATATATATATATATATATATATATATATATATATATATATATATATATATATATAAGATTTATTTTATTTATCTCTCACACACATAGACGTACATGGACGTCTTTGTTTTTTACCTATGATTTTATGATTTATGCATTAAAAATAATAGTAATCAGAGATAGATATTCTTATGTTTTCATGCATTTTAGTTCTAGATATAAATTGAAGGTATAGTTGAAGAAATATTAAATTTTATAGCATTACTTTGGAACACGAGAAAAAATTGACATTTCATTATTTCTAAGCATTCTAAACTTTTCTTTATTTCTAAGGGAGATGCATACAATTTTTATACACTGTTTTTCAAAATTCCAATTAATAATCCAATAGAAAATTAAATGGTTCAAAAGTTATAGGAAGTGTTTAGTTAAGAAGAAATGAAATAGCATAGATGGGGTGTGTCTACATTTAAGAAATACTAACTCCATTGCTTGAGAGAGTCGTCATCTTTTTGGGCATTCAATTAAATATGTATAGAGTATATAAACGTAAATAATTAAGCGAAAAAACATACATTAAAAAGTACAGATGCATAACTACTTATAAATAAAATATTTTTCCCTCACTTTCTTTTACACACAGATATGTATATGTAGATTTCATATGTGATTTTACAATTTATATATTAAAAAATATGAATACTCCAAGTAATATACAACTATAATTTCAATTAAATTATACATATATATATATATATATATATATATATATATATATATATATATATATATATATATATGGAAATATAAATTTACAACAGTAAAAATATTTGATTTCATAGTATTACTTTAGAATAATTTTTTTAATTTCCTAGTTTGATATGTATAAGCTTTTTACATGTTCTTCTACAGTACAATACACTGGCTATATGCTAATTGAATTTTAATTCCAATACAAATATCAAAATACATTAAGAAAGCATACTCACATATACTAACAGAGGGTATGATATCACTGACAATGTTTATCCATGACTTATATTGAATCAAAAACGGAATATATCACTTTATCTGTTTACATTAGAAAAGTGTCACATTCCAAGATTTTCAATAATAGCCCATCGAATAGAATAATTTGAATGCAGAATTGTTACGAAAGTTTTCCGACCTAGGAGCTATATTGATGAAAAAAGAATTTTGAAGTGCATTTTAGTTTTTGAATAAAAAGAATTATTTTCTTTTTAAAATTATATTTTGCTTACTTTGATTTAAAATGGAATTTTTGTGATAGATATGGAACATTTCATTATTACAGGAACACGCCTAGTAGGGCTATCCCTACAAAAGATATCCAAAAAGAAAATTTAAATGCTTTAAAAGATTTTAGTTATGTTGAAGTTAAATAGTACAAATAGGATTTCATCTATTTCTTTAAATAAGATGTCCAATGCCTGAATTACTAATCATTATTTTGGCTTTTGGTTTTGGTTCAGATTTGGAGGGCTACGATTTTGCTGACGAGAGCTAATGGGATTGGGACCTATTGCCAAATCTACCTGAAAGGTTTGGTTGGTTTTTGGTTTTGCAGTGCTACGATCTACTTTTTTACTAGAGCTAATGAGACCGGAACCTATAGTTTAAAGCCAATTCCGAACGGCTATGAACATCCATGCGACATTCAGATTTGAACCCATGAACTCCGGTACCGAAAGCTAGCATACTAACAATTAGCCTATCGTTCGGCTCTATCTGAAAGGCTACTGCCATTTCTGATATCAGAAGAACTTTAAGTTGTGAACTATTCTACAGTAGCATCTTATACATTCGAACCTGGTTCGGATCATTAATTTGGGCAATAGATCCAATATGAATAGGGGATATGTGTAAATGTAATGGAATAAAAAAATACGTACATTACTGTATATTTGTATACATAAAATAATTTTTCTTTCGTATCTCTCACACACAGGTAAGTCTCCATGTAATTAATGTTTGACTTTATGATGTATGTATTAAAAATAAAATAAGAATGCTTTAATATATATGACCCTATTCCCTATATTTTTTAGATAGTTATTTTCCTGCTAATAAGATGAGCTCCAAAGCTTACGTCAGTATCGATTACTGTAAGTGTTCAATCCAATTGGAATAGGATATATCAATAAATAAAATTACACAAGAGAAAACATAAACATACGGAGGTGTATACGTGTATTACGTAGATATGAAATATTATTTCTTTCACTCTCTGACTTACATGCAAGTTTCTATATGTTTCATCTGCAATTTTAGAATTTGTTGTTTAAAAAGAAAACCAAATATATTCAACTGCGTATATTCCTATATCTTTTATATAAGTCATTATGAGTATATAAACTCACGGCTGTGAAAATAATATTTAGCCTATAGTATTATTTTCAAGTACATAAACAATATGCCATTATCTTTAGAGACAGATATTTATAAATCATATAAGTGTTTCATTGATTTTTAGACAACCACGTGCAGCGGTTTTTTACATATCTTGAAAACTTCCATAAATTATAGGCTAGTGAATTTTTAGTTCCAATCCCAAAATCAAAATTCCATATAAAAGCCTCACCGTATTTTCTTCTAGACGCTATGCTATCGCTAGCAATGTTTATTCCTTTCTGATATTGAATCAGAAATGGAAGATATCATTTTGTCTGTTTACATTAGATTTGTTGGATAAACTTTCAATAATAGCCCTTGGGTTAAAATAATTTAAATGCTGAAAATCTGCATTGGGAGCGAATATTAATAAGTAATTAGTTTTAACTATAGTCTTTAATTTTTACAAAGTATTTATAATTAATGAGATAGAAAAAAAATAAAAATATTTTATTTAGTTGGAATAGTTATTTTTAGATTATTTTGAATTGAAATAAAATTTCTATGATAGATATGCTAAAACGTTCTTCAATAGAATAATAATAAATCACATGCTCTACATAGTTTGCATAAATTTAAAGTAATTATATTTATACCTAAGAAAATTGAAAAAATGTTTTTTCGTATGTGAAATTATTTTTCGTTTGTCGCAATGTTAAATAAAATCCATGATATAGATATGCAAAAGGATAATCTTAGAAATTACAGCAGGACTGTATCTCCAGAGACGGTATTCCTTTAAGAAACAACCAATACAAACAGGATCCCCACATTTACTTCCACACATTATTATACCAATGACATTATTTACCCGTGGTTCATATTTAATCAGAAGTGAAAGATATCACCTCGTCTGTTTACATTAGATTTGTGTGATATTCGAAGATTTTCTATAATGGCTTACAGGCTAGATTAATTTAAACGCAGAAAGGCGACAAAAGTTTTAAGATCGTTAAGAAAGCTTACTTTAATTTTATCACAGAGACTTAGGTATCCCTGGAAATATTTATTCGGAGATTAATCAAAAACACAAGATATCATCTCGTCTGTTTAAATTAAAATAGTGTGACATTCGAAGATTGTAAATATAGTTCAGAATAGGTTAATAAAGAAATTATTTAACGTTTTTGTTTCAACATCTTAATAAAATATTTCGTTTGAAAAACAATTACAACATTTTGATTTGACAAGAAATTTTTTATATAGATATGCATAAAAGGTAATTCTTTTTACTATGGTAACACACTCAGTGGTACTGTTCCTACCAAATATACCAATACAAAATTAAAAAATACTGGAAAATCCTCCTGAAGGATTTAGTTAAGAGCAAACTAAACAGCATAGAGAGGGCTTACTTTTGTAAAATAAATTAAAAATAAACCCTCAACGGCATGCGTTACTGATGTCTACTTTGGTCGTTCAATAAAATAAAAAGAGGGACTATATTCTTCCTTTTTTAAAAATAAATTAAATACATTTATACAGCTATCTAAGATAGTATAAAGATTTTTTCACAAGTTAATTTATTTTTAAATTATCAGAATGTTAAACAAAATATGCGATATCTATGCAAAAATATAGTTTTGGTTATTAGAGCAATGCACCTAGAGGCGGTATTTCTTTGTAGTACTGCTAATACAAGTACCAAAATATCTAACAGCATCCCCGCATTTCCTCCCAGAAGTTTTTATATTAGGGATAATATTTATCCATGGCTGTTACTGAATGAATCAGAAATGCAAGATATCAAATGGTCTGTGTACAAATATAAATATAGATATTTACATATTTGTGAGATACCGGAACTCTTTCATAAATTAGCCTTTGGCTAAAACAGCTTATATGCATAAATGAGGATAAAATGTAATGAGGATCCTACCTGGGAGCAAATATTTATATAAAAGAAATTTTGGATATGTTTTAGTTTGGTTTGATATATCTTAATAAAATAATAAACAATATCTTAATAAAATTTCTAGTTTGAAAAACTATTTTTCGATTATTTTGTTTTGAAATTCAATTTCTACAATACGCAAAAATGTAACCGTGTACAGTAACACTAGTGATGGAGTTTCTGTAAAAAATCCGAAAACAAAATTAAACAAAATTAAAAAAACTGGACAAAATTAATAAAATTAATAAAATTCCTAGTTTGAAAAACTATTTTTCGATGACTTTGATTTGAAATTCAATTTCTATAATACGCAAAAATGTAACCCTCTTTATTACAGTAACACACATAGTGATGGAGTTTCTGCAAAATATCCCAAAACAAAATTTAAACAAAATTAAAAAAAAAAATTGGACAAAACTAATAAAATTAATAAAATTTCTAGTTTGAAAAACTGTTTTTCGATTATTTTGATTTGAAATTCAATTTCTACAATATGCAAAAAGGTAACCGTCTTTATTACAGTAACACATCTAGTTATGAAGTTTCTGTAAAATATCCCAAAAGAAAATTTAAAAACTGAACATAACTTCATAAGGATTTAGTTAAGTAGAAATAAAATACTTTCGATAGAACTTTTCTCTTTCTTATTTTTCTCTTCTCATATATAAATAAAGTTCACTGCATGTGCCACTGCCTGTGTGTGTAAAGATCATACGCTTTTTGATTTTTTTTTGATAAATTCAAATCATTTATATAAATACCTCCCAAAAATATTCTTTCGCATAAAAATTTATTTTTAAATTATCATGATATTAAATGTGTGATATATATACAAAATAATACTTTCCGTTATTATAGAAACACAAAAAAAAGTATATGCGAAATATATGCGATATTCGAAAACTTTCAATAATGGGAAATAGGCTAAAAAAAATTCAAATTTAGAAATGGTGCAAAAGTTTCCGATATATGCAAATGTTGATAAGAAAGGAGTTTTGCGATATTTTGATTCTTGTTTAAAGTATTAATAATAATATCTTATGAAAAAAATATTTCGTTTGAAAAATTTTTGTTTGATTATTTTCTTTATATATATATATATATATATATATATATATATATATATATATATATATATATATATATATATATATATATATATATATATATAGATATATATTATATATATATGTGTGTGTGTGTGTGTGTGTGTGTGTAATATGGGCGAGACTCATTCAAAATCACAACACAGTTTAATTCTGGTGAGATACATGAAATCCATACAACAAGTAAGCACCTTTACAACATCGTGCATCCAGACAATGTGATCCTGCACACCCACACATTTAAAGTAGGGATTTCTCAGATAAAAAGACTACGAATAATCCCTAAACACAATCACGTGATAAAAAATACCCATGTTTAAAGAGAACGAGATAACTATTGGCTAAGTAAAACAGATAGAAACTGAATTAAGTCTATAACGTGTCTGGTGGGAAAAATTAGAATTACCGTGCAAATCCCCCAACGTACTTTATGAACAAAAGTTAATTAAATTAATGTTAAAATATGCAAATAAGGGATTTTAATATTGCATATATTTATATAAAGGTAGTTTCCTTAATACAGCAATACGTGTAATGGTACTCATCCTACAAAATATTCTCAAAACATGAAATGAAATATTGCAAAAATTTTTAGAAAGCTGAATCTAAATACCACAAATGGGATTTACCGCTCTTTTTCTAAACAAAATTTAGTCAAATGAGTTGCGCATGTATTCTACTTTTGTATAAATATTAAGTATTTTTGTTATTACTAAGAAACCAGAAGGGGTTTTAGTAGGAGTATTTATATTTAAATTATGTCATTTTAAATGAAATGTAAGTGATACATATACAAAAATATAGTCTTTTTATTACAACAAGAGATCTAGAGACAGCATTCCTTTACACTACTAACACCAATACCAAAATTTCTTTAAAAAATCTCCACATATTTTCCCCACAGAGTGTAATATTACAGACTACATTTATCCGTGGCTGTTATTGAATAGAAAAAGCAAAGTACCTTCCCATCTGTTTACATTAAAGTTTTATTTATATTTTAAAAACTTCAATAATCATCCATAGTTCAAAATAATTTAAATTCAGAAATTCTCGATTTTTCCAATTTCGAAGAAAATAATAACTGAATAAAAGTATATATAACAATATCTTAGAAAAATTATTAACAATATTTTTTTTAAACTTTTTTTATTACGTCTAAAGGTTCTTCTAAACATTCTTCTCTCAAAATTCAATTTCTGTGATAAGTATACAAATAGAAGCTTTTTCTTATTACACCACCCTACATAGACGCTCTATTTCTACAAATTATTCCCAATTAACATTTAATTGCTTTAAAATATTCCGGAAATTTTAGTTAAATTCAAATTTAATAGTGTTGATGAAAATATATCTAATTTTGTCATGTTATTAAGATATTATAAACATTGATGTAATATTCAAAAAACTATGTAACAAATAGGTTGTGAACGCTATTTGACTTCCTTGTACACATATTGCATTATACAAATTTTATTATATTGTATTGTGTATCATCAGAATTCTAATTTGCATATCCTTTTCAATCAGTAAATTTAGTTTCATTTTTCAAATAAACAACGTTGTCTGTGTAGAACTTAATGCAGTCATTTGGTAATGACTCCCAGATCGTCATTAAAAATTGTTATTAAACATAAAACGCTCATTATATTGAAATTAAATATGAAAAATTACTTGAGGAACTAAATCTTCATAAAATCTACCTAATGAATTCCACCAATTTGCTATTACAACCTATATATCTATTGCATAAAATTTAAATCTTATTAAACTAGTCTTAAAACTTGTCATTAAAAATAAAATGCTTATTATATCAAATACTATAATACGAGGAATGGTTGTCAAGTCGAAAATCGCCCCAGAATTAATAAACTCCGGTAAACTTGGGGATCTGGGGTTTTGGGCCACGAGGAATCGATTGGCGCCAGTTTTGAAGCGCTACGTTCGAGCAGTTCGGAGTTACAGATAGGGCCATTTTTGGCTTACGGCCCTTATATACGGCCAAAGGAACATGATGTCAGAATATGCGAATTTCGTGTGAAAATTGGTATCCGGGGGTTTTCGGCCATGAGGAATCGATTGGCGCCAGTTTTGACGAGCTAAGGTCACGTAGTTCGGCGTTATAGATAGGGCCGGGTTCGAACCCCGGTGTGGGCAAACTTTTTTCTCATGCGTCCAAACCAAGTGAAAATTAGTATCCGGGGGTTTTCGACCACGAGGAATCGATTGGTTGTAGTTCTGACGAATTAATAATAATAATAATAAAAGTTTTTATTGATTTGTCTTTATTCCTTGATATCGGTTTCCATTTTTATTTTAATAGTAGTAATAATATTCTCCTGGCTGTGGGTTTGTTTACTAACCGTAGTTGGAGGTTCCGTTGACGGTTTGCAGAGTTGTCAGTCCCGCGCTGTCTCTCAGTTGGTAAACAGCAAGACGTCACCGCGTCTCCCCTCCACTCCGTCGCCGGTACGGTTTCCTTGGGTCCAACCTACGATCTCTTCTCAGAAACACAAATGAAAACTACGAAAACTTTACATTCTTCTTATCGTTCTGACGAATTATGGTCACACAGTACTCACATTGATTCAGGCGAGCCAGCCTAAGGCCCCAGTCTGTCCCCGCACGGCATCTAGCTTCACCGACCGGTTCCGCCCATCTTAGCCAACCTGTGACTCCGGGCAGTCCCAATCAGATCCGCCAGGTTCCAAGACCCATAAGCCGGCTCTCTCAGCTCCCTTCAGAAGGCAACCACCATCAAATACGATCGGAATTGACGTTGCTGTATCTTGATTCATATACAGAAAGATGTTTGTTGGAAAATGCTTATCATACAGTTGAACTATGTTGATGGTGAATTGAAATCGAAATCATGTCCTTAAATAATGTTTTGAGCGATAGGCAAGAATATTCGAATTTCCCAAAAAGCATTTAAAGAACGGATTTCGATTTCAAATCACCGTCAAAAAAGTTCGATATTTCAACATTCATCAGATTTCAAGCTAAATTGTCAACATGCAGAACGCACCTCTACATGAAATTCTTCAAGGAGCCGGAATTTTGGAACAACAAGCGATCAACTCAATTATACACGCAAATGGACAACTAGAAGATACCGTCATTGTCAGAATGCTTCTCCATTACGCCAAACAAGCTTACCCGACCATCAAAGTTGCCGTACTTCACCCTGAATTTGTCGCACGCTTCTACGTTACAACAGCGGATGGCGCTTATGAAGGAATGGCTCTTCTCAACGATATCAGTGACCAGAACAAGGCTTCCAACTATCTATACGGAGTTCAACAAGCATTCGATGTGCTACTCATTCCCATTCACAAGAGAGCTCAAATGGATAGAGGCGATCACTGGATGCTAGGAATTTACGAATCAAGCTATGGAGAACGTGAACTATTAGTCTGCGATCCAGTCGACAACCCGCTGCCCATCGATGCTGATTTGAGAAAAATACTGCGACACGTTTTGAATACCGCTGTTACGAATGAAAAGCTGAAAGGATGCATCGTGAAACCTCGCAACACTTACAACCACCGAGATGACTTGTCTTCCTGCGGAGTTTACATCGTCTTTTATGCTCGAGAATACCTCTCTCATCGACGCCTTTTCCTGGACAAGAATTTTCAAGAAGTTGATGAACGGAAGCAAATTTACAAATTCTTTGTGAACAGCGACCAATTGAACATGCCGGGACCATCTGAAGCCGCATCTTTCACATCTTCGATGGAAACTTGATGCATCTCAACGAGAAAAACACCGCGATTATGTAAGACGCAGACGAAAAAACGAAACAATGAGGGGCTGCAACATTCGCCTAGAGGAACAACGCCGCCGTAATGAAAGACTCCGTAGAGCTGCGAAATCTCGGCCTGCGTCAACCTACAAAAATGCTGCAACTTCCAATGTGGAATACCAAAGTCTTTGTCAGTTTAACGTCGCTTGCATCCACGATGGCGCTTTACATTTCCCAGAAGAAAGAGTAAAGAACAAAATACACGTAGATTCATTTGGCGACTGCTGCTTCCATGGAAGAATCAAACTACCAATGCCCGAATTTCCAAACGAATTAGCACTTCTATTTGCACGACAACACCGCCTATCGGAAGAATTCCACAGAAGGATCCGCAACATCGAAGCCTGCTTTGCACTTGCTTCATTCAAAATCGACGACGATAGAACCGTCAATTAACATGGAATCTACGGGTTTATCGCCGACGGTCAAGTGCATCACAAGATCAACCTGGCAACGCGCACAACTCAAGACCTGCAAGGTGGATTTGAACAGCCGAAGTTTGCCCAAATGTACTTCATGGACCTGGACGAGGCTACAGCTGCACGATCTGAGCTCAACCGAGAGTTAAGCCAAGAACTATTGCAACTACTCGAGGAGATCGTGCGCTTTAACAACCCGTTCGCCCAATCGTTTATGATGATGAGAGAAGTGATCGAAGAAACCAACCAATGCGCAATCGCAGCCGGAGTACAACCGCCCAATGTCCACCTCGTCTTTACAAACCGCGAAGGCGACGATCCTCGACAATTCAACGCACCAGTTGTAAACGAAATAGCCGCAGTCTTGACTCTCAACGCCGATCAAAGCATCCCAGAGAATGAAATGGTCATGCGAGAACGCGAAAACAAAATCACGCAGCTAAGCAACATCGATGGTCGCGTCGAGCCTTTTACCTACCCGCTTTTCTACCCGAGAGGAACTTTTGGATACTATGTTGGAATTCCGCTACACACGCCTTATCCATCAAGAAATCATGTTACACGCGCAGAATTAGCCTGTTACCGACTCGCTTACCGTCCGAATTATGCCAAGCCGTTCCCAATCGATTGCACAAATGCAGGAATAGATCAACGATTGGTCGAGTTTAATGCACTTCACTTAGGCGGAGGCTTACTCCAGCAATACGTGGTCGACACCTACATTCGCGTCGAAAGAGATCGCATACAGTGGATAAAGAGCCATCAGCGTGAAATTCAAGCCGAGAAATACGACGGAGTTCACATCATGCTCAGAAACTTGGCTGCGAAAAAAGATGCTGCAATTGGCGAAACAACCATCCTACCGTCATCTTTTCTCGGATCAACGCGCTGGTACACCCAGAATTTCGAAGACTCCATGGCATTATTGCGAAGATTTGGATCGACCGAATTTTTTATCACCGTAACCTGCAATCCGCAATGGCCAGAACTCCTGTCAGCGATACACAATGAATTCAACGCCGCAATTCCGGATAGCCTTTTGGCTCTAACCCGTCCAGACATCGTTGCAAGAATCGCACGTCTCAAGTTCCGCCAAATCGTCGAAGACATCATGACGCATCATATCTTTGGAAGAGCATCCGCGTACGTCTTCACTATCGAGTTCCAAAAGTGAGGTTTACCGCTCATGCACCTATTAGTGATTATGTCGCCAGCGGACAAGGTTCACAGCGCTGACCAACTTGACGATTTTATCTCGGCGGAAATTCCAGAAGATGATCCGGAGCTCAAAGAACTGATCTCTCAATTCCTGATCCATAACCCGTGTGGTGATATGAACCCAAGTGCTCCGTGCATGGTCAACAAACATGGGAGAGACCAGTGCAGATGGGGATTTCCAATGGAACATCAAGACATGACATCGCTGGTGGACGATGAAAAGCCGAGGTATCGCCGACGCTACAATCCGTTGTTGGATCTAATGAACAAAGAATTCTCGCATGAGCAAGCCATCTACAGGAAAGACTGCAACGGCCAGCGCGTCACCAGAGACAACCGCCACGTCGTCCCGTACAACGCCTACCTGCTCAAAAAGTATCAATGCCACATCAATGTCGAATTCGTCCGCAGCATCGGACCGGTGAAATACCTCTACAAGTACATCTACAAGGGCCATGATTGTGCTACGATAAAGGCCGTCGAAAACCAGCAGACGATCATTTACAACGAGCCAGAGAAGTACGTGGAAGCTCACTATATCTCACCAGTTGAAGCATGTTGGCGCCTATTCAAAGGTTTCGAGATCCAAGCCACACCGTCGTTCGACTTGACATTCACCTACCAGGACAAGATGGCGTTAACTTGGACCAAATGCCAGTTGACCTTGCCGATATTGGACAGAAGGGAGCGACCTTAGTGTCTTACTTCCGCCATAACACCGCGCTGAAAGAAGACGAAGCGAACGGAAAAGCAGTAACCTACCACTATTACCATGAAGTGCCGGAGCACTACCGATGGATTGGCCAGACGAGCACTTGGCAGAAGAACCTGAATGCTTGCAGCAGAATTGGTCGCTTACATCCAGTCAACTTCGTTTCCCAGCCAGAACTTTTCTTCCTGCTCACGCTTTTGTTCCACGTCAAAGAACCAACGAACTTCAGAGAACTCTACATTGTTGACGGTGACCAGCACGCAAGCTACAAGCAAGCCTGTCTAGCTAGAGGCCTCACATACGACGATCAACAGTACGTAGAAGGACTCCGCGAATCTGCTTCATCGAAAATGCCAAGTGTTATGCGCATACTTTTTGCTCAAATCCTGATACTTGGTGCTCCAGAAAACCCGAAGAGATTATGGGAACTGTTCAAAGAGGACCTCGCGGAAGATTTCATTCGAGAAGCAAGACGCACTGGCGGTTCCATAGAAGAAGCGATAAAGCGTGCCTACCGAATCATCGCGCATAAGCTGAACACCAAAGCTACCGAAGGCCGCAACTTCCAATACTGGATGCAGACACATGGCATGGAAGACATAGACAACTATGAGCAAGATTTGGAACACGATATGATCGACGTCGACGAATCAACAGCAATCGGAGACCGCATGTACCAGCGACTCAACGTAAAGCAGCGTGAAATCGTCGACACCATAATCCAAGCACTTGAAGACCCGACTCCTGCTGCGAAATGCTTCTTCATCGACGGACCAGGAGGAACCGGGAAGACATTCGTCTACAGCAAGCTGTATCGCATCATTACCGGAAGGCTTAAGAAAGTGAAATGCACGGAGTACACCGGGATAGCAGCCATTCTTCTACCGAGTGGTCAAACAACGCACCGAACCTTTGGCTTGAAAGTTCCGCTTATATCCGACTCAAGATCATCCACCAAACCAGGATCACCGAAGGCGAACGCACTCAAAGGAGCCCACATGTGTCTGATGGACGAAGCTCCGATGATGACAAAATACGGCTTGCACAACATCGACGAACTCCTACGCACCACCACCACCACCACCACCAGCAGCAGCAGCAGCAGCAGGAGGAGGAGGAGGAGGAGGAGGACTCAAGAAATACCTGCTAAAGCTCGGCGACGGGGAACTCGAAGTGAATGAACTCGGCGAAATAGAAGTCCCAGAAGAAATTCGCTGTGGTGGTAATCTCATCGACGAAATCTTCGGACCATGTCTCAGAAGTGGGAACTACGAAGCAATGAACAATCGCGCTATTCTTGCACTATTGAACGACGATAAGGACAAGATCAACGAGCAGATTATCACTATGCTTCCAGGCGAAGAGAAGACATACACACGTTTCGACTCGGTAAAGGATAAACATGAATGGGGAATTCAATTCGCGCCTGAATTCCTGAACTCGATCAACATCGCCGACTTGCCTCCACACAATCTGAAGCTCAAGAAGAACGCCATCATCATGCTTCTCCGAACCTTGGACGTCTCTGAAGGAATGTGCAACGGAACACGATTGATTGTCACCGAACTTTGCAACAACATCATCAAGGCTAAGATCATCACCGGTGAACACGCAGGCCGACAAGTACACCTTCCAAGGATCACGCTCGACTCCAGCAAATCACAGCTTGGCGCAACTATGCAACGGCACCAATTCCCAGTTACTCCAGCATTCGCCATTACGATACACAAGTCACAAGGCCAAACATTCGAATTCGTCGGCGTGCTTCTCCTCACGACGGTCTTCATGCACGGAATGCTCTACGTCGCGTTTTCAAGAGTCAAGCGTCAAAGTGCGTTGCAGGTCCTGCTGCCTCATGAGAATCCGACCCACACCCGAAACGTCGTATAGAAGGAAGTCCTGAACAAGAGAAACTCACCAGCCGCACCTGCCTCTCCGACAAGAAACTACCCGGACAACATGGAAGACTTCGCAATCGATGATTAATACGTTTATTATGTTTATGCTGTTATAGGTTTATAATATGTTTCTTATGTATGTATATATGTTTGGTTTTTCTAAATAAATTTGTCAAAAATATTGAACTTCAACACACTTCAATCTTTACACTGCTCACTTTGTACCATTTCTTTAATTGTATAATTTTTTGTTATCAATTACATTTTATTTCCTATGACTTTTCAAACTTTACCTTTGTATAGAATAGTTCCCTTTCCAAACAACTTTGTTTAGAATAGTTTACAATGGTGCACTTTAACCGGTTATCTTTTCACTAATGGTTTCACAAATTTTCTTATGGCATGTATTGTTTTGATAAATCACAATTGAAAATTTAAATCTTCGAGTTAGCTTCGATACCTGTTTTCTCCGAGCGGAGCTCGGTCACCCGGTACTTGAAATTAAATATGAAAAATTACTTTCGGAATTAAATCTTCATAAAATCTACCTAATGAATTCCAACAATTTGTTATTACAACCTATATATCTAATGCATAAAATTTAAATCTTATTAAACTAGTCTAGAAATTGTCATTAAATATAAAATGTTCATTATATTTAAATTAAATATGAAAAATTACTTGCGGAATTAAATCTTCAGAAAATCCACCTTATGAATTCCACCAATTTGCTATTACAACCTACATATCTAATGCATAAAATTTAAATCTTATTAAACTAGACTAAAAAATTGTCATTAAAAATAAAATGCTAATTATATTGAAATTAAATATGAAAATTTACTTGCGGAATTAAATCTTCAGAAAATCCACCTTATGAATTCCACCAATTTGCTATTACAACCTACATATCTAATGCATAAAATTTAAATCTTATTAAACTAGTCTAAAAAATTGTCATTAAAAATAAAATGCTAATTATATTGAAATTAAATATGAAAAATTACTTGGGGAATTAAATCTTCATAAAATCTAGCTAACGAATTTCACTAATTTGCTATTACAACCTATATATCTAATGCCTAAAATTTAAATCTTATTAGACTAGATTTTTCTCAAAAATTTATCTCAATTGCTATATTTAACTTACTATTTAGAACTTAGTATTTATTTAATTTTTGGCTTATAAAAGCAGCTTTTAGTTATGTCTCCTCTTTCTAATACAGCAAATTCTTCATCTAAATAATTAGAAATCAAATACCGTAAGCTGATTTCCTTCTTCAACTATCAGCTCCCTTTTTATTAAAGGGTATTGTTTTTAATTTTTCTCCCATGATTCTCACGTTTTACTCGGAATATATACATTATACATGTGACCGTTGAATAGATATTCACGGTTATGTGGCCAAACAAAGCAATCTTATCTCTCGTGTTGACAGATGAGTTGAGTTAATTTGGGTGAGAAATTGCGTTGCACGGAGCGTGAACGAATGTGCAGCCAGTGTTGACATAATCCCAACATAAATACCTCTGCGCGCATGTCATATCCTTCCTTGTAAATTTCAATGGTCGATTGAGCTCTTAAAAATGAGACCATTACTACATTATTAAAAAATTGTACACACCTGTAGTAAGTCTATTACAGAATTCCAACTGAATATGATAACAAATGATTAAATTTGAAAAGGGTATTTTAACTTATTTTGGAGAATGTTTTATATGTTTTAAGTAAAATATATCAATCTTTTACTATTTAAAGCAAGTAATTTTCTATCAAATCATTATAACGAGCCCATTATAACGAATACCGTAATTATTCTTGTATAAACGACGCTTTTCTTTTCAAAGTTTTCTCAAAAACTCAAAATATACGTTAGTCGATAGATGATTTAATGGACATCTCAGTTGAGTTCAAATCTCACTGCTCGCATGGGAACTAATAAACCTTCGGATTAAGCTTTAAGAAGTAGGTCCCGATCTCATTAGCCTTAGTGTTATAAAAATTAGGATTTAGCTCTCGTCAAAACGAATGCATATTTTCTTAATACACCTATGATATAGTAAACTTAAAATATGTATAACAGGAAATAATAAATGTTAAAAACTTGACAAAAGTTGTAAAATGGATATGATATATTTGTTTATATAATAGTTATATAAGAAATAAAATATTAAACTTTCTATATTCGCATTTTATAACTTGAAAAATATTGACATCCCGAAGGGTGTAACCGCATTAAAACTTACTTTTACATGTAGGTAAAAGAAGAAAAAAATATTCATAAATATATCAAAGGTTTTTTAATTATTGTGGTATCATTGTAGACTTATATTCGAGTAATATTTGAATGTTCTTTGTAACAGCATTTGCAGAGAGTAAGAATAAGTTTATAAATCTCAAATTTAGGAAATATTTCTGTCATTTCAAATAAAATACATAGACCGTAGTGTTTACTATTTAAAAGATTTTAAAAGTGTTTTTGTAATAAATAAGGATCAATATTTTGTTCGCTGCACTTTATAAGTGTTTCATACATTTACTTCTGTAATAATCAGTGTTTGATTCTGATTGTTGTAAATCTGATGAATTGTCTGTTGAACAATACTTTCTTAATTCAGATTATAGAATTTTATTTGGAAGTGTTTCATACATTTCCTTCTGTAATAATCAGTGTGTAATTCTGATTGCTGTAAATCTAATTAATCGTCTGTTGAACAATACTTTCTTAATTCAGATTATAGAATTTTATTTGGAAGTGTTTCATACATTTCCTTCTGTAATAATCAGTGTTTGATTTTGATTGCTGTAAATCTGATGAATTGTCTGTTGAACAATATATTCTTAATTCAGATTGTAGAATTTCATTTGGAAGTGTTACATACATTTCCTTCTGTAATAAGCAGTGTGTAATTCTGATTGCTATTGGTCGTGTTATTTCGCCGAACCCCTTAACACCTTTTTTTTCACTGTCACGTGATTATCATGTGTTGTATACAGTATTAGTTCACATATTAATCTCTAATGGTCATTCAGAAAGGGTTAGGTGGATGGGTTGCAATGCTATGGTCTACTGTTGACACTCGAATTTTAATCGTATAGATTGTCCTATTAAGTAATAGATTAGATGGAAGAGATTTTATTACCAATCACCCTTAAATACATTAAAACATTTAAGGGTGACGTTCTGGCTGTATAAAAAAAGCATATAATTTCAACATCAATGCCCCGAACAGAGCTTCTCTAAATAAAAATTCCCTGGAATCTAAAATGCATTTTCCTTCATGTATCAATGTTTTCTTTTCATTGGAATCATATTCAGGTCAAAATAGTCAGGAACAATATACATTAACTAGCATATAGCCCGTCATATGACGAGATCAATAAATTTTTAGAATTGTAAAGTACCCTATGAGGCAGGTAATAAAATGATTTGTTTTTTGGCTCAGAATTATCTAGTGTACGCTCAATAATTTGTTTATCTTTACTGACCGTATGTTAGTTGTCAACTTTAATTTATCTTGTCATATTACGTGATAGGATGGACAGCAGAAGTTTTAATACTGACAGTGATTATTTGGCGGTATATATGAATGATGTCCAAAATTTAGCGAATCGATTGCAAAACCGTGCGGTTATGTTCAAAAAACAAACACAGAAACAAACAAATTTCTTAATTTTCAAAAATATGTAGCTTAAATGCCAGATATTTATTAGTCCGCGAAATAGACTCCTAGACTTTTATGAAAAGAATTTGTTGTTAATACCTATGATAAAATTTTCATTGCAAGAAAAAAATGATTAAATTTAAAACTATCACGTATGTACTTAATCTATTATTTAAGCCAAATATAAACGAAAATTATTTATATAATATCTAATTTCAGTAACAAGACACATGAAAATAATACAGACGATATTTAAATAATTTAAAATAAGAAAAGAGTAAATGAGATGGTTAAAGGAATAATGTCCTAATTCTAGAAAAGAATGTTATTTTTACCTATTTACTATGTGATAAATTGATAACCTCTTGCTCTAAACCAAGGAAAATAGGGATTGAAATAATGGAATTAATTGGTCGAAAAGGGGGGAAGGGGTGGATTTCGAATGTTGTAAAGATGACAGTATATTTTACTGTGGTATGAAGTATATTTATACCAATTTATTTTGGAATCGGATAGATAGTTTAGGAGAAAATAAACTTCACTCTCTTTGAGTTTTGCTAACCATAACTTATCAAAAATCCAATATGGATGCTCCTATTCAATCCAGGTCCAACCGATTGATAAATTCGATGACAGACGGACACATAACTTAAGATATTATTATATAGGAGATTATAGGAAAGTTTCTTAGGAAATAAATAATGAATGCATTCATAATTTTATTTACAAGCAAGATTTGAATTAAATATTTAAGATTGATCATTCTATCAATGCAGATTTTGAAATCTCTGTCACCCACAGGAAAAGAAAGAAAAAAAATGAAAAAAAAACTTTCTTGTATCAGCTCAATAAAATCCTTTTCCTTTAAACATTAATACCTTGAAAATATTCTTTAAATAAAAGATCCTAAGAATCCAAATGGCATTTTTCTTTATGTATCAGTGTTTGCTTTTCAGTGGAATGAGATCCAGATCGAAAAATTCCTCTTTCGAAAACAAGTAATTTCAAATGCTCTCTTTCTAGAGCAGTAAACGATTGCAAAAACTCACAGCTGTGTTTCAAGATTGACATTTCAAGAGAATGAAGGAAAAAGGGAAGCGAAACCTTAGTATATAGATAGAATATATGAATTCATTAAAAAAAAAGTCATATTCGTTTCCAGTTTAAGGCGATAAATAAACCTCAACACTGGAAGCAAAAATTTATTTTTGTCATTTTACTTTTGTGTCAGTTGAAATATGCTAATCAAATTTTAACTCCTTTCTTGAATGGCTAGAAATCTGAAATTTTGCTGATCTGAAAGTTTATCTGGTAACAATAAAATGTAGAGTAATAAAAAATTTACATCGAAAATAAAGATGCTCAACATATAACAGTTAAAAATTACATTAGTATTTTAATTTAAATATTTACATATATAATTTTAACAGTTATGTATATATATTATTTTGACACTGTTTCTGATTACGTTCTACGCCTTTATAAATATATATATTTTTAGTCACATAACGCATTATAACAACAATCCCTTAACTTATAGAAGCTCTTCGTGCAATTTCTCTTTATCAGTTTGGTTTGGTTTGGAGTGCTACGGTCCACTTTTTGCAACACGAGGGCTAATGAGACCGGGACCGAGATAAAGCCGATTCCGAACGGCTACGAACATCCATGCCAAAGTGGGATTCGAACCCACGAACTCCGGTTCCGAAGGCTAGCACCCTAACCATTCGGCCATCATTCGGCTCTCTTTATCAGAGCATTACAGTTTCATATAGATGCTTTTCACACAATTTCTCTTTCATGCGCTGTTTTAAAATTACTTTCACTCTTAAGTGCATGTATTATCCTTTTATTTTATTATCTATTTATAAAAATACTTTTATATTTATTTTTTTTAATTTAGTTTATCTGATACTTAATCATTTCATCTTCCAAAAAACAACACAATAGTTCAAGAATTCGAATTATAAGAAAATCTTTGGAACATTTTAAAATAAAGAAAATATTTTAATCATGAAAATATTGATTGTTTAGATTCCAACAGAAATATTCATTTTAACCAGTTTTATGTAATAGATTGCAGTATAAAATTGGAAAAATAAAATTATAGAATAACACGTGACATAGAAAAATAGAATAATAATTAAATACCTAAATTATTTCTGTTATAGAATAGAAAAACTTTGTAGCATTTTAAAGCACATTTAATATGCTATCACATAAAATTTTTTACTTAATAAAATCATTCTTTTTAGTAAGCCATTTAAGGCCAAAGCTAACGATATGCGTAAAGAAGAAAGTTTTATTTGACGAATAAAGGCGCAACGAATAATCATATATTACAATTGTGACGAGTTGGATACATATGGCTACCTATGAAAAATAGGGTGCTACTATATTGTGGTCGAGATACGTCATAGGCGACATCCTCATCATATTTACGTCAGAAGTCGCCAAAGACAGAAATTTGGTACCATAATTGTCCCTCTGTTGCATCATAATTGCGACTGCTAACGTCATTATAACGTAGATGTCGTCTGTAACATAAAATACTTGCAATATGGTAGTATCCTTAATAAATTGGTGCAAGTTGAATACCTATTTTTTATTCTTTTTAAAAGGATCTCACAAAATGGAGTATAAGCAAATGCATATTAAATATTTTATATTACTTAGAATGGAATATACATACACATAAATAATAAGATTGATTTTACTTAAAAATAGTCCTCGGCAATATTGGCAAACTGTTCTTTATCGAAAATATTTCAGATTCTGCATTTTAAATTTTATCTGTTGCTGTTTGGACTATCTTGAGTAATGGGATATTCTTTAGCAGAAAATAAAAATAGATGTCATGTGACACATGCCTAACATTTTATTCTAAAAAAGCAAAGAGAAATTTCAGTGTTCCTGGGAAACGGAAGACTTTGAAGTTTAAAGTAAAACTTTAAAGTGTAAAATTTTTAGTAGAAACTTTTGAATTTCATAGCGCTAACTATGGTAACCTATAATCGAAAAATAGTAAGAAAGAAATCGTATAAATTCTTAATACCTTAAATCGTAAGAATTCATACTGTAATCCCTTACAGCTTATTAATCAATAATTAAACTGCATTCCAAACTTACGTTTAATTTTTATCATGTGTACAGAATAAAAATTCTTATTATGGCGTGCTTAATTTAGCACTAAACAAATAATGCATTCTTTTATGGGAATAAAAGGTAGGCTCTTATGATAATTTGATTACAGCCCATTTTGCAGTAAGTGGGTTCAGTTAACTAAAACACGAAAAGTAAGAGTAATTAATCTTACATAGTCTCACTAATTGCTAACTATACACTTTATATAGACCAGCTATGACAGGCTTTTATTTTAATTTTAGGCAGTTCAGCTGACGGACGGCAGAGAAATGAT
The DNA here is from genome assembly GCA_032207245.1 of Pardosa pseudoannulata. NCBI lineage: Eukaryota > Metazoa > Arthropoda > Arachnida > Araneae > Lycosidae > Pardosa > Pardosa pseudoannulata. Next base: position 18,210,455 of record CM063505.1, read on the forward strand.
CTTAATAGGGTAAAGTGAAGAAAAATGAATCGGATTTCGAGATAAAAGCTTCATATAAGTAAGGTGTAGTGAGGAACAAGGGTCATACAGTGAGTTCGTTAATTGGTTTGGAGCTCTATAGTTTACATTTTTGCTATATGAGTGCGTCATATGAAATTCAAAGTTTAACCAGGAATAACAAATCAGCTTAAAATTCTAGGTAAATATATTTTCTAATGCTTATATAACACATATATTGTTTTAAGCAGACAACAGACCTTTGGGTTGCTAGAACTTTACCCAAAATATGAAATAATATTTAGTTCTGAAAAAAAATTAAGTATATACGTCATCATTAAAAGTCATTTTTTGAATAACGGGATTATTTTCCTGCATTGAAACTTGTTTTTGTTTGTCAAATATCCCTATTTTAAACTTAAATATTTTCATTACAATAATTTTGGTTTTTAATAAGTAATTTTAAATTGGTTAAAATGTATGTATTTCTTATTTAGAATTGTGGATATTGTCTATTAATGTGTCTGCTCCAAACTTGCGTATATTTTTTAAAACCATACAGTACTTTCCCTGGATGCAGAAGATTTAATGCTGTTCTAAAACATAATTTTTTGGTAAAATGTTGTGTAATTTGATATTGTTGTAAAACAATAGTATTTAACGTATGTAAAAACTGATAACACCTTTCGTTTCTATGTAAATTCTAAAAATAAAAGGAAAAAAATAAAAGTAATTCATTAGTATGCTGTGTATTAGAGGTATTTTTAAGGATTATTGTTTAATTACTCAATTTCTTAAATCTCAAAATTTAATTAAAATATTATCAACTAGAATAGTGTCTTATATGTTTTATGTAATAATATTAAATATTCTCATTATGAGAATATTGTTAAAATTGTAAAGACTTTTAGCTTCTTTTATACAACTAACATGTTGAATTCTTTGGGGATTACCAGTGACATAATTAAGTTAGATCGTAACATCCTGGGATAATAATGTGAGAAAAATTACAAAGTGTTTAAGTTTTTCAACATTTTTGTTGTTTCAAAGGGGTGCGAAGAAATTAATGCAATATAGAATATGCAAAAATAATTTTATCTCTACATATAAATCATATAAACTTAAACATTATTCGAGCATTTTTGGAATGTTGTATTGAAGTACCCAAGTAAATAAAAAAGGACCCTTGTAGTCCTCATAGTATGTGACTTTATGAATACAGTTTTGTGCAGTTAACCTACGTAGGGTTTACAATTTTTTTTCGTACAGTGTCATACAGTACAGTTATACAGTGAAATTTTGTTGTATTTGTTTTAGCCAAAATAATTTTTTTTCTCTAATAGCCTTTGGGTGTTGCGATATTCTTTATAACAAATTGATTATTATGATTATTATTATTATGCATATCAAAGATTGCCTTCTGTGGTAGGCTCGTCCTTAAAGTGTCAAAATTACATGAAATAGAAAGCAATAACTCATAATATATATTTACAGAACTGTATCTTAATTCAGCTAAATATACTAAGTATACTGAATAGGTACTTTTCCATTTAGTTGGCTCAAATATTGCCAAGTTGTATAACAATTACGTATTAGGAAAAAGGCGTGACTGATACAAACTACCAGCGTTTTGTTTTAAAAATATGGTAATGATGAATGGTTACCAGCGTGGGTCTTACCTTTGACGTCGTTTGTATAATTAATTTATTTTCATTTTTATCGCCTAAGCTGTCGAAAAGGAAAATTTTTAAATGCTAATTTTCTATTTAACTGGCGCAAATATCTACAATAGAACTTTATTGGCGATGAACATTTATTATTACTGTGTGTCGATAGTAGTATTATATAAGTAAATAAAAAAACCTTGTGGTCTCATAGTATATCACTTTATGAATACAGTTTTGTGCAGTTAACTTCCTTAGGGTTTACAAGTGTTTTTCATAGCACAATTTACAAAATCATTGTGTGACACTAGATTTTCTTACCGGTGACCTCAATAAATTAAATGCATTAGAAACGATTACACAAATTCCTTAATTAAAATTGTTGAAATAAAATCCCCAAAATATTCAATACACAAGAAATTTGAATACGTTGAATGTTATGATACGTTGGATGTGATCCGTGTTCTCAATAAATTTAATGCATTAGAAATGACTACACAAATACTTTATTGAAATTTACATTTCCCAAAATATCCAATACATAAAAAATTATTACACACCCTACGATAAAATTAATTTATTTGATTGGATTGGAGTACTACGTTTTAAATTTTGCTACACGAGGGCTGGTGACGACGATAACTATTTCTTAAAACCAATGACAGACATCTATGCCAGTAGTGTGATTCGAACCCACTAACTCCAGTACCGAAGAACAGCCCCCTACCCATGCACAAACCAAATAGCTAGGCATTCAAAAATAGATAGATATATGTTCATGGACATTTATAATCAAAGAAAAGTCATAAACCGTAAAATGCTTAAATTATTTTTATCTTAAAGTGAATAAATATTTATGGACGTGTTAGAAACTCTAAAAGCTTGGACCATGAATTGAACTTTAAAACATTTCTCGTCTCATTGAAAACGCGCTGGTGATTACTAAAACATAAACGCTTTTAATTTTGATATGGAAATAAAAGCTTAGATTTATAGCCCGTTCTTAACGACCTGGAAAATCGTTAAGATAAACGTACTTTGACATACGGAATGGCTTTTAATGTATGAATTCCTACATGCCATCCATCAATTTAGCTCGAGAATTAAATCATGCGATACTTAAAGATATTTTTACATGAATTTTATTCACTCAATTTAAATTTAATGGTTTGTCAACAGCCCGACAAAATTCTTACATGTTAGAGGCTCTTAAACAAAGGGAAAGACATTTAAGAAAGTGATCAAAATTACTGTTTGGTATTCGGGAGTGAAAATTAGCAGGTTGCTTACCTTACGTAGTTAAACAAATTACGTAGTTACGTACGAATAAAGCTATTTAAAATGTAATAAATATCACAAATTTTTCTATCTACGTATGCTTGGTGAAATGTTGACTACAAAATGCATTTGGTTGTTAAAGAGTAAATCTAGTAAACTTAAAATAGTAATAAGGTAAAACGAGAGAAAAACAAAATACAACACATTCTTAAATAAAATAGTATGATTAAAATATTATATTTTGACACACTCATAGTGCCTGGTTGTAACCTCTTTTTCTAAGAATACTTGGCATGTTTATTTTCTTCTATAACGTAATATAGCAATAAAATTTTATTTAACTCTAGATTTACGGATGTCGATCATATACCTATTTTTACTGAAGTGAGCCAATTTGGCTCATACAAGAAAATTGAAGTTTTTTGCAAAGAAAATAGAAAATTTAAATGAAATATTTATTATAAAAAAAATTCATGGAAAATATTTTTTACATATAAAATCTGTTTTTGAAACACATTTTCCGCAAACATTTCTATTACATTTAGCACAATGGTTTCTACATCTGTTTCTTTTCCATGATTGTTGTACTTGACAATTCTTCCATGCGTCAGTAGCATGAATTTCTATCATTGGAATGGAAGTGTTCTCACTTCTTCTCTATATTTACTTCTTAACTCTTCAGCCAATTGGAAAATAAAACCTTGACTGTTGCCCAGGCCTGATAGGACCAATAAATTTCATGTTATGCGATTAACTGTTAAACCATTCTATGAGTCAAATTGACTCACAGCCGTGAAAATAAGTATACCACATTTGATAATTCGAAATAAAGGGGTCTGCGGGGAATAGGAATGAAAGTTTACGTATATTTTATTACTTAACTAAAAACCAACTTATGTTTTTGAAAAGTGATATTAAAGTTTTATATATACATACAGTGATAAAATTTTTAATGAGTCAAATTGGCTCGGTCCGTAAATCTTGTGTTAAAAGATAGTATTAAGTCCTAAATGTCAATGAGACCTTGAAACCGAGATATATACAGGGTAGACGGTGGCTAATTGTTAAAAGTCTTAATATTAAAAAAATGAAAAAAAGTTATCTCAACGTAAACATTAAATTTTCTTTAGTTATTAAAGAATCATAGTATATTTTAATCCTTTGACTGGCTTGTAAATAACATATGATTTGCACATCTAATGTTTTACACTCTTACATATCACATTTGATACACAATGATATAAAATTTAAAATAGATAAAATATATTGTCTCAAATATTATTTACAATAATATAAAGTATTTGACGTGTATAATAAATGGTATGCACAGGACAGCCAAAGTTTAAAAGTGTTTAAACAGTTCAAACAAGCTGTTATACTAAATGAGTTGATTTGTTACATAAAACTTATTGAGGAATAAATGCAAATATAATATCTCATATTTTAATTATATTATTATTATAGAACTTCTGTTGAAAATAAGTTCTATAATATTTTCGTATTCATTTAGTTCTTTTAGTAGTTTTGATGAACGAAAATAACCATTACATGAATTATAAATCTTACTTATGTATATTCATATATATTGTACATAGGTAATTTCTCTTTAAGGTTTCAGTAAAATAAAATCTGAAAAAAATTAAGAAATTGATCAAAAATAATCTTTTGCATTCAAAAGAGGTAAAACATCCCACATTCTTTCTATTATGTCAACGTTGTGGAATGTTGCCTATAAAATGCATTTCATTGTTACAGAATAGTAGATAAGATAATAAGAAAGCATATAATATCGAAATAGGTTTCAGTCTTTTATATAAATAAGATTAAAACATTTTAATTTTGTGTAGTCCAATTGCGTAGTTACAATCACTTTTTCTAAAAATATATTATTTGTTTGTTTGTTTTCTGACATGACGTGATATAGCAATACTGCTGCATAAAAAAAACTTTTCCAACGAGATCAGTGGCCGAATGGTCAGAGCACGAGATCCAGACTCAAAGTCGGTCGGTTCGGTACTCGCCATGGCTGTTGATCCAAAGTATGGACTTTTAATTTTAAAATGTTATTTATTGTTGCATTTTGTTCTCTAACATTCTAGATCGTTATTATGGAAATTAGTTATTTCGCAAATATTCTGTTCGGGTATAAAAGTTGATACCCACTAGTTGTACGCAACTTCTCGATCTTGTAAAGTTGCTAGTTGCTACTCAGCTTCAATAAATTCGTCTGTTAGGCTAAACGGTGTGTTAACTCGAATCTTCGTGACAATACAATTGTAACTTAAAGAAGAATGCTTAATATCAATTAGACGATCTTGAATTTGAAATAATACACTTAGATGAGACTGGGGATAGCTGTAAAAATGTTTAATAATTCTTTAAAGAAACTATGAAAGTTATTTAACCCCTTCCGGTAAAATGATGAGTCTAGCTCGTCATTAGTTTTTCATTCCATACCGCACAATGACGAGTTACACTCTTCATGAGATTAAGTTAGTGTAAAATATGATAATTAATTTAGTTTATAATTTCTAGTGTACTGAATTTGGCAACACTTTTATCACTTGTGAAAATCACAAGTCACTATTGCATATTGTTTACTTAGAATTTCTTGGTACAAGTCATTGCCAAATTAATGAGTCAGAATAAAAGAAAACCTACTAAGAAATGCCGTGTGTGTTACAAGAATCAAATTACAAGTGAGACTACTTGGCGGTGTAAACAATTAAGAATTCCTTTGCACTTTGTTTTGAAAAGTACCACTAGCTTGAAGACTATTATCTGTATACCTTATTAATGTTTTGCTTTGATATTTTCTTAATTTTACTGTTTCTGATATTATTTAACACTATGTAAAAAGTGGATTTTAATTAAGAATATGTAAGAATTGTAAAATGAAACAAGTTTTTTAAATAAAAATTAAATGGTTATTTCATGCACAGTTTTTCATTATTAAATTATACCGGAAGGGGTTAACAATGTGATTTTAAAACTATTTTTAGTTATAACAGATTTATAGTACATTTTAATAGTAATTAAATTAATAATAATTCAAGTTATTGGGAGTTATATAAATGCATCTACACTGTAAAAACTTGCCCCGGTATTAAGCATGTATTTATTCAAGATGGAGTAATTTGTTACATAAATTTGATTGACAAATTCTATAGAAATAAATAAGAAGTTTCCTATATTGTTATTATGGAATTTCTTTTAAAAAAATTCCTATAATATTTACATATACACTCACTATTATAAGCCTTTTTAATGAGCGATAATAATTTTTGTTTAAATTATAGTTTTAACAAGCATATATTTTGCGCAAGAGTAAGTTTTTTATAGTTCCACAAATAAAGTTTAAGAAAATAAAATTCTATCGAATTACAATTCGCCTGGGGAAATTGTTGCTCTGTTAAAATTAGCCACAATAAATATTTATTATTTATTTCGTAAAACTGATGAATGCAATTAATATTGTAAAGTTGTAGAAAACATTTGATCACTCAGGTTGCATTAGTTTTTTGGATTTCCCACAGGTATCATCCCAAATAACGATACAAGTATTACATAAAGTAGATTATAAGGGGTGAAACATGGACATTGACAAAAATCAGAAGAAGCCAATTGGGGAATTAAAAAATTTTTAACCCCTTCCGGTAGAATGACGAGTCTAGCTCGTCATTGGTTTTTCATTCCATACTGCACAATGACGAGCTACACTCGTCATGCGACTAAAGTTACAGATAAATATGATAATTTAGTTTAAAATTTCTAGTGTACTGAATTTAGCAACACTTTTGTTACTTGTGGAAATCACAGGTCACTATTACACATTGTTTATTTAAAGTTTCTTGGTACAAGTCACTGCCAAATTAATGAGTCAGCATAAAAGAAAATCTACTAAGAAATGCCGTGTGTGTTACAAGAATCAAATTAGAAGTGAGACTCCCTGGCGATGTAAACAATTCAGAATTCCTTTGCACTTTGTTTTGAAAAGTACCACTAGCTTGAAGACTTATCTTAATTTTACCGTTTCCGATACTTAACACTATGTAAAAAGTGGATTTTAATTAAGAATATGTAAGAATTGTAAAATAAAACAAGTTTTCTAAATAAAAAATAAATGGTTACTTCACGCACAGTTTTTCATTATTAAATCGTACGGGAAGGGGTTAAGATCAAATGTTGATGACACTAGAGAAAATGATGTTATGAGAAGACTGTACAAGTTAGAGATTTATACATTATATAAAGACCTAGTTATTATCGTGTATTTAAAAATCCATAGACTTAACTTAGATAATCATGTTTCCCGGTTGAACGAATTAAACCCTCTAAAAACGATGTTTTGGGCTAAACCGTATGGCCGGTGAAAAAGAGGAAGACCAAGTATGAGATGGGAGGATTTAAATTAAACGTAACCTATCATAAATTCTGTGTTCAAGAGTAAAAAAAAGTGTTATAAGCTAGTAATAAATGCGATTTATCATCTGTTAGCATAAGGCGAAGATTAAATTAAGAGGACATTATTTACGGGATTTATAACCCTGAAAGTATTAAGGATATTTTTGGCACAGATTATTTTAGGTCTTCCATTTTAAATTTGTGGAATTTTTGCATTTATTTATAAAAATTAAAGGGAATGTAAAATTCAAAATTTCTGTGCAAGATTATATATTGTGGATATTTAAATTTCAGTCATTAATTTCTATGAAATTCATGCAGTATTCAAGGTATATTATTTGTTTAGGCGACCAGCAGAAAATATTGCCAATTAGGTCCTAAATCAAAGCAGTTCTATAAATTTAGACAATTTTTATGCATTATCATTGCATTCCACTTTAAACTATTAAATGTATTCGGGTCGTAAGTAAGATGAACACTATACATTCAGGTTATTCACTTTCAGTATTTTTGAGTAGTGTTCATACATTTAGGGACTAACACGTGTCGGTCTTTGAAGGAAAATATATTGGCAAATGCAGTATTAAAATCATTATCATCATCATCATTACACAAATATTTAAAAACGAATACTGGATAAAAATTATTCTGTAGTTTTGAATTATTGCCTATTTATGACTCCAAAGTAAAAAAAAATGACACATGACTTCCTTGTACGCGATGCTGTTATAGATATTTTTATTTTGCATGTTAGGGCATAAGAATTACTCTTTCGCAGTGTATTAAAGACTCAAAGCAGTTTCGTTTCTAAGAGTAACTGTGTTGTCTGAGTCGTACTCAAATTCATATATCTGACCATTAATAATTCTGATTATTGTTAATATTTGTTATGTGTTTTCATTTTGTAGAAAATTGTAGACCGAAATTTAGTTTCATGATATTTGAAAATATATTTGACGCATTTTTCGTTCCCTTTTTGCAACTTAATAACAATGAATGACATTCTATGCTTTAAATTTTTATCACTCTTGCTTTGACTAAAGGTTATTCACTTTCAGTATTTTTGAGTAGTGTTCACACATTTAGAGACTAACAAGTGTCGGTCTTTGAAGGAAAATATATTCGCAAATGCAGTATTAAAATCATTATCATCATCATCATTACACAAATATTTAAAAAAGAATACTGGATAGAAATTATTCTGTAGTTTTGAATTATTGCCTATTTATGACTCCAAAGTAAAAAAAAAATGACACATGACTTCCTTGTACGCGATGCTGTTATAGATATTTTTATTTTGCATGTTAGGGCATAAGAATTACTCTTTCGCAGTGTATTAAAGACTCAAAGCAGTTTCGTTTCTAAGAGTAACTGTGTTGTCTGAGTCTTACTCAAATTCAGATATCTGACCATTAATAATTCTGATTATTGTTAATATTTGTTTTGTTGTTTTCGTTTTGTAGAAAATTGTAGACCGAAATTTAGTTTCATGATATTTGAAAATATATTTGACGCATTTTTCGTTCCCTTTTTGCAACTTAATAACAATGAATGACATTATATGCTTTAAATTTTTATCACTCTTGCTTTGACTAAATTTCATTAAAATAAAAGATCTAATATAGACACACTAATTTATTGCATTTCTTTTGTATTTTATATCTTTCCTTTAATTTATTTTTGTTGCGTCATCAGAATTATCATGTGTGCATTCTTTTTTAAGATTCAAAGTAGATTTCGTTTCTAAAGGTGACACTGATTTTTAAGTAGAGTATAATTACTATCCTCTGGTACAGATCCGTAGTGTTAATATTTGTTACATAGAGCCTTTCTGTTGCATATTAGTTATAAAATGTTAAAAATACAAAATTTTCTTGGTAAAAAGTATTTTTTCATTATAAATTTCACATCTTTCAGAAACACAATCTGTTATGTTTAGCTTTGACTTTGTTCATTATTCTTCATTATATTATATATATATATATATATATATATATATATATATATATATATATATATATATATATATATATATATAAGTGTGTGTGTGTGCATGTGTCTATATGCATCTATCTATATATATATCTATATCTACCTCTATCTCTACCTATATCTATCTCTATGTATCTCTATGTATATCTATCTATCTATCTATCTATCTATCTATATATATATATATATATATTATATATATATATATATATATATATATATATAATGAACGAATGTATAAAAGATACATGATTATAAGGTACCAATTTATCTTTTAATAAATTAAACCGTTTGCAAGGGTTGCAAGGACACTATTGTCGAATATGTAAGCGAACATTTGTGTGAGGGTGGAACCAGTAGAGGAACAAGCTCTATAAGCAAGCTCGAAAGGACAAGCATTTCGTTCTCTTGCATGGTTTTCCAGTGTCATAGCTTCATTTCATCAAATCACACATATATGATAGAAGATAATTAAATATTTTCTAAATCTAATCTGGATTTTTCAGGAATTTTATAAATCAATATTTCTGCCCCTTTCGAAATTTGATACTCAATTTTTGAAGCTTCCTCCAATTTGGTTGTAAACTCATTCCCTATACAATAATAGCCATTATTAATATTAATAATAATAATAATAATAATAATAATAATATATATATAAAATTTACATGATAATCATTATCTAATGAAATTTAGTTTTATTAATTTTATTTGGAAATGACTCAGGCTAATTTATATATTAAAATTTTAGTTAGAGAAATCATGGTTATACAATATTAAATTAAAAAAAAACATCTAATTTTTATACGAACCTTTTACCTTTAAAGCACAAAATCGATTACTTTGCTTTAAAAGCACATTAGCAAATATTTAATCATTGGATTTTACTTTTCCAACACTCGCGCAGTTTTTAATTACCAAACTTTTCTGTTTAGGAGAGGGATTAAATATTATCATTAATGATATGAAGGACTTCGGCTTTTTGATCAAAAAATTTTTATTTCAGCTCATTTTATCTGAAAAATAGTTATGCAAATTTCGAACGGAGTATTTTACGATGTATGGAATTGAATAAAGATAAACGATAATTATATTCAGCTATATGTAAGAATAATAAAATAATGCTGGTTTTCATTTGCATTTTAGACATAAAATACTAAAGAAAACATTTTCTTAAAGAAGAATATAAATAAGTTATAGATAAATAGTTTGATGCTATTTATATTAAAATCAATAGAAATCTTAAAAATGAAATTTTTCATCACTAACCAAAATATATTTATTTAATTTTTACCATATTGCATTAAATTTAAGTCTTAATATTTCATATTTCTACTTGTGTGCAATACAAATTAATCTTAAAAATTAAGAAAATTTGCATATTTTGGTTGAATTTCTCTAAAATAACTGAACGAAATGTAAAGCCACTATTTTGAAACAAATTGCAAGTCTTGAAAGTCGAATTGGTAAGCAAACACGTGTGGGTAGCTAGTAGAAAAACAAGCTGTAGAAGCACACTTAAAAAAAAACAAGCATTTCGTTAGCTAGCACACTTTTCCTGTTTTCTTATTGTTTTTTCTGCAACGAATTAAATTAAAATTATAACAGTAAACACGAATAACTACCAATGATTAGATGATGAAATTAGGCTAGCGAATTGTGTATGCTAGAAGCAAACCAGTCTTAAGTCCAGTTTTGTAGAGATTTCACTTATCGCCAGAATCATGTATTACATATGGAAACAGTTCCAGGATACCGGATCCATCCTGAAAAAGCCTGGTCCGAGATCCACGACAACAAGAGAACATCGCCATTTGCCTATTATAGTTAGGCGTAACAGGTGTCCTACAGCTTTTTAGCTTTTTAGTGTGTTGTACGTATGACTATTTTCAGGAGATTCCCCCAAAGAAAGATTTTTGCACTGCTATTTTTCCTTGAACTGCTATTTTTCCTTGCTCACTTCTATGAACAGGAGAGTCCGTTTACCATGGTGCAGAGAGCATAGCGACTGGAGTATGGATTAAAGGGAGACCTTTCTCTTCACTAATAAGTCCTTATTTAGCTTAACAATCGATTTCCTACATCTGTTCATATGAAGAGAACAAAGGACTCGCTACCTGCCCTCTAATGCCATAGAAATGGAGCATTATAGCACAAATTAGAACTGTAACTTCTGTGGGATAGGGATAAAGTCTTGAGGGTTCTGTGTTGGACTTGTCATGGATGTAATTGTCTCCGAGTTCATTTTGATGTACTACTAAACGTTAAGTCATATAAAACTCTTCTGGTCGAGAGATTTAAAGAAAGTGAGGATATTCTCTGAATGGATTGGATAAGCAGATTTATCAGAGGGATACTGTGTAGAACTCAACTCTATACAGCATCCCTGGGACTCTGTGAGTAGGGGGATTGCAACTCGCAACTCCTCTCTGAGGATTATTTACCTCTGAAAACCTTGTTGCTTGCCAATTTCTACGGTAATTTATAAACTGCTTCATTTCATGTATAAAATCATGCTTCGAGGCCTGTATATCTGTAAAAGGGAATAAAACCCACCTATTAATATATTTTTTGTTGTATCTCCAACCGCTGTTTCCTACCCCCCAACACCAATAATCATGTGTGTGTATTATAACTGTTGAATAATTATTTGTTTTGTATTTTATCTATGTATGCACTTATATTTTGTTAAACTAGGTCCAGTAGTTCTCCAGATAATTGATTATACCTTGAATTTCTCTTAATTTTAAGTATGACTGTACATGTGAAAACATAAAAATATCACGATAAATTGTCACTCTAATATTTCAGATACTTTTAACCTTAGTCCTGAGAGTTTTCTCATAAATCGGTGTAGCATTTTAACATCCCTGTTCAAGTTTATAAATACTTGGATTATGATAACTCACTTATCTTACCTGTGCGTGCTGCGAATGTAGGCGCTAAAGCCTCATGAATAGCCTGTCATCTACAGATGTATTCTTTGGAGGACATTGATACCACGACCCTATTTTGTGTTCCAAAGCTACTGTTAGCAAACACAATCAACTGTGTCTGGTTTCTTTTAATTAAATGAGAATTAATAGCAGAAAAGGTCTATTAAGATACTCAATAACCCTTTGAAACATGCTTTATTATTAGTTTGTGTTACATATGAGGTCAGATCTTTTGTAAATGTGAATATTAATATAAATACTTATCCCTAGTAGTGGAAGATAATTCTCTCTGTATACAGAGTCGATATCCAAAAGTTGTCGTCGCATCTTTGTTGGAGGAACTCCGAATTTTGTTGAGATAAAAAGTCGAAAGGAAATAAATTTAAAAAAATTAAATCAGCCTCTACAGCAGAAAGGGGTTCAGCTATAAAAAATGGCGTCAGATTCCATCAAACCAATGGACCCTTTTAAACCAACTTTATTCTAATGAACAGGACATATGCGTGCCATTAGAAATTTTAGGTAGGACATGTAGGCATAAAAACAGTTTTATTTCTATTGAAAGAATATTGACATTCAAAATAATATTGCACATGGTAAAGAGTGAAGCAATATTTGCAAATTTAAACATTTGACATAGTATCTTAGTTCCAGAATGTAAAACATTTGGTGGATAGACAAATGCTATCGGCAAACTGTGAGGTTATATGACTATTTGAAAATAAACACGTAAATTCAAAGACTAGTGTATTATTATAATCGAAAAAACAGGATTTATTTGATCTTTAATTACACTTGAAACACTGATGGGACACATTTGTCCCAATATTCTCCAAACGGTTTTAGCTTATATAGCAGAAATGTTTTGGGTTTTGATGGGTAAAAATTAGTGTCAATTTATTTATCAACCTATCAATATCAATTATCAATTTAGATGATCAGAGTGCTATCTGAGGAAATTTAAATCAACTGAGATAATGTATTCCTATACAATCCTTTTTAATGAACAATTCCGACTTATTCATAAACTAATTGAATGATTTCTATATTCACTTGTGGCTGAAATAATTATACTATATGTATTTAAAGATAGAAAATAGTACAATAACTTGTTAAATAGTATCCAATTTTTAATTTTATTTTTCTCCGTATTTTGGGAAAACTTATTTGTATCAAGAACTTATATGCGAAAAACAACCTAAACTTTGTCTGCCAAACCATATAGTAGAGATAGTTTTGTCTGACTATGGTATTTTAAGAGTCTATAAATTGGAGGTTGTGAGATAGGTCTATTCTTAGACTATTGCGCCTACTGGGTTTGGTAAAATTAAAATGACTCTTCATTCATTACCCTTATCAAAGTAGTTTTTGCCATAACATCTGCAACATTTTAATTACTTGTGCCTACGGAATTTTTGTCTTGAAGCTACAAGTCGTAAGTCAGATTTAAATTATTTTTAATTCATCTTCGAGCATCTTACTTCTATCATACATGTCTTCAAATTTTTGAGTAATAATAAATAATAATAATCTAATTTAATAGAAACTAATAAACTTAGAATATAATTTAATTGATCCTATTAATAAAAAATCTAGTAAGTATTTTTTTAGGAATTAAGTAGCTTAAAGGCATGCCTATAAATGTGACTGATGCCGATGGATGCAATTAGGTAGTTGTAATTGACGATAAGAAGAATATTAATGAAATATAATATTTCTCTAAGCATTTTTATGTTTAGGGAGATAAAAATGCATGATAAACTTTCTCTCGTTGGAAGGTATTATTTCTCGAGGGAAACAGCTTGTCTTGAATTGGAAATTAATGATAATTATTATGGATAAATCAGTGATGTTTTATTAATGATTTAAATCAACATACTTTGTTATATCTTTGGTTAAGAAAAACGACTCTCTTTAGTTCATATAATGAGCCAACGAGATAGACAGCAAGAGAGTGTGTGAGGAGAGAGATTGATGGATAGACAAGTAGATAGATAGAGAGATGGAAACAGAGTAATTCAAAATTATTAGATTTTCAAAAGATTACTCATTTTTCAAACTATACACTTTCTTTTATTTTCAGATAATAAATAACGAATAGGAAATTCCCTATAAAATGTCACATAAAACTTAAAATTTTAGCATTGCAGCGTTTTTACTAATACGGCAAGTACGTAAACTTAGGAAAGTTGCATAATGACATTATACATAATTTGAACTTTTAGATCCTAATTTAGATCATTTGGACCATTCTGCTTTATTTGGAAAGGGAAGAATTCAATTTTAAAAACTCATACAGTGCCATTTTGTTGTATTTGTTTTAGACAAAATAATTTTTTCTGTAATAGTCTTTGGGTTTGCGATATTTTTTATTACAGATTATTATTAATAATATTATGCATATCAGAAGCTGCCGAATGTGGTAGGCTTGTGCTAAAAGTGTCAAAATTGCATGAAATAGAAAGCAATAATTCCTAATATATATTTACGTAACTGTATCTTAATTCAGCTAAATATACTAAGTGTACTCAATAGGTACTTTTCGAATTAGTTGTATAGCAATTACGTATTAAGAAAAAGACTTGAATGATACAAACAAGCAGCGTTTTGTTTTTAAAATGTGGTAATGATGAAATGTTACCAGCGTCGATTTTACCGTCGTTTGTATCATTTTTGGCATTTTTATCGCCTAAGCTGGCTAAAAAGAAAATTTTTACATGCTAAATTTCTATTTAACTGGCGCAAATGTCTACAAGAGAACTTTATTGGAAATGAACATATATTATTACTGTTTGTGGATAATAGTATTATTACGTATTTGAAAAAAGACGTCTTTGTGCAGACCGACTGAGCGTCTAGGTCAGCCACACGTATAAGTGTAGTACCCATGAGAAAATACAAAATTGAAAAACTAATTCCTTCTGCTGAATTTTTTTTAAAATTTTAATATACATAAAGGTGTAAACAGGAAATAAAAATTCTCATTAGTTTATCAAGCCAAAGGGATCATACTCGATCAAAGATTTATTCAACATGGCGTCTTGTTCTTAAAAAAACTAAATGGTGTTAGAACTGTCGCAGAAGATTTTGATCTCCACACTCCTTCTTAGCTCTCTCTCTGAGGGGGCCCGCAGATCTCTCGAAAAAGTTCGTTGGACAGCGTTGCCTGGGCCGAAGATGGCTACTCCGCGGTTAGCAACCCCTCTTGACCAATGGGGTCGAAGGAGGGTCACTCGCATCACTTTCGCCTCCAGGTCAGTTTCGAGCTGGGGTTGTAGAAATGTAACTTTGTTACAATCGTGACTTGGCAGAGAAAGGTTACCAACGGGGAAGTTCATTTTGTGTCAATTGTATAATTTTTGGAGACCTCCTCGCCTGCTCTGAATAAATAGAAAAGTGCCGTTTTTCCTCTTTACTGTGGTTTTTTTTACAATTCTGTTTTTTATTTCAAGATTGGATGGAGTACTTTTGGGGTTACACAACTGTGAAAATTATTGGGCCGTATATGGGCCTCTATAATGGATAAATATAAACGAATGTTCATAAAAGGTAGAATATCCTCAACATTTATCTCCTATAATTTATTTTAGCAATATAACTAATGCTTCGCTTCTTTTCAATTTTAATAATTCCTGCTATTTAATATTTTTTATGTTTTCGCGGAATTTTTACCTCGAAGTTACTTTATTTAATATGATACTTTCAACAGAGATATTAATTCGATATTGTATTAAAATAAAAAGTGAAACAGAAGTGGACTGTTTCCTTAAAGTTAAATAAATTTATGTATGTTGTAAATAAATTAAATTCTAAATTTGTCCTCAAATTATCCATCCCAGATGGTAAATAATTTATCTCGACATACTAAGAATGTGGTCTTTCGGACTCCGTTTAGCATTTCAGATGCTTCATTTGTAATTACAGACTCTCTTACTATTATTATCCTTTGAGTAACTTCCATTTAAGTGTATCACGTTATTCAATTTATTTTGAAGTAAGTAGCTGTAGAGAATAATGCTATTTCGCATAGGGAAATTTATTTAAGAGAAAAAAGTTTGAGTTCCTACTTCTAATGCTAGAATTAGGAAAACGTTTATGGAAAGGAAGTTATTTTAATGGTGAGCTCCAATCCTTAAAAATATTTTCATTCATACAAAGAAATATTTACTAGTTAAACAACGCATGGAACATTTTCTATCTTCATTAACATTAAAGTGTGGTGAGGCGATGTAGATCAGTAATATAATTGATATAAATAATATAAATAAAACGAGAAGTGAAATGCTGGAAATCTAAATCTGACATCATCACATCTTTTGTAAAGGAGAGAGGACCCATAAAAATTAAGTAAACGGATTTTTTCGTCGTGTGCGGGCTTCTTGGGCGGGGTTCTGATCCCAGTCCTAGATTAGAATCACGTCTCCGAACACGACATTAAATAAGAATATACCTTTGTGGAGTTATTTATGAGTCTCTAAGAGACAATGCGCAATTTGAAGGGGTGAGGTTATCCCCTTGTTTGCGGTTTCAATGTGGAGAAAAAAGAGACCAATAGATATATACAGCTCTGCTGATTGGACAAAGAAAAATAAGAAATTACAGAGTTGAAAATAATAAAAAATAAAGAAAAGTCAAGAAGGAGGGAGAATTCAGGAGTCGAGGAGTGGAGTCCGACAGTTAGAGTTCGCTAGGCGAGAATCAGTTTTTCGAAGTTCGGAAGTCAAAAGTAAAGCTCGGGGACCAACAGATTGGTTTGGTTTGGTTTGGTTTGGTTTGGAGTGCTACGGTCTACTTTTTGCAACACGAGGGCTAATGAGACCGGGACCTACAGCTTAAAGCCGATTCCGAACGGCTACGAACATCCATGCCACAGTGGGATTCGAACCCACGAACTGCGGTACCGAAGGTCAGCACCCTAACCAATCGGCCATCGTTCGGACGGGGACCAAGAGAAGATTTGGGTCAAAGAAAGACTTCAACATCGAACACCAACCAGAAGTGTTCCAGCACATCCGTCTTTCAGAATCACCCCAATTTATTTAAAAGGCCCCAGACCAGTGGTGAGACTAAAATCAACATTATTATCCCATCAATCCTACTTCATGTCAGCAACAGCTCCCAAGATTACCGCCCTCGCAAGCCCAATAGATCCACAAATGTACTTATTATAACTATTTGAATTTGTCCTCTCTCTTTTTTTGTGTTTTTTACCTAAATGTTAGGAAATTATTAGTGTTAAATCTTGAATAAGGTGGCTCCTAGTAGAAGATTTTGGAAAAGTAAATTTTATGAACTTGAATCAAATTTTTGTATATTAGACATGTATATAGCATAATAAATTTGCTTTATTTAATTTTATTTTAAACTATTTTATTTTATACCTTGCATGTGTTTATTTTAAGAGTGTAATATTTGATTTTTACCCTCTAAGCGGTTATCACGTACAATTCCGCCAAACCGATGATGAATTCAAAACGTACAATTTTCGACCTCCAAAAACGCTCCAAAAATGGATGTAATGTACATTTTTGACAGTGCTTTCCCCCATGGAGTTTTGAGGTAGGAGGGTCAGGTC
Organism: Pardosa pseudoannulata; assembly: GCA_032207245.1. NCBI lineage: Eukaryota > Metazoa > Arthropoda > Arachnida > Araneae > Lycosidae > Pardosa > Pardosa pseudoannulata. The sequence goes on from CM063505.1 coordinate 18,228,301, forward strand.
GATTGTTTAGGAACTGCACCCCTCTTTCACTGACATTTCTTGAGGGATGCACCCCTACCCCCTGAGGCACAAAGACGCTGACAGCTTTTCATGGCTTTGTAAATCTCTATTTCGAAGTATTTCGTTTGCGGTAACAGATGCATCTCTAATTGCACCACTTAAATATCTTGGATGACTTTCGTAAAAAATATAAATAAGTCTCTCAAAGAATATTTTTATTTGTACTTTTAGAATCCATTATTTCTTATGGGATAATATTCCAGACTTGACGAGCTTTATATGTATTAAAAATTAACAGTCTATAATATCTATTTAGATATCTATATATAACCGGAAGTAAAGAGACAATAACGAGGGTGGGTATCCCATATTCCATTCTAGTCGACAAAGGGTACAGGAAAAAATCATAGAGCGCTTTGGCCTTTGACGCAGTAAACCTTTAGCGTATTTTGTGGAGATTTTTTTTTTCCTCGATGTGTTCCATTCGGAGGGTTAAAAACCCTTAAATTAGCTTATGTTTTATAAATTTAAGTCTGGTATCTCTCAGAACATGTGGTTGAATTTAAACTTAATCTACCCATCGCAACCCCCCACACATATACATAATATCAGTTATATATATATAATATATATGTTATCAGCTATATAATTTTTTCGAACTATTATTTGTTTTAAATTTCCACTTGTATAAATTTTTAACATACTATGCAAATTGATTTTGTTTTCAGCTTAACCTCAAAAACAGAATTAAAATCTCAAATAAAATTTATTCAATGGAGTAAAAAAAAAGCCATATGCCATTTTACATTATTTTTAGCCTAAAGGATTTTGCAGATCATGCGCGTAACAATTACTCTTCTATCCGTTTCACGAGAATGCGATAAATTTATCTTTCTGGTGTTAGTATTTTTATATTTTGTTTCTGTGCTTAGTATTAGTCTATTTCATTAAACCCGTTGTTTCAGTGAAGGATTGATAATTCTACCCCTGGTTTTGTTCTATTTTCTCCATTACGTAAAAGCATACTGAAAAAATTATTGGAAAATTACCAGTTTCAGAGATACTTTATCAAAAGTTTAAAGAACCGTAAAACAGCACGCGCTATTAAACAACGGTAGTGCTTGTTATAATCACTTATTGATTTCAGACTCTCATAATGCAATGTATGTTAAGGGAATGCTTTTTTTTTACCCATTTTCGTGTTGTGAAATTTGATATCAACTTTTAAAATCCGATTTTAGGATAAACTCCTTTTACAGGTAGCAAATAAATATATTTTAACTAATAGTTACAAAAAATTATTTATAATTTTTCACAGCTGTTTATGACATAAAGTGTAAGAAAAAGAAATTAACATTTTCTGTGTTTCAGTACTGCAAAATATGGGATAGGAGTTTATTTTAGGTATAAATACGTATAAATAGTTATAAAACTGTATTTCAGAGATTGTAGATAACTTCTTCTAATAGCAGAAAAATATAGAATAGTTCTATATTTACAATTGGTTTTGGTAATTCAATTCATTTTACCTGTTCTAACCTACTTCATATGTTAGTCTCCGACTTATTGTCATATATTATGCCAAAATAATTTGTTTCACTAGGATTATTTTAAAGATATATTTCTTTACTCCCTCTTCCGAAATTATGAAACTCCAGGCCAAACGATGGCTGAATTTTTATGTCATTAATCTTGGTACTTAAGTTCGTGTGTTCAAATCCCAATTTAGAAAGGAAGTTCATAGCCGTTCGAAATCGGCTTTAAGCAGTAGGTCCTGGTCTCATTATTCCTCTTGATGCAAAAAGTAGATCATAGCACTCCAAACCAAACCCTTTTAAAACTCCTGATATCCAGAGCTAGACGGTAGGAATACTAAGTCAAGAACCAACTACGCACAGTGCATATCTTTTTCACAGCTAGAATAATTCTAATAAGCTATTACAATTAATTAACAAAAAATAAGTTTATGACAAAATTATTAAGAAAAAAGAAAAACACTGAAAACTCAAATTATATAATGAGGGAAAGAAAAAATATAAGATTATGACAAAATTATTAAGAAAAAAGAAAAACACTGAAAAATCAAATTATACAACGAGAGAAAGAATAAATATAAGGATATTATCTATATTATTTTATTTACTAATGTTATATTTCTGTCATGAATTCCCTTATAATACAGATTAATAGATATATGGTACTTTTAATCAATAACTGGATCACAAAGCATGAACATTCTCCTATTTAAGTGAGGAATAATCACTAAGAGTCGAATTTTACAGTTTTTCCAAGGAAAAATTAGTTAAATTTCCAGAGGGAGGATTTTCACAGCCAAATATTTAATCTTCATATACTCTGTTTATAAAAAAATATTTTAATGTTATAAATTATAATCAAACTTATATTCACAAAATTTAAGAAAGGTTTTCAATTGTAGAATACAAAATTTAAAGTTTTAAATTAAATTTTGATTTTAAGCGAATAAAGAATGATTTATTCTAGTATGCTATAAAAAGGAATATATGTTGGTCATAATGAACAATGCTGCACAAAAATATAAAATAAATTTTTCTGTTAGAAAAATATTACAAAAATGAAACTAAAAGTACGTTGAAAATATTAATACTTTTGGAGAATTCAAAATAACGTTATCAAACTCTCTTGATTATAAAGCAAAGTAATCTACTCATTTAATTAAATATGTTAGAAAAAAAATGTACTTTCACATTTCCCATGACAATTTTAATACGATTTTCGCGTTCCGAACTTTATTTACTCAAGAGAGGATAAAAAAAAAAGTTCTAACAAAATTAGAAAAACGCCTAAACATTTAACCGCTTTTTACTTTCTATATCAGGAAACCAATCTAAGAATTCGAATTTATTTCTACTAAAACACTTTAGAAAGATTTTGTGGTGATTAAATAGAGATATAAAAATTTTCATTCAATGAAAACCAAAAGGAAAAAGGAAAGAAATGGTACATTTATTTTTTGTAGATGTTTTGAGAATTGTTTTCTTAAACTCGATGGGGATGTTTTATTTTTTGTTGTATAAAAGAGGATGTAATATAGCTGTAAAGAATAACGTACATTTTAAAAGATTAATACGACCTATAATGTGAAACACTGTTGACGTAAAATTTCTAAATGAAAATGATTTGTAAAAAAAGCTTAGTGAATTACAGTAGCTTGCAAAATTTTAGCAGTAATGTGAATATTAAGCATCTAGATTCGATTGTAGGCGTGGTAATACTTACGAAAGTTACTTCATGAAGAAAGTCTAAATTGATTAGTATACAAATAAATACACATGTTTACTAAAAAGTATTATATTTTTAATGTCGTGTTACAAAATCAATCTAACGGATGACATTCAAGGCACCATGAAACAATATTGGGGCCAACGAAAGAAAGAGTTACTAGTAAAGGTATAAGAACGTATTAATAACTCTGCTAGTAAGATAATTCAGAATATTTAAAAACCCTGCTAATCAGATCAAATTTGTTGCGAGGACTCACTAAGGCAAAAAAATATAGATTAATAAAACATTAAACTAAACTCCTCCGCGCAACTGCCCCTAGGGTATAGGGACTACGGTGCCAATTTTCATTAACTTGACCAAGACCCTGGGGTGCGAAGCATAAGTTCCGGTTACGCCGTCAATCTTACGCGAACCCCCAGTGTTTAATTCCCAAGCACGCTTGGTCCTCAGATCATCTACCCACTGAAGGATGAAAGACTGAGTCAACCTTTCCCAGTCCGGGGATTGAACCTCGGACCTGTGTCGTGGGAGTTCGAAGCGTTACCCCAACGTCACTGGACTTCTTAATACAACAATTTTTTAAGTAAATATGTATAACAAGAGTGTTTAAAAATTGCTATTTTCCGATGATTATCCTCTTTTTTCAATCATGAACTTTACATCCCTTGCAAGCCACTCCTTCTCTGATGACATCTCAAAGGACTTCTCCCCAAAACACTACGGCCTCTCCTGAAGAGGAGAATTTTCAATGTATTTGAAGATAAAACTATGGTGAATACTCACCATTCGGTTGCTGAAATAGGGAAAAATCAGTTATCTGGTCTTCTCGTTATACTGAATTGCACCTTAATGAGGCGTATAACGAGGTCTTAGAAACAGGCTCTAGGAATCTGGAAGTGTAGACAACACTTCTTTCTTTTGTATTACTCTGATGTTACTATATGTTATTTAGTACATTTAAATTTTAGAACGTCATTTAAGATAACAGCTGGTTACTATGAGTTACCTTCAAGTTGCTAAGAATTGCACAACATGAGGCAGGAATAGAAAAAGCACCTGACCTTTTTATTCAGTTCTAAGCGACGTAAATATTTTATATAATACATTTTTCATTTTTCATAAGACGTAAATATTTTACGTTTAAATAGTGCAAAAAGAATAGATTATTTGATAGCTATTTATTTTAAATAAGTAAAATTTCAGTTATCACTTAATCACACGTAATATCACTTTTTACTACGTTTATTTGGTCATTGTTTTTGTGAGTTTAAAGTTAAAATGTGAAACAAATTTCAAATTTATACAAACCATGTGTAGACACTATGCGAGTAATTTCCGAATGCAATCTTCTGAATGATATCACTTTTATACCCCTGTTACTAGCAGAAAGCTAACAGATTTTATATAATTTAGTACTTATTAAAAAGAATTTTTGGATTACTTTAATGTGACCGTAAGATATAGAAAAGATTATGTAGCAGGTAAACTTAATTTTATAATATGACTTTTTTGCTGCATTAAAATTGTCTCTTATGCCTAATTATACACAGCATCCCTTTTTAAGGACAGATAAAACATGGTTTGTAGAGATTAATGTTTTTTCAGTAAAAGTTTACATTTTCAGAGATGCCGTTTCTATAGACATTCTACCAAATGCTCCAGTATTTACTATTGTTTCGGAAAAAGGGGAGAGTGAAACATTTAAATTAAAGAAAGGGATGGAAATGTCATGCCCTGTTTGAATATCCTGGGTAATTCTTATTTTTCAATAAAAAGTTAAATTAAAAATTCTGCAGTGAAAAGTGGAAGATTTAAACTACTAATAATAAAATCTTGTATTTTACTTAATTTAAAATGCTACTTTTCCATATCCAAATACTTATGCACAACAATATGAATCTGTATTATTCGTGCATCTATTTCTGTTTATAAATGAAAGTATTAGCATATAAAAAAGATCATACTTGAGCAAAACTCATCAGTGGCATAGTTTTTCGTATAATTAATTACCTTACACTCAACACTTCTAAACACCAGAAATATCCATTCTCTGAACGAATTTGACCGATACCACCTTTTAAATTGCTTCCATTTTAATAACCTCTCCAGCGCTTGTTTAATTTCGTCTGGAGAAAAATCCGAAAAAGAAAAGATTTTCAAAGTGTTAAAGAGCTTTTAATTAAATATAAAATCTGCATAAAAAAGGGATTTACATTCTTCACTAAATGACGTGGAAATTAATTTCAAGCTTTCGCTGAAGGGATTTCAAAAAGTGGAAGGATAAAGGAGGGAGTTAAATGTATTGAAATCAGTTAGCCTGTATACCAACTCAAAATAAATTACTAAAAGAAACAGTGACTTCACGGATTGTTGGAATGAAAGTTGGTATTATCTATTACTTAAGGAATAATCTTTAACTTCTGTTACCTCATTAACTTATAAATTAATACACTCACAGAATTGCAGTTAAAATCAAAACAGATTGTTAACTAATTTCATATTTAGGTTTTCACAAATTTCTTATTATATATATATATATATATATATATATATATATATATATATATATATATATATATATATATATATAAGCATACATATGTTAATATATGAAGACTAGTTGGAGGCATTTTGACTCCAAGCTATGTCTATTCTTTTATAAAATCCAGTAATATTTATCTATATGTATCTATGAATATGTGTATATATATATATATATATATATATATATATATATATATATATATATATATATATATATATCCACTATCTATGTATCTACCCGCCCATATATATATGTATATATATTAATAAGCTTATAGAAAGAGTAATGCTATATTTAAGAATATATATGATATATATACAGAAAGAGAGAGTATGTATGCATATGCATGGTATTTATATATATATATATATATATATATACAGAAAAGTAGAGAGAATTTATCTTTCTCTATATATATACATATATACATGATAAATATGCATACATGAATAAATCTGTATGTGTATATACATATATTGATTTATTTATTTATTTATTAGAGACACATTTATAAAAACCGCAATTTTAATACGTTGTATATTAGTAATTTGTAATCATCAAATATGTGGATATAACTTTAAAATATAAACTTAAATGAATAACATTTATTTATATAATCAGGTGTACATATATTTTTATGTTTAATACACATTCTTGGAAAGAGAAGAGGTTTAGCAGTTCTATAATTAAATATTTATCAGCACAATCAGAAATCATCCTATAATATTTTCTTAATAATGTAGAAAGCTTAATAATATAAAAAAATTATTTTCCTTACGTCTAATGTTAAACAAAATAATACATTCTTATTCTCTAGATGTTATTCTCTAACATTATTTTATTTTAATCTGAAACAATTTTTCTATTATTAAGCTTTCTACATCGTTAAGAAAATAATTTTAGGATGAATTCTGACTGTGCTTATAAATATTTAACAAAAGAATTGATGGACCTCTGCTCTTTCCAAGGATGTTTATGGTACAAGTACATAAATAAGCCTGTATTTTAAACACACATAAAAATATATGTATACCTGATTATATAAAAAATTTTAAGTTTATATTTTAACTTTATATCCAGTTATTTGATAGTTATAAATTATTAATATACATCTTATTAAAATTACAGTTTTTTTTAATGTATCACTAAAGTACACACATATATATATATATATTTATAAATTCTCTCTACTTTTCTCTCTCAATATAAATGCCATGCATATGCATCATTGAAATTTCTTCATTTTCTTCTACTCATCGAAGTAACATTGATGCCTATCTTCATAACATCCTATCCATTCGATTTATTACTTCAATTTGGAGCTTACGATTAAGATAGATTCCTAAGCTTTTAAAAGCGTTAACGTCAATCACATAATGAAGACAATAAAGTGTATTTGGAAGCCTAAAGACCTTTCACCCAAGCCCATTGAATTTATTACTTTAACCACAATCAAATTAGTCCGCCCTCGCTGTTATTCGTCCATTTTTAGAAGTAGATCTGTCATTCTGTCATCTTTTACGTTGCATTAGTGGACACGCCTCTGAACTAAAGCCCATAACGAACTGTCATTAGTGGGTACCTAACGTATACGAATCTGCTAAAATTTTCGCCTCTCCCCTTTTAAGCAAAGTATTTATCTGTAATGTATTTCGGCCGATAATAACATTATATTACGAGTTTTATATTTGTATTTCTCTCTCTAATACCTTATATTAATGTCTTAAAATATGTACGAAAAGAACGAATTTCAAGAGAAGAATGTGTTACGATAAAAATACATTTACAAAATATGCTTAATAGTTCCATTAGAGTTTCTTAGTAGTTAATGGTTGCTGAAAATGATGGTCGTGATTTAACTAGTGCCAATACTTTCCTAATGTGTGGCCACCCCGATACCCAAACAACAACCCATGAAAATTTTGGTTTTGGGGACAGTTGAAACATCTAGTCAGTCTTGATAAACCAAGAACTATACCTAAACTGAATCACAGCATTTCACGGCTTGTTCTCAGCATTTTCTAAGGCAAATTGAGGTTAATTGAAGAACATGCTATCTTACGATTTTTAATGGTTGCTGAAAATGATGCCCGTCATGTTGAGCATATCTGGTTGTAATAAACTTTTTTTCTAGTGCCAATATTTTCCTAACGTGTCTCAAACAACAACCCATGCGAGATTTGCCTTTGGAGGCAGTTGAAACACCTAATCAGTCTTGATAAACCAAGAACTATATCGAAACTGAATGACAGCATTTCACGACTTGTTCTCAGCATTTTCCAGGGCAAATTGCGGTTTACTGAGGAATATACTATCTTACGATTTTTAATGGTTGCTGAAAATGATGGCCGGGATGTTGAGCATATCTGGTTGTAATAAAATTTTAAACTAATGACAATACTTTTTTAATGTGTGGCCACCCTGATACCCAAAGAACAACCCATGAGAAGTTTGGCTTTGGGGGCAGTTGAAACATCTAGTGAGTCTTGATAAACCAAGAACTACACCTAAACTGGGTGACAGTATTTCACGACTTGTTCTCAGTATTTTCCAGGGCAAATTGCGGTTAAATGAAGAACATGCTATTTTACGATTTTTAATGGTTGCTGAAAATGATGAACGTGATGTTGAGCATATCAGGTTGTAAAAAAAAATAACTAGTGTCAATACTTTCCTAATCTGTGGCCGATTAAACATTACGACTTTTACATTTGTATTTCTCTCTCTAATATTTTATATTGATATCTTGAATTATGTACAAAAGGAAAGAATTTCAAGAGAAAAATGTACTACGGTAAAAATAGATGAATGAAATATACTTAATAGTTCCAGTAAAGTTTCCTAGTAGTTAATGGTAGCTGAAAATGATGGCCTTGATGTTGAGCATATCTGGTTGTAATAAAAGTTTTAACTAATGTTAATACTTTCCTAATGTCTGGCCACCCCGATACCCAAACAACAACCCATGAAAATTTGGCTTTGGAGGCCGTTGAAACATCTAGTGAGTCTAGATAAACCAAGAACTATTCCTAAACTGAATGATAGCATTTCACGACTAGTTCTCAGCAATTTCCAGGCCAAATTGCGGTTTACTGAAGAATATACTATCTTACGATTTTTAATGGTTGCTGAAAATGATGGCCGTGATGTTGAGCATAACTGGTTGTAATAAAATTTTTAACTAGTGCCAATACTTTCCTAATGTGTGGCCACCCCGATACCCAAACAACAACCCATGAAAATTTTGGTTTTGGGGACAGTTGAAACATCTAGTCAGTCTTGATAAACCAAGAACTATACCTAAACTGAATGACAGCATTTTACGAATTGTTCTCAGTATTTTCCAGGGCAAATTGCGGTTAAATGAAGAACATACTATCTTACGATTGTTATTGGTTGCTGAAAATGATGAATGTGATGTTGAGCATATCTGGTTGTAATAAAAGTTTTAACTAATGTTAATACTTTCCTAATGTCTGGCCACCCCGATACCCAAACAACAACCCATGAAAATTTGGCTTTGGAGGCCGTTGAAACATCTAGTCAGTCTTGATAAACCAAGATTTATTCCTAAACTGAATGACAGCATTTCACAACTTGTTCTCAGCATTTTCCAGGGCAAATTGAGGTTAACTGAAAAACATGCTATGTTACGATTTTTAATGTTTGCTGAAAACGATAGCCGTGATGTTGAACATATCTGCTTGTAATAAAATTTTTAACTAGTGCCAATACTTTCTAATGTGTGGCCAATAATAACATTATATTACGACTTTCATATTTGTATTTCTCTCTCTCTAATACCTTATATTGCTTTCTTGAAATATGTACAAAAGGAACGAATTTCAAGAGAAAAATGTACTACGGTAAAAATAGATGAACAAAATATACTTAATAGTTCCAGTAAAGTCTCCTAGTAGTTAATGGTTACTGAAAATGATGGCCGTGATGTTGAGCATATCTGGTTGTAATAAAATTTTTAACTAACGCCAATACTTTCCTAATGTGTGGCAACCCCGATACCCAAACAACAACCCATTAGAATTTTGGCTTTGGGGGCAGTTGAAACATCTAGTGAGTCTAGATAAACCAAGAACTATACCTAAACTTAATGACAGCATTTCACGACTTGTTCTCAGAAATATTCCAGGGTAAACTGCGGTTAACTGAAGAACATGCTATCTTACGATTTTTAATGGTTGCTGAAAATGATGGCCGTGATGTTGAGCATATCTGGTTGTAATAAAAATTTCAACTAGTGGCAATATTTTCCTAATGTGTGCCCGATAATAACATTATATTACGACTTTTATATTTGCCTTTCTCTCTCTAATACCTTATTTTGATGCCTTAAAATATACACAAAAGGAACGAATTTCAAGAGAAAAATGTGTTACAGTAAAAATACATGAACAAAATATGCTTAATAGTTCCATTAAAGTTTCCTAGGAACGTTTATATTCTACATTTTTATTTGAATATTTTCCCCGTTGAAAAAAGATTTTTGAAAATGATTTATTTTCAAGTAATCTTTATATGTATAAATTTCCAATTTAAATTCTCCCAATAAAAAAGCTTAGAGTTAAATATTTATAATTTTTTAACTATTAAAATATGCTTTTATATTTGATCGCGTTTACTCTTTTACATTCTCAATTAATATAAATTTAAATTAGTTCTGTTTCTATTAGATAATGAACATGTATAAAATTATAGATTCTCAGAGGTAATAATTTTTGTATGAAAACTATTTTAAGGAATCAAATGATCCTTAGGTCTTTACTTTAAGGGAAAATTGTTGTCTAATTATTTAATTTATACCCTATATATTTATGCGTTCAAATAAGTTTTAATTTTGGCTTATGAAATAACTAGAAGAAGATTATACTATAAATATACATTTATAAATAGGTGAAATATCTGATATCGAAAACGAACATTTAAATCGCCTTAAAATTTTAAACAATGAATTATTTTTAAATAAACTAAAGAAAAAACTATTATTTTACTCTCAAGTGGTATAAATAGGCAATTCGTGTTAGATTTGTTATTAATACTTTAATTATTTTCGTTTGACAGTAGAATATGTTTAAGAAGTATATGAAACTTAAAATTTATAATTTATTTTATATATTTGCAAAAACAAATAGGGACATTCATTATACCAACTCATAAACTCTTAAGAGTAAAATATATAGCGATATTACATTGTCTGACACGTAAGTTCATTCATTAACCGGTTCTTTTAAAAGAGTTTGATGGTATTTTAAAAACTTAATGACAAATAATAGCAGAGATGACTAGGGTAAGGAGTCTGGATTAATAATATATAGATAACAGATTTAGACCCAGGTTTAACTTGCATGGTTATTGTACTTAGTTACTCTTATTATACAAACTTGGGCTCTCTTTATAATATTGAATTCCCCAACAAGAATGTTGACTAAGATTGGTTACATGGCGGTATTTATAACAATAAAAACACTTCTTCATTTTTCAAGGTCTAGAAAAGTGTTAAGCTTCTTTTTAAGGGAAAGGTTTGCCAGAGAAATCTTTTACCCTTTGTGTTTATTGTCGGGATATTTAATGCAGCATAAGCTAAAGAAATTTGGCTTCATGCTTGTAATAAGCAATTCAAATATATTACTTACTGTTTCCTTTAGTCTTTATCAATACTTGAATTAATACTTGATTCCCCCAGAAAGATAAAACAATTGAGTAAAGACAACATATATTTATATACTGACAGTCTTTCCGTAATCAAGAGCAATTAGTACCGAAATCAAAATTAAGTACCAATATACAAAAGGAATGCAAAAAATTAATATAATTTGGATTAAAGATCATACCAGGAATACCGGTAATGAATATGTAGATACTTTAGCAGAGAACGCCACTAAATGAATAAATAACAAACCTATACAGCTCCCAGTATCAATACTTAAAAAATATATGAAAGAAAACATAAATAAAGATTGGCAAGTATGTTGGTTCAATAGGGAAAAAGGAAGAGCAACCTATACCATAACGTCAAAAGTAGAACAAAAGTTACAATTCGAAATTAATATTTTAAACTATTTCATAACAGATCATGGAAGTTTCCAACCTACTTGTATAGAATTGGAAAACGAGATCCATCAAAATATAAATGCGGAATGACAGGCAACCCTCGGCATTCCATGCAAGTAAGATGTAATCTCATTCAGATGTTTTTAAAAAAATAGGAAAACGAAACACAGATCAAATACTTTAAAAGAATAGATAATAAACTTAATCACATTAAAAAGTTAAAGGAAATTTATAATATATTAAATTCAAACTACTCTTTTATACAAATTAAATTTTAAAATTTTAAAATGAAAGAAATTTTTAATAAAAATAGTGATAGTGATACAGAAAAAAGTTTTTAATTTTATGTCAATAATTTAATGTATAACATTAAAATGAATAATGTCGAAAGGTTTTCCCCACCCACTTAGGCTTTTGCATCCATAAACTCTTCAGTTCGTAGTGGGTGTCTGTCATCTAAGTCTTTAGCAAAATTTCATGTTAATTAGACAGTGTCTGTTGGAAATGATCTTCTGAAATAAAACTCTGTAACAATAGGAAAAAACATGTTATGCTGTACTAATATCAACTTTAAACATGTCGAATAATATTTTTTCTTATTTTTGTGGCATTTACTTTTTTTTCTAAAAAATAACTTTTAATATAAAGTAAAAATTAAAAGCTTGTATCAAAATGTTCTGAGACAATGTACTCAGATTTACAACAAAGTAAGTTTCATTAATAATTTTTGCTTTTTGTAAACAATACTTATTATCCATAATTCTCTACCTTTTAAAAATTTTAAAAAAATCATAAAAAAGTGTGCATTTTCAAAACCAAATCCAAAATAATGTTTGAAAATTTCATTTCGAATTGTAAAAATATGAAATGAATAAAAGAACAGCAAAAAAGTAGGTAGAGTTTCAACATAGGTCTATAACTTACGTACCGTGAAAATTTGAAATCCATATGCAGTTTTTAATTGAAAAAGAACTATTTATAGTAAAATGCATTTTTATAGTTTCCTTAAAAGATCTGATATTAAAAGCAAAGATTATATAATTTTTCAGGTTGTAATTCGAATATATTAGTGGGATATTTTTAAATGATTCAAAAATTCCAAAGATTGATGTTTTATGATTGAAAATTTAAGTTAATACATGTTTTCAATTTTAACCCTTTGGCTCTTTCAAAATTAGAGAATAATTAAATTATGTACATTAGATATAAAGCTTTAAATTTAACTCTTTGGCTGCTCATCCGAATTCCACGGGCATGTGATTTTCTTCCTTTCTTGAGTAGCGTCCCACATTTTCACCGTTTAACCAGTAAAATATATTATATACAGTATTAGACGTTTAATTAACTAATAAATAGAATTATATGAATAGAACTATAGTTATATTAGATAATATAATTATATTTTCATAATGTAATAAATACTGTAATTCAATTGAAATAAAAAAAATTCCTTGTGATAACATCTGATATTGGATTTGTTGACATTTTAGTTTCTCACTATAAGAATCTATATAAAAAAATCTTTTCTATAAAGAAAAGTGCATATTTCAATTCTTCAATATATATAGATTTAACCCTTTTGTGGAACGTGGGACGATTACTTCCCATCTACAGGATCTTACAAAATACCCTGTGAGAAGCAAAAACCCATTCTAATATATTGGTCTTGATATTGGAAAGACGGGAAGACTGATTTCCGCTTCGGTTTTGCTCTATCATCTATTGTTCGATCGATTGTACAAATTAAGCAGTTCTGGTTTGAGAGTTTGGTTTGGTTTGGAGTGCTACGGTCTACTTTTTGCAACACGAGGGCTAATGAGACCGGGACCTACAGCTTAAAGCCGATTTAGAACTGCTAAGAACATGCATCCATGCCATTGTGGGATTCGAATCCACAAACTCTGGTACCGAAGGCTAGTACCTAACCAATCGGCCATCGTTCGGCCCAATTCTGGTTTGAGAGTTTGGAAATATAGAGTGAGAAATAAATGGCCCACGAAAGGGTTAAAATATACAAAAAAAAATTTAATTGATTTCGGCTTATAAATTGAGCAGTTAAAGGGTTAATGCGTCTAACTGAAGAGTTTAACTAAATTTAAGACTTTGAACCAAATTATTTCCAGCTAAAATATAGTTCATTGGTTTCACACTCGAAGACAATCGTATAAAGCATTAGATGTGTATATAATATGTAGTGTACACGACAAGCAGAGGGGTTAATGACTATTGAAAAATATTCACCTTAATTTGCAAATATTTAATAATGCAGCAGATGATTATACAGCTTTGTTTTCAGGTGAATAAATACATATTAAAGACGGAGAAATGCTCTATTAATTTACGGACATCTAGCAATTTAGAAACGTCCTAATTTAGGGTCCATCTTAATATGGTCTCATTGTATCATGTTTACCATGATATTTCAAATGTAAACCTCACAATTCCAAGTGCGTTGAAATTGAGATCTTGTTAACAATGAATCCGGCTATAATGGACAGTATCTGCTGGAAATGACCACTCGGAATAGAACACCGTAAACAATAGGAAAGCATCTTATGCTGTAATGAACTATAGTGAAATACGTTTCTAGCTTTTAGGTATATGCATATTTATTCACTGCATATTGAGTGAAGACTATGCAGACGTAGCTGACGTAAAAGCTAGGCACGCATTTAATTTCATTGTTGGATGCTGAGTATGCAGAAATTATAATGATATCCATTTGGAGGATAACAGAATTAAAATTCATGATTAAATTCATTTTCAATTTAGGACTTTAAACCTATATCAGAACAATACAGACATTATTAATTAATACTTAAATTAGGAAAATATTTTTGACTTGTATACCACTGTCACAGTACTAACAGTAGCACAAATAGTTATACTAATTATATTTTTGCATATTTATGGCATTATACTAAGAAAATACATTACTAAAGGAAAGAGGGAAAGCTTATGGATTAGAGGTAGTAACTAATAATTCTGTTAGGTTAGTTGGCTGGTTGGAGCACTACGGCCTACTTTTGTGCAACATGAGGGCTGAAGAGACCGGAACCTACTGCTTAAAGCCGATTCCAACACGCTACGAACATCCATTCCACAGTGGGACTCGAACCCACAAACTCTGGTTCCGAAGGTCAGTATCCTAACCACTCGGCCATCTTTCTGCTTAATTCTGTAGGAATAGTTTATAATGATAGTATATTATAGCTCACTAATATTGCCAATCTGGGCCTTTATTTAATTATCTTCATTTATCAATTAATATATTTTTATTCAAATAATTTAATTAGTAAATAATTAATTTAGTTTATTTTACTACACCAGGGTGCAAAATATAAAAATTAAAAATTTATATAATATTTATAAATGATTTACAGACTTGTAAATTCCAGGTAGTCACTAATGATTCTGTTAAAAATAGTTTCTAATAACCACTCTATTATTACACAATAAGCTTACGAATTGGGGACTTTATATAAATTATTTTCGAAATAAAAAAATATTGTTTAATTCAAGGAATTGTACTAGCGAATAATACATTTCGTTTGTTTCGCTATATCTAGGAGCGAAATAACAAAACCTCAAAATATAAAATATTAAGAAGTAATTTAAAATAATTATTCTCTTGTAAATCACAAAAAGCAACATGTATTCTGATAACTTATTGTAAATAACTTTGCAACGCATAACATGTTTTCAGAAAAATCTAATACAACAATGTATAACAAGCGATTACTAAGTTTCTGTAAGATATGCACGTAGATTCAATAGATGAGCCTCTGGAGAAGAACAATACATTTTAAGGATTATCTGATCAAAGAAAGCCTATAGAAAAGAAACACAAATTGCTCGGAGGAATGTTGTGATAGCTCTTAAATTATACCTTCTCTCTTACCTCTCAGAACAGAAAGTATTTGGAAGTTTCAGAAGAGTTGTTTAGGCTTATATCCTTTATTAAACTAAAGTTTCTAACACAAAATTTGACAGATGCACGAATTCTTTTTAACATAAAAATATTCCTGCGAGAAATATTTTATTTATGAAATATGTATAAGTATCACAATTTACATATGAATTTATATATAGAAGCAATAGAGATATGATATAATAAAACAGTAACTCAAACGAAATTCATCGAAAATAACAGTCAGATTAGGATTTTCTGCACTTTTTGTTTTGTCTCTTATTTCTTTGAGGAATTAAGTTCTAGAAAATTGGGAACCAGAGAGTAATATGCACCAGAGAGTAATATGCATTCTTATAACGAAACAAAAATGTTTCTGGATCTGTAATCCGTCATGCCTTTCACTCACCATTTTTATGCAAGATAGAGCTCCTCCCTGTGAGAGTGCGGAGAGCAAATTAGTTTCGCAAACCTTATGTAAAACATCGCTGCACTCTCACACTCCAAATGAGTATCAATTGTAATTGCCATTTAGGTCTGAATTTTGACTTAATATGTATGAACTTAATATACTTGATTTTTACCAATGTATCTATACTTAATTTTTGCCACTGTTTCTATACTTAGTTTTTGCCAATGTTTCCATACTTAGTTTTTTTGCCCTTTTATTCATATGTGTGTCAAAAGGAATATTTTTTGCTGTCGATGGGGAGGAGTGTGAGAGTACAGCGATGTTTTACATAAGGTTTGAGAAACTGATTTGCTCGCCTTTATCGCACGTTGTGGGTTGCATGCCCAAGTATATTTTCGCGACTCCGGGAAGCGTGTGGTGTGAAAACGATTGCACTTAAACTTCACCAAGTTTTATAGAATTGTGATTGGTCTCCAGGATGCGATTCAGGGCAATCCTTGGAGTCCCGGTAATTCTGGACAGAGCCGGCAAAGGACGCATTGTACACAGGACAATGGAACAACGAAAGCATCAGCACAGGATAATGGAAAAAGTATAGGGTTGCTGGAGGAGTTCAGAAGGAAGGAAAAGAGTGGACTTTCGCAAATTTTTCTTTCAGGTGTAGCACGTGGAGTGCTTCTTTTACTTTTTAATTTTTTTATATATTTTTAGCATATTTCCTTGCTTTTGTTCTATATTTAAATTCTGTAATATAGTTCAGTGGCATTTTACTATAATTAAAGACGATATAAAGCAAATTTGGGTTATTAGTCGCTTTGAAATAACAACAGCAATGTACTACAATATAGCACTCCCCACATTAGGCTTCTTGTTAAGAACTTTTTCTAAAAATCACTTTACGATAGAATGTGTCATCAGCCAATTCTTTTCTAATATGATGCCACCCCTATACCCAAACAACAACCGATGCGACTTTTGGCTTTGGGGGTAGTTGAAACATCTAGTCAGTCTTGATAAAACCAAAAACTATACCTAAACTTAATGACAGCATTTAATGACATGTTCTCAGCATTTTCAAGTTCAAACTATGGTTAACTGAAGAACCTGCTATCTTACAATTTTTAATGGTTGCTGAAAATAATGGCCGTGATGTTAAGCATATCTGGTTGTATTAAAATTTTAACTAGTGCCAATACCTTCCTAATGTGTGGCCACCTCGATACCCAAACAACAACCCATGCAACCCAGGCTTTGGGGGCAGTTGAAACATCTAGTCAGTCTTAATAAACCAAGAACTATACCTAAAGTGAATGACAGCATTTTACGACTCGTTCTCAATATTTTCCAGGGCAATAAATTTTTAACTAGTGTAAATGTTTTTTTTAAATGTGTAATTACAAAAAAAGACCTTTAGAGGTGAAATTTCGAAGTAAATTTTTTGTTCACTTAAACAAATTCGCATCCCTTCATTATTCCAGTAATACATTTCATAGCTTTTTGAACATATTAGCTTCGACTGTACAGAGTTTTAAAATAAAGAAGTTTAATTATGGACATCATCTAATTTAAGCGGCATTCAGTCGCTAAGGAGGTTATCTCAGGTCATATCATGCGGTAGGAGAAAATATTTTTGTAGGAAAAAAATATTTGATGGTCGAAATTGTTTTTAAATTTGTTTGGTAAAGAGATAAACCATTTCATCACAGATAATAATGATGTCAACTTAATATTAACCAACCAGTGTTGGTATCCTTGTTGGACAGTTCAATTATAATGGTCACCGGAGACCTAAATTTCTGTGTTAGTAGTAACCCAGCAATCTTGCAAGTTAAATTCGGGATAAATATGCTATCTCTATATTATCTACGGATTCCTAACTATAATTTTGTTATTATTAGCAATGAAATCACAAATACAACTTTAAATATCTTAAATCAGTATTCAAAGGGGAGATTAACTGAAGAATGCCGGTATCGGACAACATAATGTCACTTCGAGTTTTGGCTCTCTAGAATATATGGTGGTAGTAAAACGTATATCCCTGTTTTTCATTACAAGTAGAATTGGAAACTATAAATTTTAAGCTTTCTCCACTTACGAAGAATTACTAATTGTTATTAAATCAACTTTTGCTCCTAAAAAACTTTTATATTCTTCTTTTTCTAAAAGTTTTTATTTTTATCTTTTACAAGGAATTATTAACTTTTTTAGTATATCTCCAGTATTGATATAGGTATAATATAAATCCAGTACTAATATAAGCTTATACATTAATATCCAGTATTAATATATAAATTTTCTAAAGTTACGAAGAAATACTAATTGTTATTAAACCAATTCTTGCTCATAAAAAACTTTTATATTCACCTTTTTTATTTCTTAAGTTTTTATTTTTATCTTTTACAAGGAATTATTAATTTTTTTAGTAGCCCTCCAGTATTAATAATCATTCTAATTCTTTATAAATTTTCAAGCATGAGGTTTATAAAAATTTTATTTAGAAATGTTCATAAGTACAGAATATAATAATTAAATTTGGTAGATTTAATAAATGATAAAAATAACTTTTACATTGGTTTTATAGAATACTTATGATATATACTCATTGCTGTAATCTTTAAAGAATAAACGTTGACTACTTAAAAAAAAACTTTATTGGTATGTAAACGATATAAATATGATATATAACGATATTTAACAGTTAAAATGTATTAGTGGTTAAAATATATTCTTGAACAATTATAATTGTACTAAACGTTATATGTAATACGAGCTTCAAAAATCGTTCATATTGAATTGTAACATTTCTTAACACTTTATATTAGTTATACATAACTTAATAATTATTAATAACCTGAGTTGAAAACTTATGCTCTAAAATTCCCTTACTAACACAAAGCTCATAGAATTCATACTCTGTAATTTTTTTATTCTTTTGTAGCATATGATTTTTTCGTGTTATAAGCATGAGTTGATTAAAGTTACGCATCAAAATACTTTTGAGAATCTTTTTTCCCCTCTAAGTTTGGTAGAGATTAGAATCTTTTTGTTGGGCATAAAAACGATCGCAGCCTGGTTGTATTCTTCTATATATCTCACGTAAGATCTTTTGCCTTAGGAAAGAGTTATTGATTCGATTCCCGTCCATGGTTTACATTGGTAAATCGAATACCCTTCCATCTGTGAAAGAAAACAGCTCAGCTGTAAAGCAGTTTGATTTTTTTATTGGCTAAAATATTGTGATAGTGGGGTACCAGTGACGTTTATTAGTTGTGTCACAGCTTTGTTTAGTCGGAAGTCTTCTGAAATCTATAGCAGCATAAGTGTATGTAATATTAACCTTTATCCTTTAAACTGACATAAAAATGAACTTTAACCCTTTAACAGACAGTGGTTTCGTAGCAATACCATCTATTAAACATCTTTTTTTTAATTTTACTTTTTGGATTACTTTACTTTATCTTTTTATAAATATTTAAGGCTCCAATCTCATACATCTGTGATATATAGAAGCCAATGATGTAGGATCAACAGCTTTTGCAATTAAAAAACATTTTTCGGAGACATGGATGAGTTTTCAATTATATATATATATATATATATATATATATATATATATATATATATATATATATATATATATATATATATATATATATATATATATATATATATATATATATATATATATATATATATATATATATATGTATATATATATATATATATATATATATATATATATATATATATATATATATATATATATATTATACATTTTATATATACATATTATACATTTTGTACATATTATATTTTTGATATTTTAAATATATAACAGATGATAGTTCTACGTTTAACTTATTTATTTCTTTTTCGATTGAAATATATGTATTTAAACTTTCTGTACTTGAGAAGTCAGATTCAATTTATCGTACTTATGACGTCAATTAAAAGTATCTATACAAACAACACTTTTAAGTTGTTAAGCTATTTATTTATTATACCAGTTTAAGGATTATCATTTATTGTTCTTCCAGTACAGTTAAACTTTTAAAAAGGCATAATGTTCAAGCTCTACAAGGGTAGGGGTTAGTCAGTTAAACCACTTCTCAAACCCTAATTTGGTATCCTCTAAGGCATACCCTTCTAACTAATGTAAAGAAAATTTCTATATTTTACTTATACAAGGCTTATAGATAACATTTATAAACAAATTACATTAAATTCCCATGAATTTATTTTGGTGCCCTTTAAAGGGTTAAAAGTAGAAATATGTTAAATAGAATATCTTTGAACTGAAATTTGACTGTAGATAAAATTTTGAGATAGTTAAATGCTAGTTAATATCTAATTTTTTTTCTTCTTTTATACGGCACAGGATATATACATCTGCTTTATACTCTTGTGTGTGATACACAACGAACTATATTTTAAGGAGAAAACGATTGACTGTAAACAACATTTTGAGCTATTTAAAAGCTAGTTAATATCTAATTTTTTTCTTCTCTTATACGGCATAGGATATATACATCTACTTTATACTCTTGTGTGTGATACACAACAAACTATATTTTAAGGAGAAAATGATTGATTATAAATAACATTTTGAGCTAGTTAAAAGCTAGTTAATATCTAATATTTTCTTCTCTTATACGGCACAGGATATATACATCTGCTTTATACTCTTGTGTGTGATACACAACGAACTATATTTTAAGGAGAAAATGATTGATTATAAATAACATTTTGAGCTAGTTAAAAGCTAGTTAATATCTAATTTTTTCATCTCTTATACGGCATAGGATATATACATCTGCTTTATACTCTTTTGTGTTATACACAACGAACTATATTTTAAGGGAAAAATGATTTGGTGTGACGTCACAGTTTTCTGTTATGCGTATGAAATACGATAATGTATAATACACGTAAAATATATAATTATTCTATTATACAAGCATTTAACCTATCATATGACGGGATCAGTAAAATTTTTAATTTTCCAGAATTGTAAAGTACCCTATGAGGTAGGTAAAGGAATGATTTGTTTTTTGGCTGAGAATTACCTGGTACACGCTCCATAATTTGTTTATCTACATACTCCTCTAAAGTCTCCCGATACTGTGAATGCAGTTTTGAATCCCGTTGGAATTCCATTTACCCAAACCGTGTGGCTATGCTTAAAAAACAAACACACAAAGGAACAAACTTCTTAATTTTCAAAGATATATAATTTAAACGCTAGATATTTATTAGTTCGTGAAATTGAATCCTAGACTTTTATGAAAAGAATTTGTTGTTAATACCGGTGATAAAAGTTTCATTGAAATAAAAAGTAACTGTTGATTGAATTTAAAATTATAAAATATGTACCTAATCTATTATTTAAGACTTATATAAAAGAAAATTACTTAAGTAATATCTAAGTTCAGTGGTAAAACTTATGAAAATAATGCAGATGATATTTAAATAATCTAAAATAAGAAATTATTAAATAAGATAGGAAAGACGTCATAATGCTAGAAAAAAATGTTATTTTCTCCTGCTTATAATGTGACAAATTGGAAAATTTAAATGCCTACTGTTAACCTAGAAAAATAGGGCTTGAAATAATAGCATTAAATGCACGAAAAGGGGAAAAGGGGTTGATTTTCATCGTTTTAAAGACGACAGTATTTTACATTATTGGTATATTTATACCAATTTATTCTAGAATTGGATCGATAGTTTAGGAGTAGGTAAACTTTACTCATATTGAAGTTTGCTAACCCTAACTCATCAACATTCTAATATGGATGCCTCTATCCATATTGGATCCATATGCTCGAATTATCTGGAGTGTACACAGTTTGGCCAGTTTAGAGCGCTCGAGTTAACTAGAGCGTGCACGTTAAGGGGTTTAAACATGACAAAAAGTCTAATTTCGTTGGCTATAACAGAAAGTTCTTAGCAGACCACTTTTATTATATAAACCTTTATCATAGAAAATCGAAATATTTAATTTTATCTTAAATAATTTTAAAGTAGGTGTTTAGAAAATGCAGTCATTACATAAATTTTCTTTATGATCTTTAATATTATTTATATTCATTTCTTTAATAATAAACCTAGATGCAGGTCTAAGATCAAACATTTCTAATATTCCCTTTAAATTTCAAACTCACATCAGCTTAAACAGTTATACGAACTTATAAATGGCCATAAATGAACTTCTCTTGACAGGCAAACGACGCTGTTTAAAGACCAATAAAAAGGTAATTACTAGGAGTAGATGAATGGAAAATAAGTTATGAATGACTAATTTTGAATTCCATATATTCGCTCTAAATTAAAGCAGTGTTACAGCAGTAAATATAATGTAAACGACTAAATTTAGATTTAAATTTACAATTTGGACAAGTCAAATATAAGAAGAAAATTACTGTAATATGTCAGTTAAAACTTCGTTAATAATATAGCAAAGAGCTGGCATATTAACCTTAAGAGCTTTACAGGCTGGAACTGACATATTCAGTGTTATTACATTTTGAATTTATGAAAATACTATGACGTAAAATGCGTCGTTTTAAATTAGAGCGCCGTAGTTTTAGGTGTTGCTTCAATTAACTTATCCATATATATAACCAGGGGCAGAAACTTTAAAGTAAATAGATCGAGCAGATTTCAATCAAGATGATTGACGACAGAACATAATTAGACGAAGTTTCAGCCGGGACTGGAGGTAGCGCAAGGTTGAAGATTGTGCTGAAATGTAAATTTAATTCAAAAGTCACTGCATTAGCATCATGAAATTACACTTTCCCCGATGGCTTAGTAAATTCCTTGAAAACATGAAATGCATAATAACATCAATCATGCAAACTTTTTATATTTCAAACCACGTCATTTCCCATCTTTTGAACTATATACTGGATAGGGATTTTATTTGACTTCAAACGATATTGAAAAATTGATTTTCTAGAGAATGTTAAAGATCTAGTTGGATGTCGAAATTTCATGCTTAATATTTCACTAAAATATCTTCATCCGAGGTCGAATTTAATACTTAGGAGAAATGTTTCTCTGTTATAAAATATTCCTTATTTGTAATTATAATCGTCTCTTTAAGGTTTAATAAGGATTAAATGCATATAGCAGATTATTGAAATGCATGTTGAGATTAGATGTACTTAAATGTAAAAAGATAGTGTAGCTTTATAGTAACAATTTAATAATAATATGTGAAAAAAATAATAAACTAAAGTATAAACAAATAATAAATATGGGTTAATTTTTAAAGTATTTCTTAGAATACGAAATTATTTTCACGGGTTAAATAAAAAACATGTTTTTTAAAATAAGTGTCGTTTATAAATCCGACAATAGTAGAAGTAAGGATGTTGCTTCGCGCTTGCTCATTGTGTACCCAATCACCAGTATGGAAGAATTAAAAGTTTCTCCAGACTGTGAAAGACAAATCTCTCATTCGCTTTCTTAATGTTCATTGCTAAACTGAAAATTGAAATCGTGTGGTAGTCAGATATTTTAAAAACTTTTTGTATTTAGTGTTTATTGTGCTGAAACTTTTTCTATCTAGAAATTCATTGTTTATATCATTTAGATCCTTCCCCGCATAAAAGCAATCGTCCGAATCCAGCAATCTCTTTCAGCAATTGTCCGAATCTAGCAATTTCTTTTTTAGATATATTTTGCACTACCTACCACAGCCGTGAGTCTTTTAGGGGGTTTTAACAATAAGTCACATTCGGTTCAGCTTTTTACCTCTTCCCGTGAGTCATCGTCAAAGATATACCAGAACAGGACCAGTTTGAACTAGAAAGAAACTTCGGACTTCTCCCAACCAATAGAAGTGGCAGTTGGTTTGGAGAATTCTGACCCCCCGCTGTTCTGGAGTGGATCCTTGCTTTATTGTCTCCGCGAGGCAGTCTTTTTTTTAGAGGACAAGGTTGTGACCAGAGGAGAGTAGAAGGTGAACGCTGCTGGCATCCCCGTCTTGCGGGATAGACCTTTTCAGAAAAATCATCGCCATGCTGTTTTTTAGGGGCGGCGCCGACTCGAGAGCAGTCTTTGATATCTACAAATGATAAGTTGATTACAGTAGTATTCCTTAAGCATTTATTTAATTGTATAAATCCATTTAATCAAGACATATTTGTCCATGTGTTTATTAATGAGCATTAATTTCTTTCTCAAACACTAGGTCAAAGTAACATTATTTTTACAGGGTTCCTATTTATTGAAAAGAAAAACATCAATCAAAATAAATAAAAACCAAACTTCAAGGAGGCTAAAATCAAAGAATATCTAAAGAAAATAGTCAAAATTGCTTTGTCCAAACGCCACCACTGTGCAATTAGTAACATAAATAATAGTAGACAGCGGCTGGCAGCCATCTCAACTCCACGAATGTCGATTCCTTTCATATATAAATATTACGTACTGTTTCGCTGTGGCCGCTATGCTATTCCAATTAGTGACGTCCACGTTTTAACGCTTGATCGGTTATTTTGTAAGATTGTGCGTCACGTGATATCGTATCATTGGCAATGAATTTGTTTTTG
The DNA here is from genome assembly GCA_032207245.1 of Pardosa pseudoannulata. Classification (NCBI taxonomy): domain Eukaryota; kingdom Metazoa; phylum Arthropoda; class Arachnida; order Araneae; family Lycosidae; genus Pardosa; species Pardosa pseudoannulata. Next base: position 18,253,065 of record CM063505.1, read on the forward strand.
CATAAGGTGTGAAGTATGCTGAAATTGATCGGTATTTCAATGAAAACTATAGAGAAAATAGATACAAGAAATAATAAGAAAGAGTGCTAGCGTGTTAAATTCCATAAAAATAATTTAAAGATTCCATAAGTATATAGATAAGAATTTAATAAGCTAAGAGAGCCTTATTCTATCATTACTACAGATTTTTCTATTTTTATCGGAGGGGGGGAGGAAGGTATCAGAAACTTTAGAGAACATATGATTTACAATATCATCTTTATTAAATAAGTTTTCTGAAATTTTAAGATGCATATTTTATGCAATTTTGGCAAGAAACTTATCGTAATTTTCACTCTCGCTAGAAACTAAAAATTGTTGTCTGATGGGCATAAAACTAAATGTTTTGTCACTGCATTTCCAAACAGTAGATTTCAATGGAAAGGATGTTAAAAATTCGGTTCTAAGACACGATAACTGTCTTTATATTGATAAAACTATTTAAAAAGTAATTTAAACAAGGTTTCAAATAAAAGAAATCTACTCTTAATTTTTAATTTCAAAATGGTACTTACTTAAAAATCTATCCTCTTATTTTATAGGTAATAATGCATCATTAGTTTTTTAAGATTATCATAAACAGATTAATGTACTAGAATATTTTAAAATATATTATGTAATAATAGGCCTAAATATATGTATGATATTTATAGCCTTACTAAAAGATTAATATCAATATAGCAGATTTCCTCATAAAATTTCCCTCCATAGATCTGTTACTTTCTGAACTGCATGGAATTTATGCGAGTGCTATTTTCAGTGCCAAAAATATAATTAAGACATTTTTTATCTGTTTCAGTGATATATGATGTAGTAATCTGTACTTAGTTGCGAGCTATTTTTCGCGACAGGAATACGGTTTGAATTTAGTGTCATTTCAAAATTAAATATATTAGCTATGCTTTATTATTATGCTAGAAAGCTTCTAATAATGACATGGTAATAAGCGATCAAAATTTATTGTTACAAAAGAATATAAAAATTAAAAAAAATTATTCTCTATATTCGCTTATAGAAAAAAACTTATAAATGAATATATTATTATAAATTAAAAATATTATAATAAAAAAATATAAATTAAAAATATATTATAATAAAAAAAATATATTAAATTATTATAAATGAAACCTTCTTCATAATAAGTTTGAAATATTTTTGCAAAATGGGGTCATGTATTAAGATATATTGAAGAAATGTAACTGTAAAATAATTTATGATATTATTTTAGTGTGGGATATGCTGAGATAGTGAAACGTGTGAAGCAGTGTCAAAACGTTCCATTTACTTAATTTTAATTCTGCTCCATTTGATTTAGATTAATTTTATAAACTTCCCTTAAAATTCCCTGTTTGTAACTCTCCTATCATGCTCCCAAAAATCACGTTAGTGAGTCGAAAAAACTATTTTTTTTATCGCATAAGCGGCTCTGGATATTCAATCAGATGACATCACACATACCAGGTGCGTCACTTGGCGTTCTTCTTGGCGAGCGCTGTGTTGCAATAGTTTCATAAATTCGCCTTTTTCATGATATGACATATCCCCACAATACACATTGGCATGTTTTAGTTCTGCGCTTGGCGATTTTCAACCGTGTCTCCAGACACAAGGAATTTTAATGAGCTTTCCAGACTGGTGGTTCTCATCCGGACAGACAGGATGGAGGAGAGAGGGAGACCTGGAGCCCATGAAAAGAAGAGGACCTCGGAGTTCCGTCCTCCATAATTGTTTCATTTTTAATAATTTTTTGTTTTCTCCTTTCTTTTTTATTAATTTTTTATCATTTAAAAAAGAAATCAATTTGCTTCTATTAAATTTTTTAAATTTCATTTTAATAATCCATAAAATCCATTAATTCAGTAACTTCTCCTCTCCTTTTTTTAATGCCTATTGTGTTTTTACTTTAAGATTTAAACTTATGTTGGCCAAAAGTCAAATTTAATTTAACTATTAAATATCGGGTTAAGGACATAATGCGTATTTCCACTATACCTCACCCACTCAAATAATATATTTTTTATTGTCTTTCCTATGGGTTTATTTTTCAGGTACAAACCTTTTTATGTTTTGCTCGACTCCTAGTTCCCCATAAAAACTAAACTTCCACAGAAAACTCAATACTATAAGCAGTATTAAATTAATTTGAATGTGTATTGTTAAACTATGAATTATTTCTCTGAATGTACAATCCAATTGTTTTCTTTAATATTAGTAATATATTTTGGAATTCGAAACGAGGCTATCTGTTACGATATTTAACATATATTCTAAACACATCTAGATATTCGATCTCTATTTAATGAAACATTATCGCATATTTTATCGTCGTATACGTTTTATATAAAAATATTTTTTTGTGTTAAGAACATTGTAAGTGATTGGCTATTTGAAACGTTGATTATAAATACCCTTGTCGTCTTAATAAACAAATTTTTATGTAATCGAGTATGTGAGAGAGAATGAGCTAAAAAATAAAGAAAGTGACATATAAAGAGATAAAAAGTTATGTAGGGAAAGTTAAAGAGAGGTTGTGAGAGAGAGACAGAAAGAATAGAAAATATTGAGAAAAGACAGACATAAAGAGAAAAATTTATAAGGAGAGAGAAACGGAAAGATGAAGATATAAAGAAATGAAAATAGTAAAAGAAAGGTAGAGAGAAACAGAGAATCTGTGAGTAAGATTGAAAATGTGAAGAAGAGAGAGGTAGTTACATAAACACAGTAAAATACAATTTTTGTATACAAGGATAATAAATTAAACAAGTAAAAAGATAATGAGGCAATTTATTGCATTTTTCTTTATGGTTGCTGTTTATTTTGATTACTTTACTTTTGCACAATTTTTCGAATAAACTGATATAAAAGCAATAAATCTATTTTCAGACCTGTTGGCAAAGAGAAAAATATTCTATGAAAAGGCCATAGTTTCATATGAAGAGTTGCATTTTATTTATGATAGTCACAATATCCAGAAAATTCATCAATGACATATTTAGTACGTCTTCTAATATTGGAAATGTCCCCGAGAATTCCCGAAGGGAAGATTAGAAGAGATAACAAAGGGAATCAGAAAATTAAACAGAGACGGGACAATTTCCCTGACGTAAAGGCCATTGGTGATAGTTCATGACAAAGTGGCTTTTGCTATGAAATCATATGAATAGTTTGCCCAAAAAGGTTTTGAAAGACTGAAGTGATTTTCTCAAATATAAAAGCAATACCTTTTCCACTAACAAATCATTAGATGTCGAACACAAATTTATTTTGTGTTTTATTTATAATTGGCCTTTTACTGCTTGTTATTTAATGTATTACTTCCAAGTAACATATATGATTCACATATGAATTATTTATTGAAGATATAAGACATAGGTCATAATATTAAAGTATCTGTGCAACTGAGCAACGTAGAGTTTAAGTAGACATATCACCTTTAAGCCAGTTTAAATGGACAATGTTTATAGTTAATTTTCAACCAATCACATTTTTAATTATTGTCGTAAATACATATGATTTTGAGAATTTGTTTTTCTGACTATTGATACTTGAGCGCGGGTCACGTACTAGTACGGGTTAGTGTAACAACATTGTTTGTGGGTACAAAAAGTGAAGACGAATGTGCTTGTCTACTACATAGATTCTGGAATGTAAAAATGTTTATACATAACATAGTTCGAAAAAGTTAAAACTATATACTACTATTTCTATTTGGTTTTTAATATTTACGATACTATCCTAAATTTATCCACTAAAAATATATTTTATGTTTACAAAAATCTTATAGTTGTTATTTATATATTTCTATTTATATATTTCTTTATATATTTCAATATAAAATACGAAGGTTGGTTAAAAATTTTCGATCTATGGAGATTTAACTGAATAACTAAATTTTCGCACAAAATGCCCGCTTTCGAATCCCTTGCGAAATGTACCCGCACAAAATGTGTTAATAATTCTGGATTTTCTGAACAATAGTTGAGGGATATAATTCTCCACCTATTTAAAGTTTTAAAAAGTATCAGAAAAGATAGCTTTTTTGAAAATTCAATCTCCTGGTTAATATATTGTTTAAAAGTTTTATTTCAAATACTATGAATGCTAAATTTAATAAATAATAAAAAAAGTAGGTAGAGTTTCATCGTAGGTCAATAATGGATTTGCTCTAAAAATTGAAATCAATCTGTGCATTAGTTTATTTATTCACAGTGCAAGTTGAAAAATATTCTTTTCACTCAAATGCATTCAATGTATTTTGTGTTTATTTTTAAATAGCTATGATATTAAATGCAAAAATTGTATATTTTTACAGAATTTATTTTGAAAATGTCTATGGAGATTGTTTTGGTATTTATAGGATTGTCTAAAGAATTTCAAATTGTAAAAAAAAAGTAAGATTTATTGAGGGGTATATGTTAATAAAGACTTGAAATTTTATTTCTATAAAACATAGCTCTCAGACAATACAGACAACACAGAATATAATGGCACATCATTCACTAATTTTTAATGAAGAGAGAAGAGAGAAATTGTTTTAGCAAGAGGAATGTATTAGTATTTCATTTATATATCTGTGTTTTTCTTTATCAAGTATAAAAATTTTATCTTCTGAATTTTGTTGAAATAAGTTCTAAATACAGAAAAATTGCACTTATTTGTCACAAAGTATTGCCTGATTTTATGGAGTTTTGGTAAAAATAGATAATATAGATGCAATGTTTAAGTCCCATGAGATAGAAAAGATTGAAAGGTATATTTTTATGGTATCAATATTTAATACAAATTATTTTTAAATCCTTATATATGAAGATTAAGCCAGTGATTCTCAACCTGTGGGGCACGCCCCCCTAGGAGGCGCGAGCACACTAATGGGGGGCGCGAGCATATCCAAGAGAAAATGGTATTTAAAAAAATTGATTAAGTGACTGAAAGGAAAGAACACACACACACATACAAAACAAAATACATTTCGACATATTTAATAATTAACTTATTAAATTAAAACAACTTACTAAATTAAAAACAAATTTAATAATTATTAGTGACTTCCTTGGGCCTGTCTTTCAGAGCAAAGTTTTTCGAAGGAGGGTTTAATATTAGAAATAGACACTCTCAGTTCTTTTTCTATATTTAGCTGAGATCTATATTTTGTCTTCAAAGAAGCCACCGCAGAAAATCCAGTTTCACAAAGGTAAGATGTTGAAAATGGTAGTAGAATGCGAAATGCCCTTGTTTTTAGTGCAGAAAACTCATCATCCACTCCTGCCCAAAATTCAAAGAGTGATTTATTACTAAATTGTCTTTTGGTTTCGCCGCTTGCCGTGAAGTCTATGAAGGTTTCTTCCTCTTCAATTGAGAGTCCTTCGGGAGTATTTTGAAATGGATCCCTCACCCACTTGTAACTTGATATCAGTTTGTCGTCAGCAAGAAAGTACTTTTTAAAATTCTTTGCTAGCATTGCTAAATGATTTTCAATGGTTGCAAAAACAACTTTTACATGTTGTTCTTCAGCCTTGTAAGTTTTAATACAATCATTCAAATTTGCAAACATTGTTAAGTTTTCTTGCTTTAAATTTCTGCTCCACAATTCCAATTTCCTACAAAAAGCATTAACTTTATCACTCGTATCCAATATATGTGTATTTGCTCCTTGCAGATGAAGATTTAAGTTATTTAATTTCTCGAATATGTCGCCCATGTAGCTCAATTTCATCACAAATAAACTATCGCGAAAATTCTCAGTTTCCGGTCTGTTTTCCTCTTCTAGGAAAACGGCGATTTCTTCTTTTAATTCATAAACACGTTGCAAAAATTTCCCTCGTGATAACCATCTTGCCTCGCAATAAAATAGTAACGCTGAATGTACTGCACCCATGTCTTTACAAAGTGCGGAAAAGATTCTTGATTTCAGGGGTCTCATTTTTTATATAATTTACTACGGTTACAACCGTAGTTAACACAATATTCAAACCAGGACTCATTTCTTTGGAAGCCAAAGCTTCTCTGTGGATCATGCAATGTGTCCAGACGCACTGTGGCGATTTTTGTTTCACAAGTGCTTGAATACTTTGGAATCTTCCGGACATAGAACGAGCACCATCGGTGCATATTCCGACGCAATTTTTCCATTCTATGTTTGCCTCGTTCATAAAATCATTTAAGATAGCAAATAATGCGAGTGCTGTTGCTTTGAGTTCTATTGGTTTGCAGAAAAGCAATTCTTCTACTACTGACAAATCATCACAAAATCTAACATAGGCAATGAAATGAGCATCTTTATTACTATCTGTTGCCTCATCGAGTTGTATTGAAAACAATTTGTCACGCAACTTCGACAAAAGCTGACAGTCTACATCTTCAGCTATATCAGCAATTCGACGGGCAACAGTATCATTTGAAACAGGTATAGACTGCAATTGTTTTGCAAAATTATCTCCAAACATAATTTCTACAATCTCAATTGCAGCTGGCAAAATAAGCTCTTCACCAATGGTGTGAGGCTTTTTACATCTGGCTATTTTATATGAAAGTTTGTAAGAGGCAATTAAAGCTTTTTCATTCACAGACAAAGTTTTTTTAAACAATGATTTTTGCTTTTCATATGATTTTAATTTTAATTCGAAGAATTCTCTGGGTTTGTTTACGTACTCACTATGAAGCGTTTCCAAATGTCGTTTAAGTTTATTAGGTTTCATGCTGTCTGCCGCCAACATTTTTGAGCAAATGATACACAGGGGCCTTTCTTCTTCATTTACTTCAGTACTAGTGAACCCAAAATTTAAGTATTCTTGAGAATATTTTCTTGATTTTATTTTCGGGACCACGCTCGTCTGTGTACTTGTTGATGCTTGTCTATCGTCTAATGCTCGCTTACGCCCGCTTAAAAATTTATCCATGATTCTGCATAAGTCTGCTGCAGTGAATATTTAATACCGTGAATTGCAATTACACGAAAATATATATAACACACACATTAAGAATAGATTCAATAGCGATAAGAAGGATCGACTCGAATGAGATTGTCTGGAATTGAAATTGGCGTCATAGAACTTTCTCCTTCTCCCTATGAGAAAACATTTGTTCACATCTGCGCACGCTCCTAACTTAACTTTTAAGCTGACCAGACAAATTCCAGACAAATCGAAACTTCTCGCGAAACCGTGAGAATGCCCGACATGGCGGGACGCAAGAGCAATAAAAAAGGCATAGGATTATTGTTTTTTCAATGCTGAGAATCAGTGTTGCAAAATGTCAATAAATTTCCGTATTCTTGGTAATTTGCAAAGTTTAAAATTAAGGTTGTAGTGCAGGTTTAGCGCCATAATGCTCAAAATACATTATTATTGTATACATTTTATTGTACGCGGTGGGGAGGGGGGCGCGATGAAAATTATGATTGAAAATTGGGCCGTGAATACTAAAAGGTTGAGAAACACTGGATTAATCTATTCTAAAATTATAATATTGGACCAATTCCCATAAGTACTGAGATTATAGTAGGGAATTATGAAACCCAAACAAACATTATAAAGAATTAACTCGTAGGCATGATAAATATTCTGCAATGCAAAACAGTAAATTGTATACTTAAAGCATGTGGGCACTATAGAAACAGGAAAAGTTTTCGCAAATTCTTATATTTCCTATGCCTTGAATAATTAAAACTTTCATTTCAAACAAAAACGCTAAAATTTGATTGATTCTCAGACCATTCCAAATGCTCCCTTCTAATACGAGAAATTAAATTAAGGGAAAGAGTAAATTCCGAAATTATTTTCAGACAAAAAAAGTCATTGAGTATATACAATTTTGTATATCTAACTGACTACTTTTCAATTTTAAAATATTAAGAAATATTCCTATCCGTTTCAAGTGTAGTTTGTTTTTTATTATACAGAATACAGTTAAATATGTAGAAATTGGTTTCTTTAAAGATAAGTAATAAATTTCTTTTGAACTATATATCAGTCTAAAGAATCGATGATTAATGATTTAAACTCTTGTGAACCATTTCTTAATGGGTTCAATGCATTGAATGAAAATTGATTATATGGAAATGGATTTTGCTCAAAAACGGATAATCAAAGATTTTAATGAAAAATCTGATGTCTCCGATTGATTTTGATGGAAGAATAAATGGAAAGTGATACTACATCAGATTTTTAGAAAATACGGTCTTTTTCTTTCTCTCCGGTTTGGCCTAGTTTCGAAAAATAGAAGAAATGTAACCATTTTCAAAATTGAGTTACAAGTTTAAGTATAAAGTATAAAGGAAACAATGTTAAAGTCTTCAATATTGAATCGTACAATGATATGTTTGAATTATTTAAATGACTTTTAAGGAAATATTTATTCAGAATCGGATATCGAAGAATCAAGTAATTTTATCACAAATTCCAGGCACTTGCCTTTACTATCGTTTTATCTTACAATTCACTGATTTCTTGCCCATTTTATGACGGGTGCAAAAAATAGGTGGATAGCACCGCTATGAGGGGATAACACACAAATACAACCAAACCTATCTCTGGAATCGAACCCAAACCCATCACGATATACAAACCATTATACAATCTTGGTGACGAATCAAGTACGAGGTGCATCCAGAAAGTAAGTTTGACTATTTAAAAGAAACTCACACTTTAAAGGACATTTATTGGCAACAAGTACAGCAATGTTTCAGCTATTTTTCAACATAGCCACCACCAGAATTGAGACACTTGTCGTATTGTGGGATAAACTTTTGTATCTCTCTGTTGTAGAACTCTGCCGCCTGTGAATGGAACCAGCCTTCCTGTCCTAGAACACCGTGCACATTCCTTTACGTACCGGCAGCGTCTGTTTGAATTGGGTCCTGACCGAAGATTCTCTATGATGCTAATGCATTGACTGATGCTTGGTTTCTGGGGTAAAGTGCAAAATCGAAGTCTCATTGCCCGTGACGAACCTGTCGAGGAACTCGTCGTCGTCATCGTGATACCGTAGCAGAAATGTCAGTGCTGCTCCTAAGCTTTGAATTTTGTGTTCGGGTGTCAGTTTCGGCTCATAGACCTGACAGAGCTGACGATGAATTTCAATTGGTGCAATGCTTTGTACATTCAAGATCACCGACCGAACCCTGCAGGTGGCGGGAGAAGGAATTAGAGTTTCCATTTCGGACGACTGCTACCCCACTACTGGCACGAATCGAAACTTGTCCAGCTGGTATATGATTAATATTCATACATCTGTTACGCATTCGCAATTAACACGGCTAATTAAGTTTACTTTAAAGGGGGAAACATCGGGAAACTTACGTTCTGGATGTGCCTCGTAATATATCGTTCAGAAAAGCATTCTGTATACTGAAACGAAACTATAGCTTTGTAAGACATTACATGCTGTATTGAAAAGGCAGCAAGGTGGGGATGTAAGTTGTAGATCCTTTTAAATAAAAATAAATTATCTTTTTGTTAAATATGCATTGTATCTTATCAAGATAAAGTAAAGATTGTAGTAGTACATATAAAACTTATTTTAATGAACGAATCTTCTGTACAATGTATGTAACCGCTAGAACATGCGTAATACATGAGATAAAAAAGCCATCTTGTCAGGATTCCCGTCTACCCTTTTTTCATCAGTTAAACAAACATTGATAAAAAAAATTACATAGAGTTGAGAAAACATTCAACCGAATACAATGCTTAAAGGTCTGACGTCAAATTTTACAATACTAATCGATGTACACATGATTATCCTTTCTGATATGCTTAATTTTTTTCAAGATTTGGGTATCTCAATTATTTTCGGATAGTTTAAAGTGAATTAGGACTGAAATGTTTCATACCATCTTGTATTCTTCAACTAAACCTATACAAACGGTATACGGAGTACTATTTACATTCTTATTTTTGAAACTTAATCTTCGTCTTTTGTTTTGGCTCGCATGGTTCGAGCCACCCTCATAAATTCCGGAGTTAAGAGGTCCGTTAAGAATACAGTTGATTTCGAAATTATCTTTTCCAGCGGAATTCTTCTGCGTTCGCTCGAGGATTACGCCTGCGACGCTACGAGCGCTCTGGGTACTTTAAGGGTGACCACCTCAGCGATGTGCCCACTATCATCGGAAGACGTCTGGAGAGCCATAAGGACATATCGTCCCGGTTCATCGCATGATTATCTTTAATACGATTACCTATTTCAACCTATACCATACCTATTTCAACTTTAAAAGGTAATAACTTTAATATTGGTATCTATTTGCATAATATGTTTCCTTTCAACAAAAATTTTATTTACCGTTTGTAAATTTGCCCAAATATGAACAATACAACATCTGGTCTTTAACCAATGCTTGTCCTGTACATCATACATGTTATACATATTCAAAGCTTTATCATGTTGTATATCACATGAGATACATGGCAATATAAACTCTATAATATATCTTATGTAAAATATATTACATTGAGTATCACATGTGATATACAGGAGTATAAAGCATTAGATGTGCATATCCAATAAAAAGTACATAGAAGGCAAAAGATTAAGTTTTCGAAAACTAATTACATTTTTCATTTATTTCGTCTATTTTCAATGTAATTTTATTTATAAAAGAATATTTTATTAAGTCTTGCATCCCGAACAGTTAAAAATTTGTAATTATTGGGTGTACACTTTTTAACTCACTGGTCAGATGTAGAACTATGATATGCAAGGCGGTATATGACATCTTTTGGTACCCGAGGGATAATTACAGTATCTATTGTCGTAAGACGATTCGTAATGGCTATATATATTTGTGAAAGCAGCACTAAAAAAACCCCAAGGAATACTGTACAGAAGTCAAAACCTTACGTATTCACCCATTTTCTAGCCCGTAAACATTCGAAATTAGCTATAAGGATTAGGTTTCTGTATATATTTATGTTGGTCATGTGCAAAAAAAGCTAAAATGAAACACCTTAAAATAAAGACAAGAATCAGGGAGAATCAAATTCCAAATTTCTATTAACTGTATAATAATTAATAACCTGTTATGCACAAGACTAGAAAAATACAAATTTGTCATTCTATTGAAAGTAAAAGACTTTTCCGGGCTCTCAAAGAGGAAAACTAATCATTGCAATATTTCAAATGTAAGCAGGGTTATTTATAGTTCTTAGTGTTGTTGCTACAACTTAGATTTAGGATGATCCGTTATTGATTTATTTTTATCACCGTCCTTAAAGATTAGCAGAATAAATTGGAGAGGGATAGAAAATGTATACAGTTTTGATAATCTTTGGTAGATCTGAAATGAAGTAAATTTTCTGTATTGAGAAATATTGAATAAAATATATTGGAGTGTTCATTATATTAAAATTAAAAAAAAAACTAAAATTTGTTAAAATTTACGATAAAAAACCTATCTCTTTAACATTAGTTTTTAATTAAAAGTCCTTACATCTATTACATTATGTAAAAGTATTTTATGTTATTGTAAAATTAAATTTGTTATATGTAAATAAGTAAAAATAAATTGATATTTACTTTATTGGATTGAGAAATACAGGTAACAGGCATTTAAGAACAAAAATTTTGTGTTATGAAACTATTGTTTATATACTTGCATACATATTTTTATGCTGATTTGTGTTATCATCGAGTTCTGAAGGATTAACTGTATAAATTGGAGTTTACATAATTTATTTTATCGATTTGGTAATCTTGGATTTATTTAAAATGAAGACATTTTCTATATTGAGAAATACTGAAAGCTAACTTTGGAATATTACTCAAACTCAAAAAACAAATAAAATTTGTAAAAAGTGTTGGTAAGTATTTTTACTATTATAAATAGTTATTTCCTATGCTATGTTGTTTAAAAGTACTTTTAAAATCAAATTTATAAGTTATATTATTTTATTAGTTTGTGAGAAATACCGATTACAAGATTTCAAGGACAAGAATTTTAAATTTTGAAATAACTGTTTATATACATACTGTACAGTGATTAAGATATTTCTTTTTAAATCTTATATGAGTTACATATATGTAATGTGGTATAAGTTAGTAAAGTATAAAGATAGCGTTTTTACTTTATGAAATTATTTTCTTGTTTGCATTTTAAAATAAAAATGTGGTAAGTTTAAATAATCGTCTTCTACTGTTACATTTTAATTGGAATGCAAAATAAAAAAAAAATATTTCTAAAATGGCTAATAAAATTAATAGTTGGTCTGAAAGTTACGTAACTGCTCTTTGTCAGAAGAAATGTTCGTATCCACAAAATAGAAAACGGTATAAAAATCACAGTTATTTCAATAAAATGTATTTGCAATACATTAAATATTTAAAACAGTCTATCTTAAAAAAAGTATGACCGAAAAACCTCATACTAAAACTGTTAGAATGATGGTAAATACTTAATAAAGGAAATCTAATTCTAAAAGGAAATCAATAGACAAAAAGATCCATTACATCGAAATTAGGTAAGACTAGGTACTGTAATTAAAATAATTCATAAAGATTTAAAGTTAAAAAACATATTTAAATCTAAAGATTTTTAAACCTGTCTTATTCAGCAATACTCTTTGGTAAAGGCATATTCTTGAATGAAAATGAAATTATAGAAAATTATGTGAAAAACTCCTAGCTGCTGAAAAATGAAAATCTGTGGTAACACTTGATGAGTCATAAATGTAGACATTGTTATAGTTATAATAACTGTAATTGAAAAGAATTGCTATTGGTTAACTGACCGGATGACCGCACGAAATGTCTCTGTTAGTGACCAGGAAAATACCCAAAGGGATTCATGGAAGATTTTGTTACAAGGGCGAATTAAAAATTAAAAGAGCCTCAAGGAAAGCTAAATTTAATTCAATCGACTATCAGCGAAATATATTTAATCCAATATTTGAAAAAGAAATTCCATCCTTCTATGGATATTTTACCAAATATCCCCATTGGTAAATTTAAGTTTCATATGGACAAAACCTCTAATCACACTTCTAAATCAACTGCCACAAACTTAGCAAAGAAAGAATTAGAGACTGGGATTCTATTAATAAAATACCTATAAAATCACCTGATGCTTCTTCATTGGACTTTTGCTTTTACGGTGTATTAAAATAATCATTAGGAAAACGATATACAAGAAAACTGAACTGTCCAAGAGGAATGGGATAAAACTAACATGACAGTACTAAGAGAAAGGTTACTTTCATAGAATATTCTAAATAGAGCTATTAAGACCTATGCCTATCAGATAAAAGCAATTTATCCTAAAAAAATGGTATTTTTACATAAAATCCTCAGTGTATTATTTATTAATAGATTCAGAATTTTCTTTGGTATAAAAATTCTACTTTTATAAATGGCATCAATTTTGATTCTTGACAATCAAGCTTCAAAACCGGCAAAACTTTTCCTTCTACTAACGAATGATAAATAATATCTAGATAAATTATAAATTCAAGACATGTACTTGTTATGTAAAATATATTTTTTAAAAATTAACTGTAGTACAAATTCATAGTTTGGATGACAAAAGTGATAAATTACTATATCTCATGATACAGATTAACATCGTTTTGTAATATAATTGCCATCATATCTGAATTTTAAATAGCACTAGAGTCATAAAATATTCTTTTTATTTAAGAAAAGCTTATTCATTCGGGAAGAAATCAAATTCTCATTAAGAACTCTTTCCAACACTTTTGTTTCGAAAATTTTACAAAGACATTCATTTGCATTATTATAAAGAAATAGGAAATTCTTTCCAAAATTTCTACAAATTTTTTACAAAATAATGTTTATATATCTCCAGCACTAGTCATTGCAACTCATTTATTAAGGACAAACAAATGTTTAAGTTTAATCTCCTAAGAAGTATATATTTATATTAAGGAAGAAGATAGAAATGATTGAAGTATAATTAATATATAAAACAATAGTTATGAAAATATTTAATTTGTTTAAAATTTATAAGAAATGAATTTCAAACACGTTTTCTCGTGTTTAAAATGTACCAATTTTAGTATCAAAATATAAACACCAGAAAGTTTAAATTTTAATATACCTGGTGTTATTGGAAACTATTATATAGAACTATTAAGAAAGGCACTTGTAAAAAGGATTCAACTTGATTCCATATTAATATTATAGACCATAAATGAACTGACACTGCCAATTTTAATTCATTTTCCTCAATCGAAACCTGCGTATTAACAAAATATCATTTTGATTTGCAACAGAATTTTTTTCCGTTTTTTCGTTCAGTATACTTTTAATTTTCATTTCAGATACTTTTATTTAAAATTAATTTAAAAGGAATGCTTTTGTGAAATGTTTAGGAAAACTTACGATGATTTCTTAGGAAAATTAGCTAATCTATAAAGCAGCTTGAATCTGCCCATATGTCAAACTAAATGTGTTCTTTGAAATGTACTGAAACGCTATTAATTCGCTTCTTAGATATGTTTATTCCTAAAAAACCCGACAATTAAACTTTTATGTTTCATTTTTTAAGAAGAAAAAAGTACTTTATTATGAATATCTTAGAAGAATACAGTAAAACGCTCAAAGTACAACAATAAACCTACAAATTATCCACTGCATTTACCTTGTAAATCAAACAACTTGAAGAACCTGACAGAGGTAGAGAAAAAAGTATGAATCGAATAACACGATGTCAAATCAGTTAGTTTTACTCGTTTAAATTAATCGAAGTGAATTTAATTAATGCTATTTTCTCCTAATCCCCGAGATTTTTTTGGTACTTTTACTTAACATAAAAATCAAACTTGAGAAGAACAAATATTGTTATCAAGCAAAAAATATAATAGATGAACTGATTTTATATAGAGGTTTTTAATCTAAATTGTTTTGAAAAATTTCATTTCACTTTCCATTAATTTTTTTCTTTACTAGTTTTTTTTTTGTTACTTAAGGTCTTTCGTATGAGATTTTTTCTGAAGGTAAAAAAGAAAAAAAAGACTCATCTATAAAAAGTAGTGAAATAAAGCTCTCGTAAGTCAGTGTAGCACTGTATTTCATTTCAGGATCTGTATAGTATAAAAAATTAACATTCTAGAAAATACACAGATTTTACATTTCGAGTGAAATTTATGAATATGGTCAGCCAATAAATTGACTACAGATTTTTAAAAATAAAAAAAAATTGATATTCCTTGCTAATTAGTTTTTCTTGCCTCTTTAATGAAACGCATTCATATTTGGTATGGTTTTATAAGATTTTGTGTTCACGCTAAGAAAAAATAAATTGCACATAATTTTTAAAAGTCAAGTTTAAATAGGAAACTTTCAATCAAGGCACATTTTTGTTGTTTTGAATATCACTTCTCAAAGAGATTTTAAATATTATTGAAGAACATTTCTTGTTATAGTTGTGCTAAATTTAGTTCTTAATTTTTACCGCTTTTTAACTAAAATTTAAAGTAAAAATCAATAAGGACTAGTTTTGTTTGAGAATTTTATTTTTAAAACTTACACTTTTTTCCATTAATCATTTGAAGTCATGATACCTCAAACGACAAAGGCATAGATCTAATAGCAGAAGTATTGCGAGTTCGAAACTTGAGTCCATCATAGATCGGTCTTGTCCATCAATGATAGATGCGGAATGCAAAACAGATTCAAAATGCCCCCGAGTTTCCAAATGATATATCTGTAAGTGGCAGGCCAAGTATGGGAGGGGAGGGGGTCTTCTGCTTAGTTTATGCTTCAAAATTACAAGAGATCTGTTCGTGATATCCCGTCCATATTATACGGTGCTTATAAGTGTTGTAGCAATATCTTATACCAGTCCTATTGACATAACACAAAGACACCAGATAGAAACGAGCGGAGACTTATCCTTTTGTTGAATTTTTATTTACAGAACTATTTTCGATGAAGAACAATTCTCACCTGGCTGCATGTGGCGTCTCAATCTGATAAGAAAAATGGTGAAGCAAATAAAGCAATTCTGAAGTGGTCAATATGGCGTTTGAATATGATAAGGAAAATGGTGGAACAACTCCCTGCCTCCGATGATGCTATGATGTTCATTCCGTCTTAGCCTGCTCTCTCTCTCTCTTAAAGGGGGGTCCAAAACTACCGAACAAGCCGATGACCACTGTTGCCAGAGCAAAGACGATTGACCCGCGTTAGCAACCCCTCACGTCCAATGGAGGCGAAGAGTGGTCACTGACATCACTTTCGTCCTTCGGTCAGTCTCCCGTGCTAGCGGTGTCCAGTAGTGTAATTCATTGTTACAATATGGCAGCTTATATGGTGTTCCCTTAATAAAATGGTTTACAAATATCTGTGATTTGGTGGTGGCGAATGTTATAAAAGCAAGTGATCCCCCATTGGAAGTAATAATATTAATATTTTTTAATTTGATCATAAATCAAATGCAAAATTGTTTTCCCTGGAAGCCGTTCATATGAATATGTATAATAATTATTTGTGGTATATTACATTCGATAGGATAATCATTAATATTTCTTTGATCCGGTATTTTTATCTAAAGAACTTCTATCTAAAGAATCTTCCAGCACGCGAATCTGTGCTAATTCTATGATATGCTCGATTTTTAATGCAGTTTTTACTCACTACGCTGTATGGAAGTGTAAAGGTAATTTCTATTCTGCCTTTCAACCTTTTCTCCATGATGAAATTGGCAAATAGGAATTTACATGACAACGATTATTTTTAATTGGACTTTTACGGTATGAGGTAACTCGTTCGTAAAATATAGAACACGTGCTTTGTCTTGGGTTAAAATTAAGAAAAAACATTTTTCTATTTCTTAAGTAATTTTGTGATAATAATTGACTACCATGAATTTAATTGGCACACAGACGAATGAATCTATAAATTTTGTGTCGGTATCTATAGAAAAAAAAATATATACAACAAACTGATTTTCCGGTATTATAATTTTCAAGTATAATATAATGAGGGAAAAGATATGAAAGAAACGTTTGAAATTGAGACTGACAGTGATTTGAGTAAAGATTATTTCTATTTTATTATTTTCTCTATTTCTTTAAATAAATAAAAAATATTGAATATAAAAGTAGTTTAAAATTAGTTTTTACAATTAGTCATTTATTTTCTTCGCTTGTTTGAGAAAAATAAATTTTCTAGCGGAGTTACACATTTTTTCAAAAATGAGTTTAATTTCATTTTTTATTTTTACTTGTCTCTACATGGATTGAATGAATACTAAATTATCTTGGACTTTAAAATGTATTTGTTAAATATTTAAACTTAAGTTTTCTAGTATAAAATGCATAATCCTCTTTTTACTTGACTAATACAAGCCTTTAAAAATAATTTACTTTTACTTGAATGAATACTAAATTATCTTGGACTTTAAAATATATTTGTTAAATATTTTAATTTAGGTTTTCTAGTGTAAAATACAAAATCCTCTTTTTACTCGACTAATACAAGCCTTTTGCTCAATGGCGTTGGTTTAGAGCTTCGCGCTCCCACGACACAGGTCCGAGGTTCGATCCCCGGGGTGGGCAAGGTTGACTCAGCCTTTCATCCCTTCAGTGGATAGATAAATTGAGAAACAAGCATGTTTGAGAACTGGGGGTTCCGCGTAAGATTGACCACCTAACCGGAACTTCGCACCCCAGGGCCTTTGGTCACGCAAACGGATATTGACATCGTAAGCCTTGGCCATAGGGGCTGTTGCTCTCTAAAAAAAATACAAGCCTTTAATAATAATTTACTTTTATTGGAAGTTATTGACATATTTGGTATTTCCCAGGAATAAGGTTAATATTTTATTTCTTAACAAATTTAATATCAAAGCTTTCTATTTTCATAAAGGCTAAAAAACTGCATATAAATATCACGTGCACTCTTATGTAAAAATAGTGGAAAGTTGAAATAAAAAATACAAATACATGCTTTAAACGAGATATATTAAACCATATCTACTGTGCATTTATTTATAATTGTTTCTTTAAAAAGACCAAAATATTATAATGGATCGATAATGTAAAAATAGATCGATAATACTTAGATTAGCATACAAGCTCAATTTTTAGAAGGAGTATTCTCCATAGGTCACCGAGTGTAATGAGGCATTTAGCTGGTCCAACATGAAAAGTAATAAAGATATAACATTACAACAAAATGAACTATGCGTTCGTACAAATAAAAATCTAATCTCTAAGAAAAGACAATGCAAGATGATGAGTTTGATATAATTAAGTATATAGTGAGTAGTATAAAGTTGTGTAAAGCACAAAGAACAGCTGATTAATTAATTGTCTTTCTAAAAAGTGAATTTTAAATACAATGATTATCTGAAATAAATTTTGACATCATTGTATCCGAAATCAGAACGCCTTATATATATTAAACACTGGGAAACACCCTTTAATTAATGAGAAACATATTTTCTTTACTCAAGATACATTTAAAGAATACTAGAGATTATTTCTGTATAATGAAATCATACAATTATTTAATTATAGGATACACAGAATCAAAATGTTCATTATTCGTCTCTGATCAATGTGTTTTTCCTATAACCCATTAAAGAACTTGTAGCATTAGAGAGCATTTGTGCTTATGAATTATTTAAGGACAGGAAATCTCTTTTTATTACATTTAAAGTCTAGAAAGTCTTGACAATCGTAAATAATATTAGCCCTTTAATAAATTAGATAATATTAATTAACACGATTACATATTAATTAAATCTAAATTATTGTGGACTGCCCAAAATAAATATAAAGTTTAAACAATTTTGTATACTACAGCGCGTCATGACACTGATTAGCTATCGTTTTAGATATCATAGGATGCCATTTATGAAAAAAAATCTGCTTAAAAAAAGATTTATTAAATATAAAATAAATTCTGTAAAATGGAGTTTTATATTATATAAAACAATTTGTAACAATTTCAGTAAACTTGTCTGCCCTGTTCAAAAATCATACAAATTGTAAAATTTAATAAATAATAGAAATTACTTTAAAATTTTGTAGACTGTTTATAAGATTGCGGTATCTAAAGTAAGATGCTAGTATTAAATAGTTAATTAATCTTGTAATACTAAATTTTTCAGTTCTGAATGCCATTGAAGTTAATTTTTTTTTTTGAGATCTTTCAACCATGCTGAATTTTATTTTTCTGGTGTAGTTCTGAGTCTTATTCCATCATGGGTCATTTTAATTATTTTAATTTATTTTGAAAATAAATCTTTGTGTTTCTTGTAACTCTGGAATCGGCATCAACTTACTTTGCCTTCAACAAAGAATCTAACGTACCTGCTCCAGGTTAGAAGCTACGAAGATTTTATAAGAGTAAATATAAAGCATACTAAGAGTAAAGCTTTCTTGTTTTTGACATTTTAATACTACTTTTAAAATACTTAAATTTCCTTAAAAATAAATCCTTAATGCCCAAAATATTCAAAGTGTATGACAGGAGATTAAGAATTTCTAATTAATAACCGTTTAAACGCCGAATTAAGAAAGAATAGACCCAATGACTTGAAATTTGATTATTTATATTAATTAAGAGTATATAAATACAATAAAGTTTAAAAATTACAAGAAAAAAATTTTTAAGGCTGTTTTTAGCCCTGTTTCATTATTGGAACATTGGCGGGGTACATAATTATTTTTTGCATATTTTTAAAAGCTCATGAAAATAGTTAATTTAAAGTCTAATAATTATAACATCTTAATATTAACTGTTTTATTTTATTTATACTTAAATAATGTACAATTGATAAATATTATGACACTATAGAATTTATGCAATATTGGTACCGGTTTTTACAATTCTGTTGAATTATCGAATTTCACTTTTGTTTTTTACATTTTACTACAAGGTTTTCAGTTTTTCTTTTTATCTTGACTGTAGGATCCGGTTTCTGAAATTTGTCTTCTTCTGGATACTTACATTTTTTTTATATGACGTCGACAATTCCACGCACATCGAACGACATCACAGCATCTAAATTATATTCATCAATATCTTCTTCATCAGTTATATCACCAGGTTCATCGGGCTATAACTGGCACATACCTATATCTTCCAAATCAGAATTTGAAACAGTTTCTACAAGGTCCAGATTCTCTTGTATTGTAAAGAATCTTTCTGACATAGTGTTAAATTTATGAAAACTTTATAAATGAAACAAAAGTGGTGACTCTCCTTCGACCTCATTGGTGAAGAGGGGTTGCTAACCGCGGAGTAGCCTGCTTCGGCCAAACGAACTTTTAAAAGAGATCAGCAGGCCCCCTCGGAGAGAGAGCAAAGGAGAAGGAGCTTGGAGCTTTGGATCTTCTGCGAGTGTTCGAGCACCATTTCTTTTTTCATCAAGACGCCATGTTTGGCATATCTTCGATCGAGTGTGGTCCTTTTGGCATCATAGCCTAAAAATCATTTTACATTTTATATCCTATTAACATTTCTATTAAAATCTAATAAACAAAAATTCAGCAGGAAGAATTAGTTTTTCATTTATTTCCAATTTCCACTATACGTGCGGCTGGCCTTGAAGATCTGTCGGCCTCATCTTAACACTGACATAGTGTTAAATTTATGAAGACTTTATAAATGTGTTGAGAAACGAAACACCTTTGTTTGTTCACTCATACACAAAATACTTGTCAAAAGTACGTGTCTTAATCTAACTTTTGGCCAGGCCGACTTCTCATCTCCATAAAATAGTCAGCTTCTAATCGGGTAAGGGAAATTTATCCCAACGAATTTAATAATTTAATAATACAAGTTCTTACTTAAGCGGTTCATTTTAACTTGTTTGTTTCTCTTGAGATGTCGATCTGCGTAATGAGGAGTGCAAAACAACTTCGCTTTATGAGGTTCTGCTCGTGTCTGGTTCTGGGTTAACCTAAGTTTTAGTAAGGTCAAATGTATTCATTTTTGTAATAGTTTTCAATGTTTTTCTTTACTAGTAGTAATATTGTTTAACAGTATAAGTTACCAGTTTAAAGGATTCTATACTATGTTTATTTGCCTTAAACCTTTTCTTTGTATATTTTAAGTAAATTAAAAGTTAGTTTTATTTTGAAAAGTTTGTTTATGTTCATTTACATTTAAAACACATTGCTGACACTCTGCAACGATAACTTTTACAATTCCATTTTTTTTTACAATTTAAGACTGTTTAAGAAGTCTGTTTAATTTTTAGTTTGACTAAACTAGATTGACTATCAAAATGAAACAAATAGAAAGCACACATGAACCTTTTTCACCACAATCCAACAAAACTAATAAGAAAAACTATTTAAAGGAAACTGAAAACTATTTCAGTTAATATATGCAATAAGACATCTTTTCCGTGAGATTGCACTTGTCTCTTAAAGCACAGGTGAAAGCTCCTCCACCCCCAAACACATATGTTCAACCAAATTATCAAAAGAAGTCCTTTCTATTGTTAGGACTGTACCAGAGTGAACATCAATGTCAAGTACCAATATTATAATCTTTTTTGAAGTATTGAAGCTTTATCTATTTATTTTCTTTGGTAAAGTTGTTATTCTTATCTGAATGCAAAAAAAAATATGTTTACAATATCATACAATGCTTTGCTCATAAATAAAAATTAACTCTTGAAACTCCATTGTTACAATAATGGAGCAGAGACATAAAAATGTACGTTTTACCTTTAAAATTAAAAAATAATATTTTGCATTTGTTGTATTCCCGTAGGATACGTTGTTTAATGATATATTTTAAAGGATTGTGTTTTTTTTATTCAAAGTAGAATTTAGGAAAATTTAATTGTAAGGGAGAGTAAAATTGACAAAATATAGTAAAATTCAAAAATTCGTAAACTAATAAATAATTATCTAAACAAAAAAAACTTATTGTAAAAAATACTTTATAATGTGATGTTTAATTGTGTCTAAAAGCGATATTGATAAGATTTTTTGCATGTGAATTCACGTGAAATCATATTATCATTATTGGAACATTGGCGGGTAAACAGATAAAAGTGATTACATGTGAGATCAACGAATGCCGCATGATTTTCCATACATTGCAGATTTATACCCTTTACACAGATTAAAAATACAATTATCAATTTAATTTGAAATGTCATGCATTCTACATGTCAAACGTAATAAGGACATAAGCATTTAAGGTAAAAAATATGAAATACGCATTCAGAAATTTTAAAAGAAACTAACTAAAAGAAAACTAAACTAAAAGAAAACATTCATAAATCTGTAAGATTGAGTAATTTTATGCTATTGTCAGCATTTCTAAGAGATAATCATTTCTCAACCGTGAAGGATATTCACTTTCCAGAATTTCAATTTGGACTACAAAGAGTCACAGAAATATGTTGTACCCGAAATTGAAAATTAGACGAAAGAAATCTTTCTTTGTAGATATGTCGGTTCTGGTACCAGATTTCGAAATTAAATTATAAAGTTTGATTTGTGCTGCATTTGAAATGTCTGATCCTCTTTTATCTCTAATAACTCTAATTCTTCATCTGGTTTTCGAAGATGAATTATTTCAGAAATTTTCTATTCGAAGCGGAGATACGGATAACTCAATTTTCTAACGTTGAAAAGGAAATTTGTGATATATTTTCACACGTAAAATTTCTATTAAAATATTTAAGTAGTTATCAGAAAACATGACGTTATCCCATAAAAATGAATGAAGTGTAAACGATTAAATATAAAATTTAAGAGAATTGATGTAAGGTAAAAAATGAACAATAAAATTTATTCAAGAAAATATATCTAATAAAGTACATATATATTATACTTTTAATTAAGGATTCAAATATTATTGGCATAAAAGTAATGAATTAAAAAATATAGTATATCTTCCTAAACCTTACAAATTTAATTAAATATTTTAAGACTATAAGTAAAATAAAGTATAAGTAAAAATAGTATTAAAATATTTTCCTTTAATACTTTAATACTATTTTTTAAATTGCGTATTCATTGGAGTAAAATTTTGTCACATTTTGTAATACAAGACTAGTAAAAAAATGACTAAAAATATAACTAAATGTATAAAAGTACTGTGTAATGAATTTTCAAAACATTTTTTATGAAGTAAAACAAATTAGGAGTGTGTTCACTTATGATAACGATGTTAACCACGTCAAATATTTTCAATGCAATTATAATTAAAGTGTATAATACGTTCCAACATCAAGTTGATTTTATATAAAATATACCTTTTAAACTGATGAAAACTCATCAAATCTTGTTGTCTTTCTTATAAATTTCCTTAAATACTTTAATAATATAAGCACAGAATTTTTAAATTGCGTATTCATTGAAGTAAAATTTTGTCTCACTTTTCTAATATACGACTAGTAAAAAATAACTAAAAATATAATTAAAATATAAAAGTACTGTGTAATGAATTTTCAAAACATTTTTTATGAAGTAAAACAAATTAGGAGAGTATCCACTTATTACAAAGATGTTAACCACGCCAAATTTTTGTAGCGCAGTTATAATTAAAGTGTATAATACGTTCCAACATCAAGTTGATTTTATATAAAATATACTTTTTAAACTGTTGAATACTTGAAAACTTCGACCTCATTAATAACTCATCAAATCATGATGTTCAAAATTTTGTTAAATATTGACCTAATATCTTAAAAAATTAAAACTAATCAAAATAAATATCTCAAAATTAAAATATATAGATAATGTTCTTTAAGAATGGAAAGATATTTCAATGTTCAAAATCTCAACTTAAAAGGACAAAATGCTTTTTCTTTTCATTTTTTTTCACCGATGTACATTTGATAACGATGTTAATTTAGCTTTTTATTTCTTTAATCGATTCATTTTTAATTTTAGAGAAATTCGAATTGAGATTAATATGAAGGAAATTATTTAAATTCCAAAAGAGAATAAACTCATTTGCTAAAATACACTTGAAACGAAAAATTATACCTGATAGATTTTTAAAAAATAAACGAGTCCTTTTTTGTTATTTGAATTTATCTACGAATTATTATGCTGGCAGTTTTGATATTTTAGAATTTTATATTTTCGTTTACTGTTTTAATTTTCAAGGGATAACCAATGCTCGGTAATTACGGATAATTTTCTAATTTATATACTGGAGGAACTTTTGTGTTTAAGAAGATTATGCATTATGAGATTATGTGATTAAGAATAATTTCCATTTATTCATTAAATTAAGGTCTTTGAGGTACATTTTAACGCTTTACATTAGATGATTTAGACACCAACTTGTTTTATTTGTAAGGATTATTGATAAGCGGATTAGTTTTTTTTTCTGTGGTTATTTACTTGCCTTAGATCCTCAATTTCATGGCTGAAAGTTCCTTTTGGGTAAAAATAAATTCAAGAAGATTTTCTCTAAATGAATGTTTTATTTTTTCCTTAACACGTTTTTGTTATACTCAAGATAAACCACGTAAAGATTTTATACTCTTATTATTACTATTTAATATTAGAATAAATAAAATATGTTTTGGTGAAAAAATAGGGTTAAATTTATATTACTGGAACTGATTTAGTTAATATAACACTAATTTTATATTTTGTAGGTATGTTCTAGTAAATTTAAGAATATTTTCCCAAAGAAGTATTTTATGTGTTAAATTTTGTGTTGTAATATTATTTATTAAATATATTGATGATTCAATATATTTAGATCTCTAAATATATTGAAACCTCAAATTCATTGCGGAAAGTTCCTTTTGGGTGAAAATAAATGCAAGAAGATTTTCTCTAAACGAATGTTTTATTTTTTTCCGTAACACGTTTTTGTCATACTCAAGATAAACCACGTAAAGATTCTATACTTTTGTAATTTCTATTTAATAGTAGAATCAATAAAATATATTTTGGTGAAAGAAATAATGATTAAATTTATATTACTAGAAATCATTTAGTTAATATAACACTAACTGTATAGTTTGTAGGTATGTTCTAGTAAATTTAAGAATATTTTTCCAAAGAAGTATTTTATGTTTAAAATTTTTAATAATATTTTATATCTTTGATTAAAATGTCTTTTAACATGCAAGACAGCATTTTTTATCTGACTTACTTTAGATACAAAAGGTAATATTATGTAATAATTTTGAACAATTTTTTTTATTTTTGTAATAAGTTTATACTTGTTTTTGTTTCTTTAACATGAGATTTTAGTTTATTTCAATTTTTTTACATCAACTGTTCTATTTCTCAATGAAACTTTGGATTATTATTTTGTATTACAGTGCAAAACTCTCTGTAGTTATGTATTTTAATTTTATCAAAAATATTTTTTTAAATTTTTTACTATATATTATTCGAATTTTGTTGATAAGATAACAATAATTAAAAAATTTAATTTAAAAGAAATAACTTTAATTTCTTAATAAATTAGAAAAAATATATAAAATACGGGGAATTAGAAAATTAGATAAATATTAAAAATCTTCTAAAGCAATAGATATGTGAACTACAAAAATATATCATAACAAATTATACGAAAAAATAGTAAAAACGCGTAATTATTAGTAAAATTTCCATTGCGAAAAAAAAAATTACCAAAATAACAATTACTGATTATCCAAAGTCAGTTTTTTGAAACAGAATTGTAATTGCATGATTTCATTATTGAAATATAACAGACTCTATTATCTGCCAAAAACTATAGAGATGTTTACATTTTATGGAAAGCATTGAAAATTGTTTTCTTTATGAATTGAGTGTTTATGTCAAGCTTTTGTTTAACTAAAAATAAACCACAAAGATTTTCTACAATCAGCAAATTATATTTCGTTGAAATAATTAGATAATGCATTTATAGTAACGAAAATCATTTATTTTATGTAACACTAAGTGTCTTGTACAGTTTGGATACATCTCCTAAATGCAGGAAGAATTTTCTCCAAGTGATTGTACAATTTATTTTTTACGTATCACGTTATTTTCAAAATACGTCACATAAAGTTTTTATACTGTTATTACTATTTAACATTAGAATATCCAGCAGATATGTGACTGAAAAACTAGTTAATAAATCTAAAGTTGTTGAAAAATTTATTTGATATGTATGTTTTAGTATATGCTTTTATAATCTAACATATTAAGGGGGCATATAAATTTTAGTTTTATAAAATTTTAAAGGTTTTTCTTTTATTATATTTTAAAATTTAACTAAGAATTAGACATCAAAAGAGCATATTAATACTATCTTATAATAAATATAACTATAACATATAAATTTTTACATGATATATAAATATATAAACATATATATATATATATATATATATATATATATATATATATATATATATATATATATATATATATATATATATATATATATATATATATATATAAATTTTTACATCATATTCTTCATTATAAAAGTATTGTTTGGCTGGAATTAAATACATGATTTTCTACAAACGAGTGTTTTATTTTTTCTATATCACTTTTCTTTTTCACTAAAACCCCATAAAGTTTTTATACTGTTTTGTATTCTTATTTAAGATCAAAATCCTCAACATGTATTTGGTTGAAAAATCGTGTA
The DNA here is from genome assembly GCA_032207245.1 of Pardosa pseudoannulata. Taxonomy (NCBI): domain Eukaryota; kingdom Metazoa; phylum Arthropoda; class Arachnida; order Araneae; family Lycosidae; genus Pardosa; species Pardosa pseudoannulata. The sequence continues at coordinate 18,279,636 of CM063505.1, forward strand.
ATCAATTTATAGTAAAGAAAATGATTTATTTCAAGTAACACTGAGCGTGTTGTATATCTTCGATGTATGTTCTAATAAATGCTTTTAAAATGGGTATTTTCATTATAAAGGGTATGTTTTTAAAACTTTTTTTAGATTATAAAGTAGTGACATGAAGCAACAAAAAAATATTTTATATTATCGTATTTAACGTAAATTAGTCTATGTTCTCCGTTTTAACAAAGTTTCACTTTTATTATCACTTTTATTATTACTTTTATTATTTATAAAAGTTTAACATTTATTATCGAAACAAAATTTTGTTTTTACTTCGTTGTTACATGTACTATTACAATAATGAGTAAATTAATGATGATCAACCGTATTTGAAAATAAAATATAATACAGTTATAAATGTTATGCAATAGTTATATAGTGAAAAATAAAGGAAATTTCTTAAAAATGGAAGGTGATAAAAAATGTTATTAACATTTTCTTTTTCAGAGCTCTATTATTAATAGAAACTTTAAATGTTTATACAGGGACATAAAATTTATTAAAATGTGTTTCACAGTAAAATCTTTGAACAAAAAATATATTTGAAACACAGAAGTAACCTAATGATTTAAAGTATAATGTACATAAATCAGTATCATTTCTCCTGTTGACAAAGAAGAAAAAATATTTTTTTATACTTGTCTCTCGTACCTAAACTCTTTTTATAATAATATTATTGTAATATAAGTTTTAATAAAAAATGTCATAATTATATCTTACTATCATAATCTAAATTATCTCATTTTGCTATAATCCGAGCAAAATAAAACTGAATTTATATTAAGAATTAATGTAGACTAAATTCAAAATTATTTCGTGGCCTATACTTCGTAAATATAACTTTTTACTCAGTATGGAAGTACATTACTTATAATAATGCTGATGATATCCTCGATCAACATATTTTTATTGCGTCCAACAATACGAAACTAGAACTATCAAAACAATAGATTCTTTTTAAGTATAGCTGCTCTTCTGAGATCCTTTCATAATTAAATAGGCGACAAATACCCAGATGTATTTGAACAATTTCTTTTGCAAGTTAAAGGTTTTTTTTTGTTGTTTTCTTTTCTTTCTCTTAACTAATCAGAAGTAGTTTCAGATTATCTTACTTCTGCTTCTCTTTTCGAACCAAATTTTAGTCTTATAAAATAGCCAACATTAAAATATTTGTCCTTTTGGTAAATGCTTATTTTATATGGCTATAAAATTTATAAATTTATTTTATTTATAACTGAAACAATAATGAAAAAAACCGAATGATGACCTACTGTACTTATCTTTAAAATGGCTTAAAGTTTCTATGCATGCATATTGGTTATATATATATATATATATATTAACAAAATTTACGGTATATTTACCGAAATTTACAACCATTTTTAAATTTAAGAATATTAAATGTTTAAATATATATATAAAGTAATTTCCTTTTATGTACCCTGTCACGTAACTTTACACTTTAATTCAAAAATGAAACTTACTAATTGAATGCATTGGCACAATAATGATATATTAGTTTTTCTGTATAATTTTCTCTAACGATGGAACAATTATATCTTTCTGTCTGTCTATCTATCTATCTATCTATCTATCTATCTATCTATCTATCTATCTGTCTATCTATCTATCTATATATATCTATATATCTATATATCTATATATCTATATATATATATATATATATATATATATATATATGTGTGTGTGTGTGTGTGTGTGTGTGTGTGTGTGTAAAATGGGTGACATTCAAAATTACAACATAGTTCATTTCTGGTGAGATACATGAAATCCATACAACAGGCAAGCACTTTTACAACATCATGCCCCTAGACAATGTGATCCTGCACACACACACTTTTCAAGTAGGGATTTCTTAGATAAAAAAACTATGAATAATCCCTAAGCATAATTGATCACGTGATAAAAATACCCAAGTTTAAATACAACGCCCTAACTATTGGCTAAAGTAGTACAGACAGAGGCTGAATGAAGTCTATAGCATGTCTGGAAGTAAAAATCAGAATTACCGAGCAAACCCCGAAGTACTTTATGTACAAAAGTTATTAAATTAATATATATATATATATATATATATATATATATATATATATATATATATATATATATATATATATATATATATATATATATATATATATATATATATATATGACATGTCGTGATCCAGAGTTAATGCGAATGGAAAACAGTCTTCTTGATAATAATAAGTTTATTAAACCATCGTTAAAGTAAAACTTGTATCATTTTCACTTTTTCGTCGAAGACACGCGTAGAGTGTTGTTGACAGCTCCATGTCCACGCGCTGATTGAAACTTATCTGTTTGCAAGCTCATCAAATAGCACAAAAATACTTTTACCTGACCGGATGATCCCAAAAGCTTAAGCGAGCGTGGGTCTTTTTCATTTATTTTATTATTATAAAAGAGTTCCCTTTTTAAAATCATTTTTAACTCACGTAATTTCCAACTACCCCTTTTTTAGACCTGACATATATATATACACACGCGAATACACACTCACTCAATGAAACCTCAATCCATAATTTTTCATGGTAATAGAATTTAAATCGATGAATTCTGGAAATGGATATTAAAGTTCAATAAATTTTGCAGTTAATGAATAAATTATTTGCAACACTAATAGAAAGGTCTTAATAGTTCATAAGTTGTAAGCATATTTATAAGCATGCATCTATCTATCCATCTATCAATGTACTATTATACGCTGTACTTCAGCTAGCATATGCTACTATGAAAAATAAAAACTTTAAAAATATCCCTTCAGAAATTGCAAGAAATGAAAATGGTTCTCGAGTCATATAACTGTTTAAAAACATATATGCGACTATTTTCTTAAACATTATTAAATAATTCTCTGCTAAGACATATTTATCCCCAAATATGCTTTTAAATTAAATTTCCTCTATTCACAGCTTTCAATCTTATTAAATAAATGTGTTAAGACAAGTTTTACTTTATCAATTTATAATAAAAAGAAATAATTTAAAAATCTGCTTTCACGATTTAATGCTCTTGCAGTACAATGATAACACAAGAAAATTTTTGTCTAAAACATTCATTACTTTAATCATAAGATATCAATATTTTGGAGATCATTAATTTCGGAGAATCCCAACTCGAAAAATCTATATAAAATAGCAATTGTGTCATCAGATAGTGCGAAATGTTAAACATTTATCTTCAAACGTTTGTTTAAAAGTCTCAATAAATGTAACAACTTCATTTATCCCTTTCATTAGTAAAAATATTTATTTAAACTGATATGGTTTCAACGATAACAAGTGAAATATTTGCAAATGCAGATTTATTTGCGCAAGACATTTTGATAGCAAATTGTTCTTTCTGTAAATTACATAGTATTTTGAAAGCTTGAGGGATTTTAGCTATACTTTTTATTATTATAAAAACAGATCCTGTTATATTTAAACAAATAGTTAGAACATTTTGAATAATAGGAATATTTATCAGAGAATAAAAATTATTCCTTATTTTCAAATTTGATGCAGTATGGTGCATTACTCTTTATTGAAATATATACAGATAAGATAAAAAAATCTAACAATAGTAGACAACAATAAAGCTTTGACTTTAAAGCCTGTTTTTATATAAGCTTTTAAGAAAACATACTAATTTAAAATTCTAAGTGCATTTTTGTTGTCCAAATAGCAACATTCATATAATTGTTTTTTCTTTCTTAAAAGGTGTCAATATCAATTTTTTTTTTACATTTAAAACTAGTAATGCAATATTGAATGCAATATTATTTGTCAGCATATATTTCTATCATGACTTTGCTATCAAAATATTTTAATTTAATGTTTTAATAAAAACTACGATCTTATTATTACTTTAAAGTTGAAAAAGGTTTCTGAGTATAATTCAATGCAAGTAAAAATGAAATGTACTGTTGCTTTATTGTCTAGTAATACTGTAAATTGGAAAAATTCAAAAGAAAATGCATTTGCTGTACTGAAAGATGGGATAAAAGTTCCTTCTTATCCATTGGTAGAGAGGTGGAATGGAAATAACAAACATTAGGTGCAAAGAATGCTATTTCGTGACACATTTATTGATTTTAGTCTGTATAGGCGAGCCACTACGTAAACAAGAACTAGAAGTTAGTAATGAGGCGAGATAAGGAAAGAGTGTTTTCGTTTCGTTAAAGGAAGATAAAGTAATGGGAGAGTGATCCCGAACACACAAATATGCTTTGCTGTGTAGAAGGCAAGAGGAAATGAAAACAAGTCGCGGAAAGCCGAGTGAAAACATTATTGCTTCGTGACACGTTAAGTATATATCCCATAAATTATGAATGGAATAAAGCATCATATACCGAAACTCCAAATGCTATTATTTTCATTTGTTGAAGGATGAAGACAAAGATGGCATACTATAGTTCAATTTACGTGGTTGAAAACTGAAGTATGAGACAAAGCAGCATGCTTTAAATATATTTTCAGAATATACGTTTTATATTTTTATTCTAGTTTCGCTTTTGAAACTTAGTAATTCAAATGGACATTTAAGTATTTAAGTTAATTATTTTATGTAGCTGTAAAGATAATACGTCTATATTAGTTTTATAAGAAATTATATATAATAAACACCAAGATTATATAAATGCTTTAGTTATTTTATTTATATTTTTATTTTTTAGGCTAACCAGAGATAAATTAGTATCCAGGGTTATTAGGTAAACATATTTAAACCTTTAACAATTCGATTTTTTAATTTTAATATTTTTAAAATCTCTGGATACATTTGGATGGTTTAAAACAAACCCCATTGATTTATTTGAATTAGAGACGGTAAAACTATAAAATGTTTGTATTTAATACCATAACTTTTAAAGAAATTACAAAACCTTTAAATGTATTTTGCGGTAAATGATGGATTTTTTTTCCTTCCCCGTACTGTTAATAAAAAACAAATGTAGACATTGATTTAGAATTTTCCCAACAAATGCATTATAAAGGGAACTTCCTTAAAATTTTACAACTTTTAAAATTCAGGAATGGACATTTCAATATCAGTTAATGAATTTATGTAGCTGTAAAGAATAATACGTCTATATTAGTATTATTAAAAATTATATAAAATAAACATATTATATATAATTTTTAGACATTATATTATATTTTAATAATAAACAGATTAAATAAATGCTTTAGATATTTTAGTTAAATTTTTATTTTTATGATAGTTAGAATATCTTAGTGTCCAGGGCCCTTAAGGAAACCTGTTTACACATTTAAAAATTCAATTTTCGAAAATTTTTATTATTTTTAAATTTTCTGGATATATTTGAAAGGTGTAAACAGGTCTCTTTAATGACCCTGGACACTAATATACTCTGATTAGCATAATAATAAAATTATAACTAAAATGTATAAAGCATTTATATAATCTTAGTGTTTATTATAGATATGTCATGTCTAAAAAGGGGGTAGTTGGAAATTACGTGACTTATGATTTTAAAAAGGGAACTCTTTTACAATAATAAAATAAATGAAAATGAACAAAGCTTGCGTAAACATTTAGAGTAATAAATACGGTCAGGCGTAGAGATACTTCACAGGAAATTGATGACTAATCAAGCGAGAACTTCAGTTAGCGCGTGGTCATGGAGCTGTCAACACACTCTACGCGTGTCTTCATAAAAAATATATACGAAAATCAAAATTATTCCAACAACTAAGAAACATATATATCGAGGATTAGTAAGAATAATCGTGGCGCCATCTATTGGCACGGAGGAATTAAGTTCTAGTTAGGAATTTAAAATAAATAAGAGAAAATGATTTACAGGATCATGTCTGATCTTGGGGGATTGCGATTTCTCGCATCACTAAAATCGTAATCTGAAAGTTCAGCATTATTAAGATTATAAATGATGGAATAAAAATGTATGTAGGGCTTAATGCAAGTTTCCTTGAAGGTTAAAATATTTAAGTCACATTTCACAACAACATATACTCATACAAAAATTATAGTATATATAAAATTTTAGTAGTGACTTCTATTCAAGCATTTTAATTCTATCGAGTTTTTAAAAATAAAATATATCATTTAAAAAATTAAATTATTTAATGACAATAGAGTGGATACATATATACACAAACTTACACATACACACATGTATATGTATATATACGCACACATATACATGTATATATACGCACACATATACATGTATATATACGCACACATATACATGTATATATACGCACACATATACATGTGTATATATATACGCACACATATACATGTGTATATATATACGCACACATATACATGTGTATATATATACGCACACATATACATGTGTATATATATACGCACACATATACATGTATATATACACACATATACATGTATATATACGCACACATATACATGTATATATACGGACACATATACATGTATATATACATGTATATATGTATGCACATACATGTACACAAATACATATGTGTATTTTAGCACATTTGATTTGGAGTTATATTGGATTGGGATATATTATCTTTATTCATTGTTTATTCTCTCATTAGCGAATGTGTACAACGATCTCTTATGTAAAAGGTTAAAATGTAAAATGAAAAATACTATTCTTACCGGAATTAACAATATAATCCGAAATATTTATATTCGGAGCAATACGGAAAATATATCAATGAATATATTTTAATTGGAAGGTATTCTATATATTTTTAACTGAAAATTAAAATTGAACTATCATAATTTATCTTTTTAATTTTGTACCAAATCTAATAACTTTAAAAGAGTTTTCAAAATAAAATCTAATAACAGTAATTCTAATTTTCAGTATGCTTAATTAGCAACTGCATGTTTATGTTATTCTCTTATTTTATAATTAAATATATTTTTACATTTTCATTTACAGGGATTGCGTGTTTAGAGAACAAGTAGATATTTTCTTTTTAGATGTAGAACACTTGCTGGGAATAATTTAAATTTTAAACATACTCATATGCATAATTATAAGAGATATTCAAGATAGTTACTAAGCATTCATTAAGGAATATAAAAATCTGTAACAGTTCTCAGTAAAAGATTTTTTTGCAAAAGTGAAACATTTTGAAAGCGTAACTACAACCAGTACAGAATAATATAAACATAAAGAACATTTTCTTGCTGTTGAATCATTAACAATTTTTTTGCTAAAGAAGTATCAATGAACTGATGAATTACAAGTGAGTGCTCAGGAGTTTTTGCCAGTTGTTGCTATGTATATTTGTAATCATTCAAAATTAAAATGTTTTATTTTATACCAGATTTTAGCAGATTATAAGGATGTGCTTTTATGAACGAAATATCATGGTATATAATTTCCTTGGACAACATTTTTTAACAATTATTTGATAGAATGTATTTTTATAAAAAATTTTAAGATTTTTTTAAATCTTAAGAGGGGGTACATCACATTTAAACCTTCAAAAAAAATACACAACAAAGAGTTCTGAAAACCGACCAATGAAACAATCTGCGCACAAGCAGAAAATTTGCATAACGCAGAGGCAAAATACCAATCATACAACGCCATTTGCATGATATTCAGCGCTGGAAACCGATAAAATCATCTCCAATCGCATGGCTCATATACTCAGGCCCATTTAATTTTTATTTTCATGAACATAAAAACTATTTTATTCTCCAACGTATTAAGCGTCTCGATCCAATCAACAGCTATACACAAGAAATAAAAGAAGATAAATTTCTCATGGATATTAAATATATTTGAAAAATGGCAATCTGGTATAATACTTAAACAATTATACATGGGAGTGGGCTCCAAAGCGAAGTTTCGTTTCCTATATATTATCTGTTCTTTCGACTCTTTTCCTATCTGTTCGAATAAATTCCTACGCCGTGTTTGTTAGGAGGAAATATGAATTTTAGAGTTTAATAAGGTATCGCACTAATTTTCATCATTAAGCATATATGTTGTAAACTTCAAATTTACCTATTAGTAATTTATATAAGAGTTCTGTCACTTTAACTGAAAAATACAGACATCTTTGCATTAAATAGTGTACTTTTATTATGTAAAGAATGATTATTAGAGCTTAATGAAATAGTATATTAAAAATATTTACCCTGTGTGCACAAAACATACATGTGTGTGTGTATTTATATACAGAGAAAAAAGGATATAAAAATATAGGTCAGTTAAAATATTAATGATTGGAACATAAATGAATAGATAAAAAATTTAAGCAATATAAATTTAGCGACATAAAAAAAATAAGTTTCGTATTTAACTGCTTAAAAGCGTTATACATATATACATAATCTCCTTAAGCTGTCATCTACCAGGATCATGTTTAGTCTTCTCTCTAAAACTACTAGAGTAGCAATAAGCATAGTTTATTATTCTTTTATATCTTTACTGTGAGACAAAAATTTTGAAGCCACTTCTAGGAGATCCCTCTTTATGTGGCGTATTGAAAAGGAAAATTTGCAGCAAATTGAGCATCGATTTTCTATTTAAAGGGGATGGGAAAGTAAGTTTCATAATATGCTTCCTAGCAACCTTCTTTCCCCTCTTTTCCAGCATCATGAGGAAATAAACTTACCAGGATACTTCCTGTCAATACTTTAGAGATAAATAAGTTCCGAAAAGTAATGCTGCAGTTTTCATAATGACTGCTCGGTCCAACGTTCCTGCCTTTTTAAGCAGCTTAATCGGATGCTGATTTATTCTGATGTCGCTGGTTTGGTTTTAATCAGAGAAAGTGTTAATGTAGCGTAAATATTTTAAATTATTTAGCACGAATAATATTTTATCAACAGGATCCTTTAGGTAAACGTGATAATTGAAAGTATATTTCTTTCCATAATATTATGCCTATATAATATTTGTCGGAGCATTTTCGGTATTAAAATTTTGCTTTCTATATATTAATAAATATAATTCTATGTATATTTATAATAGAATTTTCAATTTTCAATCATTCTATACATTTATAAATTATATCAATATATTATACAATATATACAATATACTATATACAAATGATTATAATTATAAATCATTCTATGTATTATTATTTTTTAAATTTCTATATATTTATAAATATTTATAAATTAATTCTTTATATCTATTTATATTTTGGAAGTTTTAAGATTAAAAACAGTAAAATAAAACTGTGGCCATATAATAGATAGCATTTCTTATCAGATTTATCGTATACTATTTTATTTTATGTTGCTGGTTTATTTTTAATTAGAACAAGTGTTAACCTAGCACAAGTTTTTAAAATTCTTTAGGAGAAAAATTATATTATGAAGAGCAGGATGTAGTTTAAAATTCAATAAATCAATGGAAGAATTACTGTTTTTATTTTGAAATTGTCTATGTTAAGAACTTTAATTTAATAACCCTATATATGTACAAGATTTCTAGGCAGTTTAATCGTATATTGTTTTAATTTATGTTGCCGGTTTGTTTTAATTGGAGAAAATATTAATGTAGCATAAAATTTTAAAATTATTTAGGAGGTATATTATTTAATTTAGTTTAACTCGATAAAAAAATGGAAAATTATTTCTTTATATCTATTCTTATTTTGGAAGTTTCAAGATTAAAAACAGTAAAATAAAACTGTTGCCATATAATATTTGTATTCCTGGTAATAAAAAGATTTTTTACTTATATATATATATATATATATATATATATATATATATATATATATATATATATATATATACACACATATATATACACACATACATATATATATACATATATATATATATATATATACATATATACACACACATATATACATACATATATACACACACATATATACATATATATACATATATATATATATATATATATATATATACATACGTATATATACATACATATATACATATATATATATATACAGACATATATACATATATATAAACATATATACATATACACATATATACACACACACACACACATATATATATATATATATATATATATATATATATATATATATATATATATATATATATATATATATATATATATATATTCTTTCAAATATACAGCAATTATGTAATTTAGTCATACGTTGTTTTAATTTTATGTCGCCAATTTGTTTTATTTAGTAAAAGTGTTAGTTTGGCTTAAATTTTTAAACTTACTCAGCAGGAATATTATCTTATGAAGGTTTAGTTTTGAAAGCTACTGTGTACTTTTTGAAACACAAGGGCTAATGAGACCGATACCTATTGCTTAAAGCCGATTCTGAAAGGCTAAGAACAACCATGAGATAGTGGGATACAAACCCACATACTCAGATTTCGAAGATCATCGCCCGAACCATTCGGCCAGCATTCGACTACTTTAAAAAAAGCAGGATGTAGTTTAAAACTCGAGAAAGACAGAAGAACAAATTCTTTTTCTTTTGTTTTTATTTTGGAAAAGTTCTAGATTTAGATCTGTAACCCAATATGATTTTATAACATTATATTGACCACATAACATATTCCAGGAGGATTTCTACCACTAAAAATTTAGCGGACATTATATATAAAAAAATGGTCCAGTGTTAAGTTGAATGGAATAATTAATCTTTCTTGATAATAATAAGATTATTAACTCATAGTTTCATTTAAAAGCAAAACTTGCTCCATTTTTATTTATTCGTAGCGAACCTAAACGTGGAAATGTGTTGACAGCTCCAAGTCCACGCACTAACTGAACTCGCTTGATTAGTCATCAACTTCCTGTGAAATATCTCTGCACTTGACCGCATTATTCCAAAAGGTTACGCAAGCGTGGGTCTTTTTCATTTATTTTATTATTTCATTTATTTTATTTCAGAGAGAGAGAGACAGACAGAGACAGACAGAGAGAGAGACAGAGAGAGAGAGAGAGAGAGAGAGAGAGAGAGAGAGAGAGAGAGAGACAGACAGAGAGAGAGAGAGAGAGAGAGAGAGAGACAGAGAGAGAGACAGACAGAGAGAGAGAGAGAGAGAGACAGACAGAGAGAGAGAGAGAGAGAGAGAGACAGAGAGAGAGAGAGAGAGAGAGAGAGAGAGAGAGAGAGAGAGAGAGAGAGACAGAGAGAGAGAGAGAGAGAGAGAGAGAGAGACAGAGACAGAGAGAGAGAGAGAGACATTTTGATCCAAAACTAACCTAACTATATTTTAAAACAAATTTCCGGAGATTCTATCCTTATACTTCAATCTTTATCGAAAATGTTTTGTTCTCCCTTACTCCTTCTGGAAAATGTGTGGCTTCGCATACACAACAAATTATTCCTGCTAAGCCAAGCAATCTTCATATAATTCCTGTAACTCGGTTTCATTTTACTTGCACCATCTCAGGACTAACTAGAACCCACATATTGGCTGGCTGACACCATTATATAAAGGTTTGTTCGTGGTTTTCAACTGACCGAAGAGTTCTAAATTAAAAGCAAACCATAAATTATTTTTAATAGGAAAGTATAAAAAATTAATTTTTAAAATAACAATGAAAGGGAATGCAAAATGTATTTTTTAAACTTTATTAAAAGTAAGTTTTCTTCTTTAATTTGGAGTCTCAAAAATTCCCCAATTGAATTAAATTTAATTTTTAATTTGCTCATTTAAATTTAATTTCTTGTAATTAAATATATCAAATAATTGAAAATTCTATAGTATAGAATTCCTATTTTTATCTCTTTTGGACACTCACTCGTGCTCTCTTCAATTCTTAAAAAAAATTATCCCCTACAGAACAAGTATATCTCATTTCCTTCTGAATACTTTAATATAAATTTTCAGATACAGAGCAGTGCGTAAAAAATATTTTTATTAACGAAGTTCTCAGGTACACGGAAATCCACTCTCAGAAATTGCTGAAATGGAATAATTGGTTTTTGCTAAATTCTTTGTTAAAAGGTTAGGTGACCGGATAAGCGCCTCCAAATAATATTACTTTCACACATAGCTTTTCCGCTTACTGCACTTTTGACACGGAATTACTCCCAAGCACAACTCGATAAATTAGAATTAAAAAAATGTTGTGCTATAGTTTTTTATTTTTTTAAACTATTTAATTCCTTAATTTACTTGAGACACTACAGACAAGTGAATTTTCACACAAATGATTTGAATTAGTCTATTATTTCAAATATTTACTAGTTGATGTTTTGATAGTCATTATTGTAATCCTTTATATCCTGAATTAATTTACCATCAACTTTCTTACTGTATTTTTGCATCATTAGATAAGTTTTAATGGTGAATAATTCCAAAAAAAAATTAATTTTTTCTGTGCTTTAGTAATCAATTTTACAGCTGGTACTTTCTAGTACAAACACATATTTTTGACTCTAAAGTAGAAAATAAAACATTAAATTATGAATAAAACATATGAAATGCCTGCGAAGTATAGAAGTCTCTAAAAAATAATAGTACAAAATAACTGGCAATAAACCACTAAATTTGCTCAATTGAACAATACATGTATCAACTCTACCACAAACGGACCTTCGAATGCAGCACGCCAATTATAAAATCCGTAATATACGAACAAAAAGTATGTTTGTTGATGTCATTTCTTTTCTGCTGTAGGAACTGCATCGTTCATGTCCTTGTACCTTCAGGAAAAACGCCTTTATAAGGAATATATAGGTGTTTGATTGAAGCGGTACTTATAAGTAGCGTCAGGATAAAAAGGGTTAATAGCATGGACAAATCAAGAAATTAAGTAATCATTGAAGAGTCTTAAAACTATTTCCCTATTACGAGGCTAACTTTTGTATGTTAAAGTTCTACAGTACATCAATGTATGTGGGGATATTTATATAAACATAGACGTGAAGTTAGAACTGCCCTTGCTCATGTTTTTCACTATATTTAATAATTTTTCTTTAACTTATTCTTTTAGTTACTTGAGAATGAAACTCATATTTGTTATAAGTAATAAATGTTAAAGTTCAGACACAATAATTTATGAAAATTTCAAAACAACAGCATTAAACACATTTATGATATAAATCAATATTTAATACTGAAACATCCTATTATCAAGACATTAATCACAGTCTAAACAGTAGTTGCAATCAGTGTAATCTAGTATCTACACCCTACATAACTATAGAAGATATTATTGAATGTCATGTAGCGATACGTTGCTTAACCAAACATAATTTTGTGTATGAAACATGCAGTATGTCAAAACATCTCTAGGGGATTCGGTTATGTCATCATAACATATCGTTTGTTTATACCACATTTGGTTATATTAATGATGGACTAAGTTTTAATGGCGTGTTGATACAATTATTATTCACTGTTAGTTATTCAAGTACATAAGATTTGAGTACACATTTGCTATGCAATTATACACATGCCTGTATTAAAATAAATTAGTGCATTGTGAGCTACGAGTGCGGATACTAAATACTGATATTTATTGTTGTTTTGAAGCTGGAGGTGAATGTGAGAAGCAAAGTTATTTTAATGACTCACGTTAGGAAACCGAGAAAATTAAAGTTAGTTTGTTATTAAAGTTGTATATGGTTATAAAATGTTTTAGCAGTAAAAAGAATAATTGCATTTGAGTTATTTAAAAGATAATTAACTATTGATATTTTCTTTTTTCTTACTTTCCCGTAGTACTGATATTTTATGGCCTTTTTTCAATCATATTCACAATTTAACTATTTTTTAATTGAAATATAAAGTTTAAAACTAAAATTATACATGTATAACTAGAATAACTAACTATAATACTCCCTTTAATCTGAATTCCCTTAATATTAAAATCCTATATTTACATATTTTAACTTAATAACTTCTGTTCATAAATTACGCTGTTATTTGCGCGGTAAATCTGATTTTTTTCCTCCAGACATCTATAATAATTAATTCAACCTCTGTCTGCAATTTTTTAGCGAATATTAAACGGGTTCTATTTAAACATGGGCATTTTTTGTCACTTGATCAATTGTGCTTAGGGACTATTCGTAGTCTTTTTACCCGAGAAATCCTTACTTAAAACGGTATGTGTGCAAATTGTTCTGGAATTTACTAACATGTTGTATGGATTTCATGTATCTCACCAGAAATAAAATGTGTTGTTCTTTTAGATAAATCTCGCCCCTATTTCTAACATACATCCATATTATATATACATATACATACACATATATATATATATGCATATATATACATATATATACACATATATATACATACATATACATATATATATACATATATACATATATATACATATATATATACATACATATATACATACATATATACATACATACATACATATATATTAATTATAATTATTCTATATTATACTTCATTTAAGTAGAATAAGCATTTATTTTTCAATATTTATTTTCTCATTCTTAGTAATCAAAAGTTAAATGAGAAATGTAAGTTATTTCAGTAGCTCAGTGTCAAGCTTTTTCAATGTAACAAATAAATTGAGTTTTTTTTTAATATAACATAGAAATACAAATTTAAAACTCAATTAACATATCAAATAATTATAGCTTATTTATATAATAAAAGATACATATTATGTGTCTCTTATGTAACTTAAATGTATGTTGTATTTGGTTATAAGAGATTTTAGTAGTATGATAAAAAATGGATTTGAATAATTTAAAAGTAACTGAGTGATTAATATTTATTCTATCCATTTTTCCCTATTCTTTCATAATAGGAATATTTTATATAATATTTATAAATGTATTATATAAATATTATATAATAGGAATTTGAATACTTATGAAACATATTTGAGTACATATTATTTATGTAACCTGATATTATCATTATAACAAAAGTGGAATTTTTCGTGCTGCAGATATATTTTATTTTAGTTTTGTTCAGTAACACTGCTTGTTTTATTATGAAGGGATAGTTTAATATCAAATATTATTATTTCCCATAACTTTCCGTTTATATTAGTTTTTGTATAATACCTACAATCTTAAGTATTTTTTCCAACTATATTTATTATTATATTATACTTACAATCTACAATGTTTGCAATCTTAAATGTGTTATATAAGAATAAAATACATAATTTCAGTTTTATTTTATACATTTAAGATTAATGTTTCTGCAGAATTGTTCAATTCCATATTAATAGTTAGAAGAAGAAAAATTTGGAAAAGTGGAACAATACATGTATTTGGTATTCAATGTGAATACATTTGTAATTCTATTCACTAAGGGAATGATATAAAAAAAGTTGTAAAAATATATTAATCTGATATAAACTCAGCTATAACCCACAATCATAAGTATTATTTTCCAACTATATTTATTATTATATTATACTTACAATCAAAAATGTCTACAATTTTAAATGTATTATGTAAGAATAAAATACATAATTTCAGTTTTATTTTATACATTTAAGATTAATATTTCAACAGAATTGTTCAATTCCATATTAATAGTTAGAAGAAGAAAAATTTGAAAAATTGAAACAAGACATGTATTTGGTATTCAATGTGAATACAGTTGTCATTCGATTCACTAAGGGAATAATGTTCAAAAAGTTGTAAAAATTTATTAATTCTGATATAAACCTGTTATAAATGAATTCTGATAAATCTTGTTACTTGAAAAAAAAACTATTTATTGCAAATATGTGTTGTGATTCATATTACCCGTTTTATTAAATATTTACCTATAAAATCAGCTGGATATTTTTATAGAAAACCAATAATCAAATCAAATTTCTTCTTCAAAACAACTTGCATGAATGTATTAAGTTTCTTAACTCTTCTTAGTAAATATATAATTTGTCAAATAATAATATTATTACATCAATCATAACAGAAATAGAAACTAGTATTAGGTACTTTACAAACCCATTATTATATATAATTATTGAAATCCGCCAAGAAAAAGTATAAAAAACAAAGAATTTGAGAGTACGAATATCAAAGTTTTATATAATGTAAATTTACCTACAGTCTTTTACTGGGAATCTCGCCTTAACCGCCAAACTCTAGCCAATCTGAAACTTACATTTAGATTACTAGGTAATGCTTGAGAAGCGATTTTATATAAGAATTGTTTATATTTGCCTCGTTTGAGGTTGGTTGGTTGGTTATTTGAAATTTAGTGGCGCTAATTCTATTTGAACAAACTGCGACAAACATGACGAAAAACCCTATAGAACAACACAATTTTTTAAACAATTTTGATGAAACGTTAAAAAAAAGATGCCGAAATCTAATAGAAAAACATTTAAAACCAAAAAAAATAAGTAGAAAATTTAGAACTACACAAAATTAACACGATAATCAGCAAAGTTTGATTAAAAATTAAAGATTAAAATGTAAAAGAGAAACTAAAAAATTGAAAAACGTACAGCACAAAAAAAAAACTAAGAATTTAAAGATTCAAATTTATAAAAATACTTGAATTTATAAATTAAAAAATTAAGAATTAAATATTATAAAATTAAACATAAAAGTTAAATAAATACAAATCAGATTTCAAAGTACAAGCCAGTACAGCGAATAAAAGGGAATAAGCCTGGATGCTTCATTTTCCCAATGATTGAATTAAGATTTGGGGCGAATTTCCAAAGACTTATGTACAGAGATTTAAAACAAATACAAGACGTGTGACTGAAGGATTTTAGCCAATAGGATAACGTAAATGTAAGAAAAGAAAGTTATACTCCAAATGATAACAATAGGATTGATATACAGGGATAGAATAACCAAAAAATATTAAAGAATGTATTTCACTACAAAAATAAGTATTGTAAACAAAAGTACTTCTCATATACATTTATATCATATAATTCATTCAACTCTTTTTTGAGTATATATTAATGTTAATTGATTTATTAAAGTTTCTTTGTTCCTCACGATAAACTATATTTTCATTTCGAGTACTTAATACAAAATTTAGTGATATTAGTGTCAATCAGAAAACAAATTTGTTCATCATACTTTCTTAACAAAGTGAAATATTCCGAAAAATGTGGGCGACTATAATTAATTTCCATTATAATCGCTAAAAAGCACCACAGCATTTAATTTTCTCTCAGAGGAAAATATTTTCTAACTGACATTAAAAGCTAGGGAAGAAGAAAAGGACAGATAACAGGTTAATAGCTCAATTAAAATTATTTAAAGCGAGTATAGTGTAATTGCTGATGCTATTGTAGTTTAAAATACATTATTCATGCCCTACAAAATTCTTACCTTATTTTAAAACGTGTTTGATGTAAACGGTAATTGTTCATCTGCATATTTAGAATACAGATGTGTAGTTTTTTGGAAGGATTTCATTTCCATATCTTAACAATGAAAGTTATTAACACAGGTGATTGTTAAATATGCAACAAAGAGTCCCAAATTTACAATGCACTCATTTTTAGTGCTCCGAAATGTGAAATGAAATATTCATAGAACTCATATAAAGTTTTAAAATCTTTTATGTTTGAAATTACGTTAAATTTACGCTATATTTATGAATATTTAAAATTGCTTCGAACATTTATGAATAGCTAATCTGAAATTTAAAAGCTAAACGTTTGAATTAAGTTTAATTTTGAGAAAAACACTTTGACATAAATTTATAAACGTGCAACAGATATAATAATAGGAAAGAACATGATGTGAAATTCCCAGCTGACTAGAATGCTTAAACCAAATGAAACGTTTTCAGAATCAAGACAGGATAACTTCTTAGACGACACATTTTATAAGAGATGTTTACAGTGCATAATATTTGGTGGCTCTTTTCTCCCAGAACAACAAGGAAGTAAATGGTTTTTTAACACTTCGCTTGCTAGCAACGTATTTTTACTTTTTATGCAGTCTGTCACTGGAGCGCGGGTCACGTAAAAATACGTATTTGGTAGATTTGTGGTGGATATCCACTAACCACAACAAATCTACTAAATATGTATAATTATATGTATGTGTGACATTATATGCTTTGCTATGCAACGCTTTGCATATTTTCATTTCCACAAGTTATGATTGTCGGGTTATTCGGTCTTTTGTTGCGTTATTTCGTCTTCAATCGAATTCCTAGCTCCAGAACGTACAAGTTGTGTTTAGTCAATTTGAATCTTGGTTTTTTATTGTTGAATACAAAATCGATAAAATGAGCCGTTGTGACAAAGATAGTGATGAAGAAATATGCGCTGACAGATTATCGGACTTTAATTTTAAAAGTCGTTTATTTTTGTGATTTCGTAAAAATATTGGTTTTTTTTTGTTAAATAATCATACAGCATATATTAAAGTATTCGATTTACTACGATTTTTCTGACTACCTAAACTTATACCTGCATGCCAAGTATTAATTTAACAGCTATTTTATTTTTTCCCTAAAATTAAATAGCAACCGAACAAAGTAAATACTGTTTGAATTAGTAAAACTATATTACATTATTGTAGAAACAGTGAATAAACTGGAACATATTGATGATATACCTTACCAAATAGAATAAAAGACTAAAAACTCTTTGAATTTTTTTTATTATTATAAGGTTAATTCTCTTTGAGAAAATGAACATTAAATCAGAGTCAGATATAACTGATCAAAAAAATGTTTAACAGAAAGTGTCTCATACGATGTTATTGTTTACAAAGAATGAATCTTTATATTAAATCATTTTTGATGTATTTTAATTGCAACCTTCTACAAAATACTCGTACGAATTTCTCGTACGAATTGGTAGAAGAGTGTTTTCGCTGTAGCATTGTTGATATTTAGTGATGTATACCATTTTTGCTTCCCTTTTGTTGCTGGACTTCGATGGTGGATATTTTGTGTTGTACATGAAAACTCTTATTGGTCCACATCTTGTCGTTTGTTATATATGCAATAATTCGTGTAGGATAGATATAGATATTATCCTTCATTACGAGGGCACAGATAGATAAAAAAATGAGAACATCTAAAGCTGCAAAGTTTATTAGGCTCTTATTTATTTAAATTTTCAAATTGAATGTCTGTCAAAGTTATTATTATGTAAGTCTTTTATTAAGACTTACACGTATAGTTTAAGCCCTAGACACTAAAATTTTAAATGAACTCTAGCTAAATAGCCATATACTTGCAGGTTTTCGTACCCTCCCAGATTTTTGTTCACCCATCAAACTATAAATACGAGTTTCACACCATCTAACGGCGCAATGTATTATTTTAAGATTAATTATTGGTTGGTTACAACCTTTACCTATCACTTCTCTGAGGTATTATGATTTCTAAACTTCTGTCTGGAAAACCGATAAAATGTCATTTCACAAGACAAACGAAAATTATACGTTTTGTTCAAAATCAGACAGATTAGTATAAATTGGGTCACGTTACACATCAAGAGCAATTGCGCACCGAGTTGTAAGCACAGGAGGGTATGGGGGATTGTTTCACCTTCGGTTTGTTCAATACAGCCCTCTGTGCTCCGATATCAGTATTTATCTGGATGACTTCAGATTGGTTTGTTTTGGAGTGCTACGGTCTACTTTTTGAAACACGAGAGCTAATGAGACAGGGACCTACTACTTAAAGCCGATTCCGAACGGCTAAGAACATCCATGCCATAGTGGGATTCGAACCCACGAACTCAGTACCAAAGGCAGCACCCTTACCAATCGGCCATCGTTCAGCCGGAGGACTTCAGAAGACACACTTATAGGGGAGAAAAATGGATTCAGTGGGCTTTGGCCATACTGGATTTGAAGTCAGTCGGCTAAGGTATAATTTTTAATGCAAAGGGTTAAACTAATCCTGACGCACAGACTAGTTGTGTGTACTCACCCATATTCAGAAAATTCAACTTCTTCATAATGATGTGTCAGCCATTTGTATTGCTGTTGACTGGTATTTTCGCCTGCATATTCTGAAACAGAATTAGACATTTGTTACAGAAATTAAAAAAAAGCTTGCCTGAGAATTTTTACAGAGATCATCCCAAAATTGATAACCCTGTGCTGCACTGCATTCAATTTCTGTTAAAATCTCAAAATTTCTTCTTTTGATAAAAGCCCTAGAGCATTTCTTAGTAGACTTGATGCCTCTATTTCTCTTGCAAAGCGGAAAAGAGGCAGGCATCTTTTTGGGTTTAGTAGTTTTTTCTAATCTCTAGTTTGTTTTGTTTTATTGTTTTCATTTTTGAATATAAATTATCCTTTATTTTGATTATTATGTATATGCTGCGACGACTTTGTTCTCTGTTCGAAAAAGCATTTTATGCCCTTGAGCTACATTTTCAGTAATAGTTATTTCTAGAACTTACTTAATTACTTTTACGTTTCACTTTTGTTCCCTTCGGTGTCTAAAGTTGGTTGCACTGAAATTATTTTTCCATTTATGTCATTCTCAAATTTCTCTTTTTACCTTTCGATGCACATATTTTCACTTCATCATTTTTCATACTATTATTTTTAATTGTTTAAAGGAGCTAAATTTTTCCTAGCACCCTAGCACAATTAATATATTTTGTTTTACATTTATGATGTTCAGAGGTAAAACGGTGGTTCATCCCTTCGCTAGGAACTTCAAAAAGTTTTATTTTGGCATTATATCGAAATGAATATTTAAACATCTTTTCAACTAAAGCATGAAAATATAAAGTCTTACTGAAAGGTATTCATAAAGGTGGCAGAAGATCTTTATTACATATTTTATTCCTTTAAGCAGAGAAATTTGGTAAATTAAAATAATTAATACATTAATTAATTTTCGAACCAAAGATTGTTAATATATTATGACATTATTAAGTATATATATATATATATATATATATATATATATATATATATATATATATATATATATATATATATATATATATATGTATATATATATATATATATATATATATATATATATATATAACTATATATATCTCTATATCGCTCTCTATATATATCTCTCTCTATATATATATTTTTTCCTTTATTTCATATAATTTATATTTGCATTAAAGTTACCAGTTTAGGATGTTATATATATATATATATATATATATATATATATATATATATATATATATATATATATATATATATATATATATAAACATCCTAAACTGGTAACTTTAATGCAAATATAAATTATCTGAATTAAAAGAAAATAACTTAAAAGTTATTTTATAATCTTTATTTGTACTTTGTTTTATTAGAAGAAAACACAAATGGATTTCATCCTAAAGTCACTGTTAAAATTATATAAATTATAATAACTAATATGAATTAAACCTAAAGAACAATCAATTAAATATTAATGAATATATTTAACAAAATCGAAATATAATCCAGCTGATGTTTAACAAGCTGGATTATCCTTTTGTTTTAAGTACAATCATCAATATAAACATTATTTAAACATTCAATTTTAAAAAAATACATGAAACATAACCCTTTTTAGTATGAATGTGAATCTATTACACCATCACCGCATTTAACTGCAATAAACATTTCTGGAAATTTTTTTAAATGTATGCAAATTGTAGTGTTTTAAAGAAAGGCAAACGCTCAATGAAACTTGATAGCTAAAATAAATTACAGATCCAGTTTTTTAAGCATTCAAAATCTGCATGAAATAGGTCCTTAAATGAAAGATGTAATTTAGAGAGCTGGCAGTTTTATTAATAATATTAGTCTTGCTTTTAAGATTTCAAATATCATTATCTAAATGGATTCTCTCTTTCATTTTACTTAAAAGAAATATTTCATTTAATAAGTAAAGATATTAATGGAAGCGAAAAGGAATTCTAAATACTTTTATTTGAATTATGACAAAAGGACTTATTTTATTATGCGTATTTATTTAAAGAGAAAATTTTGTTATGAATTAAAACAAAGTTTCAAAAAAGCATTACCCAAAAAGGAATTGAAGTAAATTATAATAGATTATTATAATTCTATCTTGTGATGGATTTTTTTTCAAAATTAAAGGCTATTTTTTAAAATTACTACAGAAATTTAAATGTAAAAATGCATAGCTATGTTTACTTGTCTCTACTGCATTCTAATACATATTGATATAATTAAATTTCCTCTACAGATAAGTTAAAAATTATGATTTACGAAGAACTATATTTAATATTATTAATATGAAGGTAATAAGGCATCAAACAAGAGAAAGAGTAGAAATGATTTACAAATACTGTTCATTTTAAAGCATAATGAAAATTAAAAATAATATAAAAGGTTTGTATACATCAAAGTTTATGAAATTAAGAAATACTATCTGGTTATATAATTGTAAACAGTAAAATAGGAGATTTAACTCTACCATCTATTTTACATGGAATTAAAATATACCAATTATTCTAAAATTGAGTCTGCTCTAATTATAATAAATCTAATGTAGAAAATGATACATCCTTCTAATACATTCTACAAAATATGCGACCAGTGCTAACCTAAAATTGTAAAAGATTTCAGGAAATGAAAAAATGGTTTATCATATACGATTAATTAAGCATTATTTAAATTAAAAATATTTTACATATTTATATATAGAGATTTGTACATTCCTCAATGTTTTGTTAAATATTTACCAATACGTACTTATTAAAGGTTATAAAATTATATTTAAGCATGTAAAATTCTATTTATATATGCATCATTCATAAATACATAAACGTACGCTGGAAATGTTTTAGAGCATATATTAATGTCTTTCTGTGAATATATATCTTCTGTTCTATAATCGAAGTTTATCTCAAAGCGCCACATTTGTAGGTATTCAAAATATAAAACATTCTCATTTACAATGGCTTCAAATAAACCTTTGGATAATTTCAGCAGATATGAATTATAGACCAATCATCTGTACATTCAATTCCTAGAAAATCCCATGAATGTCTATGAAATGGATGACTCAAATAGAGAACTCATGCAAGCCTGCAATATATATCATTCAGAGAGCATCTTTTGATATAAATTTATGATTTGTGTCTTTCTATACATATAATTGATGAGTTGGATATATTTGTATGTAATAAATTGTATTTAAATTGAATGTAATAAGAAAAAATAAAATATAGGTATTATACTTTAAAATATGCGGTTAAAAATTATTCAAAGCAAAATATTTTATTTCTTAAACTAAACTGTTTGTAAATGACCCGGAAAATAAAGGAAGGATATTGTTTACAATTGTAAATTACAGCTTTCTTTGCAGAATCACAGAGTTATCGTTGGTGAGAGAGCACCATCTATAAAGAAACAAGGGTATTATCACTAGATTTCTCATAGATATCTAGATCATATAACTATTTTTACTGAAGTGGGCCAATTTGATTCATACAAGAAAATTGAAGATTTTTGCAAAGAAAACAGTTCCATATTAATTTAAATGAAATGTTTATTATAAAAAAATTCAAGTAAAACATTTTCTTTCATATTAAATCTATTTTTGAAACACATTTTCCGTAAATATTTCTATTACATTTAGCACAATGGTTTTTACATCTGTTTCTTTTGCATGATTGTTGAATTTGACAATTCTTCCGTGCGTCAGTAGGATGAATTTCTAGCATTGGAATGGAAGTATTCTCGACTTCTTCCCTATATTTACTTCTTAGCTCTTCAGCCAATTGGAAATAAAATCCTGACTGTTGCCCAGACCTGATAGGACAAATACTTTTCATGTTATGCGATTAACTGTTAAACAATTTCATGAGTCAAATTGGTTCACAACCGTGGAAATATTTATAACACGTTTGATAATTCGAAATGAAGGGGGAAGAGGAATGAAAGTTTATATATATTTTATTACCTAACTAAAAACCAACTTATGTTTTTGAAAAGTGATATTAAAGATTTATATGTATATATATATATATATATATATATATATATATATATATATATATATAATATATATATATATATATATATATATGTATATATATATATATATATATATATATATATATATATATATATATATATATATATATATATATATATATATTTGGTTATGTATTTTCGCACTTTATTTAATCATCGTGTAGTAGTTTCTGAGATGTCATTGAATAAAACCTGTATGTTGTAAAACTAATAGACTTTTGGATTTGACTTTTTGAAACAACTTAGCAATCCTTACATTTTCAAAAATATACACAAGTAAGATTCAGAAGGAATTCAATGTTGCTTCATGCTTCAAATGTAACCACATTGTTTGACATTAAATTGTGCTAACTAATGAAAGTGATGTGTAATGTAAGAAATTCTCTACAGTTACTTTCAAAATTTTTATCCAGCAATGTCAAACTTTTCAGATACATGAGAGGTACAAGATCAATGAAGGAAGCAGCAATACTTCAGCAGATTAGTAAGGAATTAGGGATACTATACTCGTCTACGAAACGTAGCATTTTGTATTGATGAAAGATAAATATACTATTTTATATTATAATATTTTATTATTTTATAATATAGTATTTTGTAAAAATTTACACAAAAATCGTTATATTAAAGATTTATACTGAAACAATCGACTAAATTCTAAACTTACTTCTAATTATAAAAGACATAGAAATGCACATTAATCCCCAAAAGTAATCTTTTTCCCATGAAAATATCCAAATTTGACGGCCATCTCCTTGACTCTATTTAAATCTAAACTGTCAAAATGTAACTCTCTAGTGCCGGGATTAAGAGCAGATGAGAAATTCAGCAACCGTATAAGAGATTAAGAAACGAGTTGTAACCATATTAGAAACACAAAAATCATGACTTTGATTCCTTCGTCTGTTAGTTACTGTATGTTACTGATATTTAGAATGGCGATCTTCTTATCTAAATGGCTGAGGTGTGTTTTCTGAACTCAGATGAAGCATAAAGGATGAAAATTTGTGGTAACTGGTGCTATATCTTGGATTGATTTTAGTCCATTATTCCATTCACACAGTCACATGTCTTTATGAAATTATAATATGCATATATCCCTCTGCAGTGAACAAGATATTCATAAAGACATGAGTATAATTGCCTAACAATTTTGATATTCTACTGATATGAATTTCTAGTGAGGTTAAATAAGTCATCTAAAATCTCTAGACATTGCCTTAAATATAGACTTTTTAAACAGATCGGATGTCATTATAAAAAATATTATGTTATCCTTGCTGTTTCAAAAGCTTGTTTCTGTTTCAATATTAAGAAGCATGAAGACACTTAGAGGGATCTCAGATATCATGGGGTTAATTTAAAATTACTATTTCAAACACACTAAAAATTATATGCTGACATTTTTAGAACAGCTCGGCAATCATAGCCATGTCTTTATCCCGATTTTTCTCGCTACACAGGGATATTCTTTTAAAAATTATACCCAATTTATTTATAATTGTCGAATACGTTAATATTTAGAATACCTGAAGACACAGAAGGGCAACTCTTGTCTTTTAATTAGATCCCCATCTTCATAATCACAAAATATTCTATAGATAATTGGGGTTTAAACTTCAAGCTTGAATTTTTGCTCAAGTTACACTTTTAGAAATGAAAGGATTAGTCTAGAAATGGCATCATGTACCCTCCTGAAAACTGAAATCATTTTTCATCACACTACTAATATAAATTTTCTTTTTTTTCAGTTATGTTTTACTATACTTGAAATAAAAAAATCTTAGAATTGCAGCTGTAACCATCTGAGAATAATACACCTATTCAATCCTACTATACGTATATGAAACGATGATTTTAAACTCTAGCATTGTGCTTGTACTATATACATGACAGCTTATCCCCAGTCTATAAAATTTCAATTAAAACGTAATAATTGAGTTATGGCTAAAAGTCCATTTAAAATATTTTATCTTCCCACTGAGAACAACAGGTCACTCACCGTACATACTGACAGCATGACATCTACCACAGATGGGAAGAAAAATATTGGAGTCCTAGTAAACTGGATTTCCATGAGAAATTATATTACTTAACACTATTTCGTTGCTGCGTTTACGACTTAGTTAGAAAATGAGATCCTGAGAGAGTGAAATATTTAAATTAAATACTCAGATTTCCCAGGCAGGTCATGGAAAATGGAAAAAGATACAAGTCATTATATTTTATTCGAGGGAAAAGGAAATAACTACACTCTTAAATTGAAGCTGTCTTTTTTTTCATCTCAATATTGAGTTAAAATTCAGGAAAAATATTTACTTTATAAGATTGTTTTTTAATAAACATACATGCGTGTGCTACTTTTACTTGAATATGTTATATATATACCGTATATAAAATGTGATATATTATTAGAATATTTGCATGAAATAATTATAAAAAAATGTAAATGTTTCGAAACTGAATGTAGGGTATTCCTGCATCCGAAGATGAAAGTTAAAATTGGCAGATGAAACGCGTTTAAAAGTATCGTAAAAAGTGCTGTAAAATACCGGACAAAGGAAGGGATTCCCATCGAATAGGAAATATAATTTTTTTTCTGTCCATCACGGAAGCATATTTGAAAAGAATCTCGCAATTTTTCACCATGCAAAATTCAATAAAAAAGCCTTCAGGGGAAAATAAAAATTCTCTACGATGCCGATACTATTGATAGGAAAAAAGGTTGAATATTTCGAGTTCTTCTTTCTATCTGACTTTGGAATTCCACATTATTATGTTGCAGAATGAAGTTAAAACTCTCATGCAACCAGGACATATGATATTTAACAACCGATGTTATTAAAGTTTCATCACTTCCATTCTAACAACCAAATCTAAAAACTTATTTAATGTTCGACTTGCCTAAATTTGCTTTCATTTTTTTTTTAATAATTTTTTTTTTAAAAATTGGCCTTTTTATCTGATAGAGATAACAATTATTTTATTCGAGGGGAAAAGAAATAACTACACTCTAAAATATCTTTGTAATTATAAATTTTATATATTATATATTATTGATATATAATATATATTATATAATATTATATAATATTATATATTATTTAATATTATATAATATTATATATTGTATAATGTATATTTTAATATTTAAAATTATAAATATCTTTATAATTAATGTTATATTTAATGTTACGAACTTCCAAAACTGGGTTCAGGGATTGAATGGACTTTACAAGCAAGCAAGACTGCACAGCGAAACAATTTGAGTACAATGCCATCGGCTCACGTATCAATTTCCGTATCAAGCACAACACACCGTGCGTACTCCGTACACCGAGAGATTCTTTTCACGACTCTCCTCTGCATGGGACTGTGTCTGCCTTATATAGGCCCGCAGAAACCGCTGGAACACTCCAGAAACCGGAACCGGAAGTGGTCACGTGACGCCACATTTGGCAACATTTGTCGACACTTGGCGACGAACTTGGCGATAAACTTGGCAACAGAAATAGGTTGCCAAAACTGTCGCCAACGAGCCGATATCTCGCCAATTTGGAGAGATACCCATAGAGTCCCATGCTAAAATTAAGTTATACTAACAAATTTGTAACAATATTATATATTATTATTATATCATTATATATTATATATTATTATATAATATATATTTTAATATTTAAAATTATAAATATTTTATATTTAAAGTAGCGTTATATAATATATATTTACTTAAAAGTTTGAGACCTGTGTTTAATTAATTGTAATTCTACGCATTGACACTCTTATGCTATTATATTTAATATATAGACCGAATAAATTGATCTGTCATAACGTTCCATTTACTTTCTTTTAATTCTATAAAGTTTGCCTTAAACAAAAATACCCTTTTTGTACCTTCCCTGCCAAGATCCCAGTTATCACGTTGGTGAGACGAAAAGTTACTTTCTTATCTCTCTCTCTCTCTCTCTCTCTCTCTCTCTCTCTCTCGTGTGTGTGAGTGTGCGAGAGTGCGCGAGTGTGCGTGCGCATGCGTGCATGCGTGCGTGTGTGTGTGTGTGAGTGTGTGAGCATGTGTGTGCGTGTGTGTGTGTGTGTGCGGGCGCGTGCGTGATCCACTTTTAAGGCGAATGGAGTGCAGTCTTTCTTGATACTAATAACTTTATTAAATCAAAGTTTCATTGAAAGGCAACACTTGCGCCATTTTCATTTGTTAGTGGTGGAGCTAAGCGTGGAATGTATTGACAGCTCCATGTCTACGCGCTAACTGATTCTTCTCGCTTGTTTAGTCTTCAACTTCCTGTGAAATATCTCTAGGCTTCACAGCATTACTCCAAAAGTTTAAGCAAGTGTGGGTTTTTTTCATTTATTTTATTATTATAAAAGAATTCCCGTTAAAAATCGTTTATAATTCACGTAATTTCCAATTACCCCCTTTTTAGACCTGACATATGTATATACATATATGGGATAAATTATTCATTCATTAACAAGTTTTCTTAAAATTTATTGAAAAGAATTTTAAAGAATAAAGTCGTCAAAAACAACTCTGCCAGAATTGTGTAACATTTCTAGATGCGACAAAGTATAACTTATTTCTGGATAACTAACCTCGTTGATGGAAGTGACACAATCATGTTCCTCTACCTTAATCTAACTAGATAATAATCTTGGATGATGGATTAGTACCCATCGATGCTTTTATGAACTTTCAAAGAGCTGTAGCGTACTTCTAATTAGATGACTCAATTATTATCTCTTTGATAAAACATTTGATTAAGGGCGGAAATCTTTGAAGAAGAATATTATCGTTGTATGGAAATAATGCATAACTCATTGTCCTGTATTTCATGCTTCATATCCATCTGTTTGAAAATGTTACACGTATAACCATTAAATTGCATTAAGCTCTTTGTTTATAAATGACAAATGAATTTAAGATGATATTAGAATGTAAGTTTTTTATTATCAGTAAACATAAAGGGACATTAAATGTTTGAATACTAGACTGAATTCTTTAAAAACTAACACACAAGTGAAAAATTAACTCAAACAAAAAATTATTTTAAATACAATTTGATTACTTTAAATACAAACAGATTAAAATATTATAAAACTATATTTAACACAGTTAATTATACATTTAGCGTACAATATTAAATATTTAATATTGAATAATAATATATCCTTATGGGGCTTCATATTGCACATCACAATAATTAATGAAGTTTTAAAAAATTAATATTAATCAGTATTGAATTGCAGTATTAACTTAAACATTCATTCCATCTAGACTATACTCGTTGAAAATTATAAGACTTGTACTTGTATGATTATATTTGCTTCTTTACTTCATTTGTAACTCAATTTAACGCTAATATAAAAAACTATTAATTACAATTCAAATGCATGCCCTAGCATATTCAATAATTTCCGACAACAAGCTTATGTTTTAAAATACTAAATATTATTCCATTAAAATCAAATGGCAATAAAATGATAGCCACGATAGAAAACTTGCAGACTTTTTTTTAATATTTTCGAATGTTGTAAAAATATAAATTGACGACTTTGTTGTTGCCCCTCTTTATAAGAAAATAAAGAAAAATGTGTTTTTCGTTTTATCACACTCTCACAAAACGTAATAATTTTTTTTTATTTGTTATCGTAAGATGAAAGAAATACTGTTATTCTATAAAACTGAATTATTTTATTTTAAGATAATATTTTTTTTATTTTTGCTATATGTTTAAACAAGATTTAATAGTATCTTTAATAGGTATGTCACGAAGATTCGAATGAACACACCGTTTAGTCTAACAGATGAATTTATTGAAGAAAAGTAGCAACTCGCAACTTTACAAGATCGAGAAGTTGCCTACAACTAGTGGGCATCAGCTTTTATACCCGAACAGAATATTCGAGAAATAACTAATTTACATAATAAATAGAATGTTAGAGAACAAACATAAGGTAACAATAAATAACATTTTAAAATTAAAATTCCATACTTTGGATCAACCGCGCCATGGCGAGCATCGAACCCACAAACTTTGGGTTTGGATATCTTGCTCTGACCACTCGACCACTGAGCAAAGTCTCTTTGTGAAACAGGTAGATTTAATAGGAAATTAGTGAATGTTTCATATATAATAGGTAATTTATGGATGGTATATTAGTATCCTGTACAATATTATAAAAACAAGACTTGTATATTAATTTAAGCTAAAAGTTCATGTCAGACATTTAAATCAGTCTTGTAGTAGTTATACTATTTAAGGAAACCAAAATTATTAATCCTTCAATAATTTTTATATGATTTTCAAGATAAAGTACGGCAGTAGAGTTTTATTTTTTCTCTACTTCATATATGCATAACGTTCATCAAAGATTAGATTAGATCAATCGACTAACGCTAAGGAAAAAATTGTCAATTACGTTATTCAGATTTTGTTTAAAATTATAGATTTGGATTATATTTGAAACCTTATAAGCGACGAATTATTTTACATATTCTCATGAATAAATATACTTCAATGAATAAATGCCGACAAAGGAAATCATTCTGCATTTATGTTAGCTATTTACTTTAAATTCGTAATCTGAAAGAGAAGTTTTAAAAAAGTTTACTGCCTAAAATGGCAAACGTTTGATATTCCACTAGCCTTTAAATAAACTTAAATGTTAATACAATATTATTTTAAAGGATAATTTAAATATTTTGATACTAGACTTTATGCTTTTGAATTTGTAAATGCTTTCACGTTGAGTAAAAATATGTTAATGAAATTCATTATTTTTGTAAAAAGACTGCAGCAGATTGATTTGGTGATAGAATTTCTGTCATGTAATATTCAAATTCACTCAGCTTAAACAACCACTTTTACAGGAATTTATGTTTATTAATCTTATTTATAATTAAAAATGCAATTAAAATTACCAGTAATTAAGTTATGCAGGAAAATCACAATGCGCCTGCATTCAAGATATGTTTGTTGTCTGTTTAAATAAAGTTAAAATATTTGCTTACACATCCAGCTCAATTCTTGAAAGATATAAAATAAAATTTTCATTCTGAGATCCTAAATGATATTTTTGAAGCTTAAATTTACAGGAATAGATCATCCTTAAGCAACTTTAAACAATTTTTATCACCTTATTATATCATTTTTTTAAATTCATGTATTAAAACAGGATATATTCAGCATTAATTTTCTATTTTTATTTAAGTGGTTTTGCTGAAATAACTTTTTTCCAGAAAATAATTTTCTTGACACACTGTTTATTAAATTTTGCGAGTATACTCAACACCTCCTAAGAGGTCTTGGTATACTTCACCGCCAACTTACGCGTGAGAGTTTTTTTTTTTTGTGAATCGCTCGAAAGTTTAGTCAAACAGAAAAATCACAGTAAATCGAAGACTACTTTGTTTTTATGAACGAAACTTCTTTATTTTACACTTTAATGTATACTGTATGATTATTTAACAATAAAAAAATATTTTTACGAAATCACAATAATAAACGATTTTTAAAATTAAAGTCCGATAATTTGTTTGCGCATAATTACTCATCTTTGTCACAACGGCTCATTTTATCAAGTTTGTATTCAACAATAAAAAACCAAGCTTCAAATTGACAAAACACCAGACTTGTACATTCTGGAGCTAAAAATTCGATTGAAGACGATATTACGTAACGAACTACCGAGTAACTCGAAAATCATAACTTGTGAAAAGAAAAAATGTAAAGCGTTGCATAGCAACGCAAACAACACGCATACATATAATTATATGTATTTAGTAGATCTCTGGTGGTTAGTAGGTATCCACCACAAATCTACTGAATATATATTTTTACGTGATCCGCTCCCCAGTGACAGACTGCAATAAAAAATAAATTGCCCGCAAGCGAAGTGTTAAAAAGAAGCTAAAACAATGTTAGAAAATTCCATTTCATGTACTAAAAATATCGAATGAAATAAACAAGTAAATAAATAAGTAGATTTACTTGTAGTCTATAGTTTATTTACTGTGAAAATTTGAAACCAATATGTGCAATACTATTTTTTTGTCTGCAAATTGAAAAAAAAAACACGACTTTCAGTAAAATTCTTTTTTATTTTATAATTTCCTTAAAGACATAAAGGCTATTAAATGCAAGGAATGTGTATTTTAACATGGTCTAATTCAAGTTTTAGTGGGATTTGCTTTAAACCATTCAGAAATATATAGAGAATTCAAAATTGTGAAAAAAAATCGAATTGCTGATGGTTTAAATGTATGTATCCCCTTGATATAGCAATTTCTCATCCCTTATTAACAAATTGAAATAATTATTTAAACTTTCTTGCAAAATAAAAATGTACCAGTGGTAAATTTTCGTTATACCTTAAAAAAACATTAAAAAATTCAATAAAATTATATTTCCCTAAATTCTACAAAGAAATATGTTTAAAAGTAATAGCTTATAAAATAGCCAACATCGTATTTTTCCATGTATAGTGTTTAGTTGGGAGAGGTACAGTCTACTGCTTTGCAGAACAAGGGCTATTGAGACCGGCATCTACTGCTTAAATCAGATTCCGCACGGCTACGAGCATCCATGCCACAGTTTAATTTGAACCCACGAACTCCGGTACCGACGAACAGCACTTTAAGTATTCTTCCACCTCTCGACTGTATATAGTGTTTAATTCAATCCTTGTCTACATAACCACTGATATCACGTGTTCTTTATTAAACAATTTTGCCAGATATTTCCATTTCAGATAAATAATAAAGTATTAAATATAGAAACATTATTAAATTAAGGTTGATAAAGCTACGGTTGAAGTTTTAATGCATGAAGGCTAATGAAATAAGGAGCCACTGCTTAATGCCGAAGAGCTACGAACATCCATGCAATCAGGGCATTTGAACCCGAGAGTTCCGGTACCAAAAAGAAGCTCCTAACCCATACTGTTATTAATGGGCCAGGTATTATATTGTATGAGTATAAAATGCTTTTAATTATAATGGGTTATAATATGATAGGTTACTCATTATAATGCAGAAAAATCTTCTAAGATATTAAATATGAAAATAATTGTTCATTTCGTAAATTCAAATATAGTTAAATTTAGAAAGTATAAAATACTTCGTGGCATTTTTTAACAAAATTTTTAGAAAAGTTTAAAAAATTGCAAACGTTTAGAGACGACCCATGCACCGAGATCACACTATTACTCAACCGATACCAACGGATGTAATGTTTAAACAACATGCAAAGTATCGTATAAATAATAATTCTGAAGTAAAGTAGCCTATGTTTAACTGGACCCTATTCCAATATATCTTAAAAAGTAAATTCAGCACATTAACATGAAAATAAATTACTCAAGTATCCTTTTGAGAAAATTAAATGCACTGATGTTGATTAGAATATTTTTTTTTACGTACCATATTATTATCGAGATAAATATAATAAATTTAGGGTTAATATTAGGTTAATATAAATTTCAGGTTAATATTTTGTTCAGTGTTCTTCAAAGATAAACTATTTATATTTATGATTATACATGATTATACTATTTTAATTACTTTGCCCCTAGAAAATTGTGCAAAGCCCCTAGAAAATTGTGGTAATTTTAATGTATTAAACAATTTCCAGAATAAATTAGTAAGTAAGAAAAATAGAATATGGTAAAATTTATAATTTTATAAATATTTTTCAGGGTACTTCACAGATAAAAAGAATATTGTAGTGAAAACACTTTAATGTTCTTTACTATACGTAATTAAACTTTGCATGATACATTAATGGTATTACAAACTTGGGTTAAAATTTCTCTCGTTAGAAAATCTTTAAAATTCAGTACTGCGTGCAAGATAACATTAAACATGGTAGCTTAAATTCAAGAGGTATGCCTCATATGTCTAAAAAGTAAAGTACACAGTATTACTAAAAAGGAGTTAGTGAATGAAAAGTTTATGCTAAAGTGTTGGTTTAATGACTAAATGTACATAAAATTAAGCATTTTATTTGGAGATAAATATCTTTGTTTGTGCACCAAGAATTTTGTTTTGTACAAAAATTTATATTTTAGTAAATCGCATCGAAATCTGAAATGCTTATATCACTAAATGAGATTAAAGATTAAGTATATACAGGAAGTTTAAAAAATAATCTGTATATTTGAAAAAACCAATAAAAACTAAACGGACAGGTATAGAAATACTCAGTTTATTGCAATATGCTTGGGAGGATATTTAATTTTTAGACAGACAACTTTCAAAATTAGTTACAATGTTCCACGGCAGATGACGCTGCAGTCTGGAAAAATCTAAACTACGATATTTTCCAGATATCTACCATGCGCAGCAATAATATGATGTATTTTCAGAACGAAATTATCAGAAACCCGTTTAAAAGTCTCAGGCGGGATGGCTTTGTTCCAGTTATTGAATTGTTTCTGGATAGTAGCTGTACACCTGGTCTTTAAAGAGTCCCTACAGACAAATATTGTAGCTTAGATTTTTCCGGAGCGCCATCTGTTGTGGAATATTGTAACTAATTTTAAAATTTTCTTGCCTGAAAATTTACTATTGTCCCGAGCATATTTCAATAAACTGTGATTCACCATAAAATTATCAATGGTTTCTTTATAGTTTTTGAAAAAGCTTTACAATTCTTCCTTAAATGGCAGAAAATCGGCATAAAATTACATAATTTAAAATGTGAAGTAACTAATATCGATTCTTGAAACATATATCATGTAAATAAAAAAAAATCAATTACTCTATACCCTCGGGAATGTTTATTTTCCTCACTTATAACAACAATTTGATAATGACATGGACATTTTTAATATTTCTTTCACTTTTTCTCATGCTTTTAAAAAGCAAACTGACTCTGCTATTTTCATGGAAGTTTTGGTAATTGATTCAGATTTAGAGGCAAATACTTATTTTATTAAAAGTCCAATTATTTTTCTATAGCTAAGCTAAAGAGTATTTTACAGTGTAAATGTTTCTACACATAGAAAAATGAATATAGAATATCAGTTTTTTAATTTTTATACAATTATGATCCGGAAATGAAACTAACTTTAAGTGTAAAAATAAAAAGATGAAATTGAATAGAGACATTTGTTATTTTAAGCATTTTTAAAACTACTAAAATATTTAATCTTAAGTGCATAAAAAAGAGAAAACATTTTTTAAACGCTGTTTAAAATTTTAGAAAATCCTATTTGAATCGTTACTATACAATTAAAATGTGGGATATTCATGCATTTAAACTTATAAATGTAAAACTATTGTTATTATTTGAAAGGGTATTTTTATCCACATTAACGATTTAAAAAGTTAATCTAAGAGTGTTTTTCACTAAAAATAGTAGTTTGAGGAATAAATCTTCGTTTTATAAGATCATTTAAACAGTTATTATATGTAACATTCTATAAGTTTAAAAAATATTGCTATTTATTAGAACATTATAATTAAGCCTAGATTATCATACTAAGTTTTTGCAGAAATGAAAGTAGTAATTTAAAAGAAAATATACGATTGCATTTAAGTTAAAATGGCGTTATCATTACGTGCTTGAACGAATTCAAAGATGGAGAAAATTTAAAAGAAATATAATATGGAGGTTTGGTTTGGTTTGGAGTGCTACGGTCTACTTTTTGCAACACGAGGGCTAATGAGACCGGGACCTACAGCTTGAAGCCGATTCCGAACGGTTACGAACGTCCATGCCACTGTGGGATTCGAACCCACGAACTCCGGTACTGAAGGCTAGCACCCTAACCATTCGGCCATCTTCCGGCTATATAATATGGAGGAGTACTGAAATGTAGAATAAGAAAATTTACAAATAAATGTTTTCTGGTTGTTTCTGATGCCATTTGTCAAACCAATCACAACTAATCCATACGCTACTCTTATTAATCTCTCGGCGACAAACATCTCGTATACCGGACGCAGCGATTTCACTCTTACCAGTCCAGCGTCGTCTCCACGCGATGATCTACGATTTATATCGATGCGTAACAGATATGAAGGTTTCATTTTAATTTTTAAATGCTAGATTTAATTACTAGATGGCTTAAACGGCAACGGTTTTCACAATGGTCAACTCGTATAGCATTTACCAGCTGGTCCTCCGGGAGTTAAGGTAAAGTGGAGAGCCCTTTGTTTAACGAGCACCTCAACGGATAAAGTACTATTTTACTCAAGTGGGTCCGAGCAATTTTGAAACAGGCACAAAAGAGAACACCAGTTGCCACCACCAGACATATTGATTGAGAACTTAGGACACAGTGACCATGAACATATTTTACACTCACAGTCACCTTAAACGAACACGGCAGATCTTAGGCCGGCTCGACTCTAAACCCACAGCTCTACAGTTACTAGTCTTACCATTGCCGATTGAACTACTGCGGTTGTACAGTTGTATTGTGTTACTAGTAAAACTATATTATTAAAATAAATGTCTTAGCTATTTAATATTTTTTTAATCCTTTCGTGGGCCATTTATATCTCCCTCCAGGTTTCCAAACTTTCAAAGCAGATCTGCTAATTTCATTCAATCTATCGAACAATTGATGACAGCTGAAAACAGAAGCGGGAATCAGTCTTCCCGTAGTTTCAATAACAAGACCAATATATTATAATGAGTTTTGCGCTTCCCACAACTGTATTTTGTGGGATCTTGTAGGTGGGAAGTAATCTTTCCATGGCCCATGAAAAGGTTAAATCATAAGTGACTAAAAGGTAAGCAGTTTTACTCTTAAAATGTTTAAGAATGAGATAAAGTGAAATTTACTACTACAAAGACAACCTTTTTATGCTGCTTACAATGCGTACTAAATCGAATACATACTCCGAATACTATATCTTTCTGATTATCTATACCCCCAGGTGAACACTCGTAATGTCAATGAGATACAAATTTTTATATTATACGTAGCTGTACTCTATTTCACAATCATAATAATTACTCTATCTTAATTTTATCAATACAATATGATATGTTTTACGCTCAGTTTCTCGTATTATGCTATATTACAAAATGTAATTGATTGGAACAGACATTTTAAAATTTAGAAAAGATTTTGTTTAAATATTTGAATTGTTCCATACAATTAAAAGATTTGATTTCTTCTCACTAGCATTATTAAATAAAAACAAAGATTTTCTTCCTATTTGAAATTAAGAATTCGAAATAGATATGAGGTACATTTTTTGTACTTTCATGTAAAAATATTTTTAAGTGTGGAATAAATAACATCGTGTTTTATTAAGGCAGTTGTACGATATTTTATGCTCTTATGAACATAAAGCTTTTTAAACCTAAAAAATGCTTGAATATATTCATAACAAAACCAATTATAAATTAACTCTTTACAGATACTCTGTAATTAAAATCTATTTAAAAGTATTTTCATAGTTTGCAATAATATGTAATACATTTAAGTTATTGCACTGCAGCTATTAAATCATTCATAATAAATCTTAATGAAGCAAAAATCCAAAATACTTTAAAAATTATAGACTGATTTTAAAAGTTTGTACTCTAACTGCATCTATTCTTGTGTAAATTGCAAAGCTACTTTGAAGATGATTAAACAAGGATTTGAATTATTAGGTAATACAAACTGTTTAATAAATATATTCTACTAGTTATATAAGATATGTTCATATTTATTCACTGCGCTATTGATATATTAAGGCATTTTCGTATATTTAATTCATCTACAGAGATTTAACATTACTTAATAAAGTGGTTAATTCGCTGATACCACGTGTATTTATTATTGAAACCGGTATGACTCATGAGACTGTTAAACGCAAATGTAATAATGGAGGTAGTGTATTAACAATAAAAGTTTTTAAATACAAGCTAATAGTTTGTGTTACATCTTTCATTATTTCTTGTTTTTAGTTTTATTAAGGGACCCAGTCAGCATTAGTTCAAATTTTATTCTGATTTATAAAGTTTTTCTCTTGCCTTTGCAGCAATTTAACAGTTAATTATATCCGCATTACCTTTCACCGAACGTACTGCCTTTGAAGCGAAGGAAATTTGCAATATACGAACAAAGCATTATCTTACAGTAAATGCGTACGAAACTGAATGCTAACCTTGCAGGAAGCGAAGACTGTTTGATGTTACTCGGCGAACCGGATATAATTAGGAGTAGTCTGAGTCAAGTGACGTTTACTGCAACAATTACTGATTTTCCTGCCGCAGAATTTATTGCGATACGGAAATGTACGGAATTTCAGTCTAGAAGAGGAAGTTATATTTTACTATCAGGGATAATTAGTAAAACTTAGTTTGTGGGAAGAATTTTCAATTACTGAAAGAATGCAAGCAAGGATGATTAGTCTAAAATAGGAATTAAACTTGAAAGTATTCTAAATTGCACACATTAATTTTAAGACTTTTATCAGCGTAAAATCTGGTACTCACTTATAAGATAATTTTGTCTCAGGTTAAAAGAATTAGAATTGTTTTCTTTGTTAGAACTGTTTATTACTTACTTTATGGTAGAAAAAGAAATCAAAATAAAGAAATAGAGTTCATAGGCTAAAGCCACGACAAGAAAGTAGGTATTAGATTTGAATGAATGAACGTTATACGTAATATTTCACCATTAACATAATAATGTAAAATATTCCTTCGTTTACTTAAGAAAGGTCTATAATTTTATAATATAGATCATGTTCAAGGTATTCATAAACCATTACTACAGCCAAACCAAATCAACGGTATTAAATTTTCGGATGTATATTTCATGTTTATTCCCGATTATTAAATGACAAAATTTTTGATATATTTTTCAATTGATTACTTTTTAATTCTAAAAATTTTATGCAAACTGCATGCTGGTTTATATAAATGTAGAGTTTAAATTTAAATATTACGATAGTTCTGTTTAATAGCACTAAATGTTTTACAGACGAAAATTAATTGGGCATATGGATACGAATGTTTACTTGATCTACATGATTCGCTACCTCCTAGTGTGTTATAAAAAGCAAAAGCATCTTGAAAGAAGTTACCTGATCCTTTAAAAGACCCTATGAAAAATATGAGAAACATGCATATGATCCAATTAAAAATTTAAAAGCTACATATAATCTATCTATCTATCTATCTATCTATATATATATATATATATATATATATATATATATATATATATATATATATATATATATATATATATATATAATTTGAATTTGTGGCTGTATGTCTATCCGTCTGTATGTCTGTTTGTACTCAATAGACTCAAAAACCATACATCTAATCGCCGTGCAAATTTGGGAAATTATTACGCATATCCCTAGGAAGGTTTCTGAAAATTTTTAACGTTCAAAATCCATTCTTCCCCTTTTTTTCGAGCATTTCATGTCATTATGCCAAGCATTATTTTCCCCGGTTAAACTCAAACGATTAATTTTTTAATTTATTGCATCATAACTAAGTGAAAGAAGCAATATTTCTAGCAATGTGACTTAATCCTATGCAATTATTTTGAGCGCAGTTTTCTTATGTTAAAAGCAGGGGATTAAAATTTTCAATTTATTTCATAATAAATAGGTGAAACCGATATTTTTTTATCATTATGACGTCATTCCTTTAAATATCTCATTTATTCATTCCTTATTTTAAATTATTTAAACATCGTCTGCGTTGTATCAATTCGATTTGATCTGGAAATTGAGATATAAGGTGATTAACTTTCCTTTTTGTGTGATGCAAATTATAGCATTTTTATATAAAAACTAATTTTAAATTTAATTCTTGGTTAATTTTTACGTTACAATCAAATGTTTATCAACAATATTCTAACAACAGAAAGTACAATTTTCAGTGACTCTCATAGACAAATAAAAATCTATCATTTTATATAGTTATTTTTATGTTCATATTCTTGTCAATATGAATGTGTTTGTTTCATACAAAACGATGTGATTTGTCATAAATTTCCTTAATTTTGGAAAACATTTATTAATACCAACAAAATTAGCACCGTTTCTGTCAAAATCTCTGCTTCCTATTCTACTACGTAATATGGCAAGATCTGTTAACTTTGCTAATCAACGTACAGTAGTAATATAGTAGCGTAATTTAGGCTTAAGCTTATATTTTACCATAAAAAAAATTGAGCAAATATAATATAAGACACATATTTGATTATAAAAAACTGAATAATGTTATAATATGCTTATGAAAGAAATATATAAATATGCCAATTACTCTAACTGAACTGTGTCGAATTTAGAGAGTTATTCAGAAAAAAATCTATTTAAAAGTAATATATTAAGTTAACCGTAGCGAAGAACAGGCACGCTTGATAGTTTATTTATAAAAATAATTTCTGAAAATATTTAAGAAATCAAATTTATAACAATGTAACATTTTATATGTATTTTTATAATAAACTTTCACAAAGATTTATTTTACTTTTTCTCTTAGCTATTGGTACAAAATCCAATTTACTATTTAGGAAGTCTATAAAAATATTCAATGTAAAATCACACTTATACTAACACAATCTTTTCCTATACATTTTTAAACTTTCATGAAGTATGAGGATACGAATAATTTATTCCTTTTAAATTATAAAAAAAATTGTTCGGAGACAATTTTATTACTAAGTATAAATGAAAAGTTGCAGAATTATTCATAAAATTACAATCAATAACATAAAACCTATTTTCAGCGGGGAATGAAATTAAATATATTTTGAAAATTCCATTGTTCAATTTAAATTTTAAACAAGCTGTATTTATCCCACTACAATTTGCTTCTATTTATAAGGAATTATGTACTAAAAAGAAATTATACTTTCGCATTAAATAAAAATTTAACTTAATTTCTTGAAAACTAGTGACGTGATAAAATAAAGAGAGTAAAAGAATGCTTAAACAAAAAGCTTTCACGATTATTTTATTTTTGTTTGGTAAAAATAAAATTTCTAGAAAATAAAGATTTCATTTTATTCATTAAGACTACAACAATTGCAAATAATAAAGTGTTAAGTAAACGAGATAACTAAATTATATTCTTTTGTTATAGTAGTAACTAAAAGTGTAAAATTTAAAATTATTTTTTGGATTGCTCAGACAGAAGAATTGAATTAATGAACAAAAGATAGTCTCACACGCAGACCTGACGAGACAGAACGAAGTTACTTAAGCAAAAAGGGTAAACGTATACAAAAAGTAGGTAAGCATTACTTTGCCCAGGGATTAGGGTCACACTTATTTTTTTCTCGCCAGTAATTGGCATATCTAACCTTTCATTAGCTTGGATGATATGAGCTATTGTCAACCA
Source organism: Pardosa pseudoannulata (assembly GCA_032207245.1). Taxonomy (NCBI): domain Eukaryota; kingdom Metazoa; phylum Arthropoda; class Arachnida; order Araneae; family Lycosidae; genus Pardosa; species Pardosa pseudoannulata. Next base: position 18,320,895 of record CM063505.1, read on the forward strand.
AGGATATAAATTCCAATATCCTTATTATAAGAAAACAATGTTATTTTAAAGGAAGAAATTATATATATATATATATATATATATATATATATATATATATATATATATATATATATATATTGTGTGTGTGTGTGTGTGTGTGTGATTAAAAATTTTATGTGGCTAACTCCTCACGCCACGTCCCTCTCAGTAAAGAATCTCTAATTAAAATCCATTAAAATTAATCTACAATTTAAATCCTGACATATATATATATATATATATATATATATATATATTATTTCTTCCTCTAAAATAACATTGTTTACTTTTATATATATATATATATATATATATATATATATATATATATAAATTAACTCAATTTTATGGATTTTTTTTAACAAATATATGAACAGTGTATAATAAATGGTATAACGCTATATTTTGAATAAATTAACTTGGGCACATTGCGACTGAATGCATATAATTTCATAACATTATATCCTATCTAAAGAAAACAATTTATAAATTCACAAAAATATGAATTCATTTTGATTTAAAAATATCAATCTTGACATACGTTTCATTAAAAAATATTTTTTTACCCTGAAATTTAAACAAACCTTTTAATAAGATGTCATTGCTATTGGGTATTATTGTTCAGCACTCGTATTGCCGAAATATGCCACGTATCATTGAAAAAAATCTTTGAACTATATTACATTCTAGAAGTTGTGTTAACATATCTTTGCCTCGATTATTTAATGTTATTTAGTTTATTTCACTACAATCTTAATTTTTACCATACATCCGTATTTCAAAAGTATAAATCTTATTGTATTTTTGGATGTCTTTAGTATCTCTAATTTAGTATTTCCAATAATTTAAAATTATTTACCGTCCATTGCTTTTTTCTCAGTTTCTACTTGAAATTTTAGAACAGTGGTACTTCATTTTTCAGAAAACTGCGTACGGGATATGCATTTTTAAATCTTAAAATATTTTGTAAATTGAGAGGTTTTGATACTGTAAAATGCCTGAAAAATGCGCTAAAACACACTATTATTTTGAATGACTGTTTTTTATTTATCGTATATACCAAGATACCCAAATGTGTTTTCTATATAAGGATAAACACATGAAAAAAAAATTTAATACCGGTAGTGTAAATTGCAGAAGGATGATTTTGAATGACTATTTTATAGTAATCGTTTATACCAAGATACCCAGATTTGTGTTTTATATAAGGATAAACAAGTAAAGAAAAAAATTAATACTGGTAGTGTAAATTGCAGTAGGAACATTTTTAATGAAACTTGCTAAAATACTCAATTTTTTGGAAAGTATTTGGCATTTTTGAACTTTTTTTAGTTCAGTTTAGAATCTAAAAAGTGTAATGTTATTTTTTTTGCACATTTATAAGACTACATTAAAAATGTTTTTTTTCTGCTTAACTGAGTCTCAATAACCTTTGTTCCATTAGAAAAAAAATATCACTTTTTTAACATTTTTCACCTTTAAGTCTAGAATGAAATTTACAAGTTTGTGTTGAAATTTTATGTACAGGGTGGTCTAAATAAAGTTCCCCTGTATATTAGTCCCTAGCGACCGAGCCGTTCTACCAATCGAAATGAAAGTTTGAATAGGGTTCTTTGAATGTATGGGGTCTCGATTGTGATGATTTAAAACAATAAACCTCTCACAATTACGGTTACTGTGACAAAATTTAGAATAGCAATACCCATTGTTTTCGTGTGAAAATTGATTAGAGCATGGTAAAACCTTAAATGGCGTTAGAACGAGACACCCGCGACATAAAGTGGTGGCGTATTTGCAAAGAAGAGCATCGTAAAGAACCAATAAAAAGTAAGATGTACTGAATCACTTTGCGTAACTCACTAGAATAGGCAGTACCACCAATGACACTCTTGAAAAGCACTGAATGTGATATACGTAGTGTGGGAAGATTGTTTCTTTACATTCGTGCTAATCCCTCTCGTTCTGTGGGAAGATGACGACACTTTCAGGGAAACAACAAGGTAAATTAATAAAGCTCTTTTATCTCAGAGAAGAAAATGCTGTCGTAGCATTTCCAGTTTAATCTTCGAAATCATCAGCTAAAACGAGGCCCATGCTCCTTAAAAAGTGTACGTAATTTGATAAAAAAAAAATTGAAGAAACGTGTGATGCACATGTGATAGATCACGATCTGGACGACCCCGTCTTCTAGTTGAAGTTGTTGCGGAATTGCATAATACGATTACTACAGATCCATTGCATACATCAAGAAGTGTTTCTCCTCCGATTAAAACTTCTTGCAATAAGTTCATCTCGTTGTTTCCCTGAAAGTGTCATCTTCTTTGCACGAAACGAGACGGATCATAACAAACTTGAAGAAAAAATCTTCCCAAACTGCTTATTTCACAAGCAGTGCTTTGCAAGAGTGTTCTGCGATTGTGGTACTACTGCCTATTTCAATGACTTATGCAAAGTGCATAAATACACCTTCTCTTTTATTGCGATTGGTTCTTTACGATACTCTTCTTTGCAAATGTTTTACGTCGCCAATTTATGTCATACATGTCTCGTCTCGTTAAGAATTTTCCATGCTCTAAGGAATTTTCATATAAAAAAGGGTGTTGCTATTAAAAAATTTCGAAATTATTTCATTGTAACCGGAACTGTGAGAAGTTTGTTTTAAATTATCACAATCTGGGGCCCATGCATTGAAATAACTATATCTAAACTTTCATTTCGATTGGTCGAACCGTTCGGCCTCTAGGGACTCATATATAGGGGAAGTTTCTTTTAGTCCACCCGGTACAACGAAGACTGATTAAGCCGGTATTTTTTATTTAAGTGGACTAAAATTCACTCTTAGAAGCAGGTTTCGAATCTGAATTCCGATTGTGCCAAGTACGGCCTTATAATTTCGGTAAACGTTCAGTGAAAATCGGAATATCTCTTAAGCACATTTATAGTAAGAAATATTTTACCATAATATAAACGAATCCCTATTTTCATAATCTACCACTATCAGTATTAACCGAAAAGTGCCTGAAAAATACAATCTTTTAGCATTAATAATATTCTATTTATTTAACATTAAATCTTACCTTTAAAATTAACGTAAAAATATAATAACTGAACAATATATTTACACAGATAATGCTGGCATTACATTCAATCCTCGTATAAAGTACAATAGTTGTCCAAAGAGATGACTTTAGAAAAAGAATAACAAAATTTTTAATTTAATAAGCATACTCACATAGATTAAAATAACAAAGCACTAGATTCTAGGGGTATAGTCAAATTTGGAATATACGTATTACTCTTGGGATTAGGCATTAAAAATTCTGGAAGTAAATGAGATAATAAGAAGATTACCTATCCTTGATTTCATTTATTTATGCAAAATTTCATTTACCGTTGTTCCCATTTTATCAATCTGTTTTAAGACTTTATGTATAGCATAGCGTTATTTTAACTGTCAAAGGAACAAAAATTCTAATTTAGGTATGTTGTGTTGCATATATAAATCCTCATATTTTTCCATATATTTTTTTAAAAATTGTCATTTAGTTGGAGAAAATTTTTAAAAAGTGCGATGTAAGTATCCTGAACGTTTGTATACCGATGTGCTTATAAATTTTAATTATTTTAAGAGAAAAATGTTGATAGCATGAAAAAAAGATTAAAAATTTATAAATATATTTTTTGATTTTGTTAAAAAAGTTAAAGAGGAAGGTAATAGTTCATTATCATAATCATTATAAATCTCGAGTCGGATTCTCTGCATTTGATTCGGGCAAACTCTGTAAATATATTGTTTTATTGCTTTTTAACGGAACAAAGCAGTAATTGAATGGGCTAAATGGCATGTCGAAATTATATCACGGAAAAATGTAAATAATTCTGAAATAAAAAGTACAGGGAGAAGTGGCTTTTGAAAAAGAAAACTATAAATTATTAACTTAGTGTTTATGAAATGTTTCATAGATATAAAAGAAGTATATGAAAATAAACCTTAATAAAAGTTTGTCCTAAAACCAATTCATATTTTTTAGTAATTAAAGTCCTTAAAAATTTTACAATTTTTAAAATCATCCTAGCTACATTTATTTTTATATATCCCCAGAAGATTTAGAAAACACTTCTAATATAATTGAAAATGAATCTATTTATGCGTAGTAATTTTATAATTTATTAGATTGTTAGATTTTTAGTTAGATTATTAAAAGTTAATTTCAGGAAAACGGAAACCGATGAAATTAAACACAATTATTTTTAAAATTTCCCAGTTTTAAAGTAATCATAAGGGAAAAATAAAAGAAAAGAAATAAAAATTAGTTTGCAAGGATCATTTTAATAATAAAGAAGATATTTAAAATTTAATTAAGAAACGGTTACCCGATTTTCAAAATAATTTTAAATATGATTCAAAACTTAATGTGAATAATTATTAAAAAGATCTTCTTAAATCAGCTTTCACTTTAATCAAAATTCATTTAATCTTTCTACCACGTATTGAGGTTTGTTTATTAAACCTTCTAAAACAAAATAAATTTTCTTTTTTTTTCCTACTTCCAGCTAAAAGCTAATATCATACAGTGTGCGAGTACATTTCGCAGCGGAATTGTACCGGGAGTGATCGATTTGAGCTTAAATTTAGTTATTCAGTTAAATCTCAATAGATCGAAAATTACTTAATTTTTTAATTAACTTTTCGTATTTTATATTGAAATATATAAACAAACATATAGACACAAAACAAATATATATATATATATATATATATATATATATATATATATATATATATATATATATATATATATATATATATATATAATATATAAATATGCATATATATAATATTGTTGCGAGGATAAATAAAAAGTTAATTTTAAATCTAAATTCATTTTTTTAATCAACCTTCCCGTTAAGTGGTTCAGCATGGTCTGATGTAAAACTAGTTTTTATTTGTCTAAATTTTTCCAGAATTTATGCAGTATACAAGATCATTCGTTTTCCTGTATATATCGTTATTTTTGTACTCACAAACAAACCATGTTGTTACACTAACACATACTAGTATGTGACCCGCCCTCAAGTACCAATCGTCAGAAAATGTACTAGTACGTGTCCCGCATACAATGTAATATTATATATAACTCAAAGTTCTCTTAATAGAGGTTTTTTCGCTTTGCTCTCTTACGGATGACATCAATTGATGGATAAAATAATTTTGTCTTACAGTGACAAGTAAGCAATTCTGTGTATCATGACAAATTGTCAAAAATACTTCCAAATATTACTGCCTTTAGAATCTAAAATCTAACAACCTGTCTCATCTCACGTTGGTTTTATTAATGTATAAGTGTTGCTAATGCCATGAAGAGTCTTTAATATAAAGTAGCTTTAAAGAATTTTAGTGTTTTTTATTACTATTAGTACTTGTGTTTTTGTATTTTGTTTTGAACTAATATATACCAAATTTAACTAAAAGTGGTATCTTTCCAACAGCAGCAACAAAATGTCTCTAGAAATTAACCTTTCAAAATCTAGTTTTACGTAAAGTTATAACAAAAAACTCATTTTGAACCCTCTGACTGCTCATCTCGCGATATTCATGAGAAATTTATATCTAACAAAATTTGCTTATTCCTCGATTTTCGAGGGCTTGTGTCTTTCTTCCTTTATCAAGGAGGCATACTGCCTTTTCATTGTTTACCAGTGAGAAAAATTATATATAATATTAGACAATCAAGCTCAAACCGGACCCAGATAGCCATCAGGCCCTCTATGTTGTTCCCGGATGCGGTGGGCAGATCGCAAGTATGGGGCTAACCCACACCACACTAAACCCTTTGAAGTACCCGGCCAGCACCCGTCGCGCCGCAGTCGCCGTTCGCGGGCGAACGCAGAATACTTGCGCTGCTGAGGTGAGGGAATTTGAAATACTACTGGATGTTTAGCGGACCTCCTGACGCCAGAATCAGTGAAGATGGAGAGAACCAAAGAGGAGAAATCAGAGCCATGAGAGAGAATTTTGCTCGTTGCACAAAACAGGGTAGGAAACCGAGGGGGTCGAAAAAGAGAGACAGGAAATTTTGAGAGGCGACACTCGCAAATATCGGCCTCGGGACCATCACTCAGGGGGTTATTGGGAAGGAACTTTGGCACACGCTGCGGAACCCCCGTGACTCGGCGTGTTCGAAAAATGGAACGCTGGAGCCTTGCATAGATCCAGGAACCGAAAAGAATATATAATATTAGACGTTTATTTGTGTAATAAATAGAATCATATGACTAGAACTATAGTTATATGAGATAATAGAATAAAATATATTATGGAATAAATAGAAATTAACTGTAATTCAATTGAAATATACTAAAAAATAAATGTTATATGTGATATCTAAAATTAGTTTACTGACGGCTTAGTTTCTCATGATAAAAATCAATATAAAAAATCTTCTGTGTAAAGAAAAAAGTCGTATTTTAATTCTAAAATTCATATATATTTAAAATATGAAACAAACAAGCAATTTTTGAAGCGATTTTGGTTCAAAGATTGAGCAATCAGAGAGTTAATATTCATTTTTTAATATTCAGTTTAGTGTTTTACACTTTTCAAATACATATCCGAGGACCTTACTATACTACGCTAATTAACCTTTTCTTTTAATTCCAAATAGTTTGGATTGAATTTTCTATCACCTGAATATAATCACAACTAATAAAAAGAAAATAATTAAGCCTTTGCCTGTAATTTCTACTTAATCCGCCAATAAAACAAAGCTTTTTTTCTTCTTCCTTAACTTGGAGAAATTACCGCAGGTTGAATGGGGTATGAAAGAAGCAGATGTCCATATTTTATCATCTCGAGTAAGTTTCTTCTCTTGAGTAGTAAGAAAGTAAGACCTTGTTTCCGGAAGCTTCAAATATTCATGAACATTCTGTTCCGGAGTTCCTAGCCTCAATCGATATGTCTTCTTCGAAAGTTTCGGTGACATAAGAAGAAACTATATTTGTATTTGAGTAGATATGTAATAGTCTTATGCAAATTTATAAATGTATCTATGCATTTATCTCTGTTTTGTTATTCTTTTTATTGTAACTGATACTAATAGTTAATTCAATATATTTTATCGCAATCGTAATATTTACCTCTCTTATGAGTAGACAGTGATAATTTCAAGCACTTTTCTAAATGAGTAAATATAGGAAACTAGAATTTCATGTAAATTAGTAATGGGGAAATCTGTATATTATAGGTAACATTGTGAAATAGAATTGATGTAGTTACATCAAAAAGTGAAAAATATATATCTCGCTAAGCATGTATTTCAAAATGTAAACGAGAATTAATTCTCTTCTCAATTAAAATACATCATTAAATTTAGTATTCAAATGTATTTCAAATTGTACAACAAGAATTAATTCTCTTTTCAATTAAAATACCATTAAATTTAGTATGCAAATGTATTTCAAATCATACAACGAAAATTCTCTTCAATTAAAATATATCATTAAATTTAGTATGTAAATGTATTTCAAATTGTACAACGAAACTTAATTCTCTTCTCAATTAAAATACCTCGTTAAATTTAATATGCAAATTTATTTCAAATTGTACAACGAAAATTAATTCTCTTCACAATTAAAATACATCATTAAATTTAGTCTGTATTTTGAAAATATCCAGTCAGTATTTTCAGAATATTACTCATCGTTATGTATTTAACTACAAAACAAATATATTCCAACGGTGAATTTTTTTGTGAATTAATAGTTTACGTATAAAACAATTTATTAAATTGATCATTAAAACTTTTTTTATATTTAAATTTCAATATGTAATTAAAATAGATTAAATTTTCGTTTTAAAATGATATGTAACTCCTGAAAAATAAATGAAGTTTTAATCTTTTTTAAAGAATCATTTAAATTTTATCTACGAATAAAATTAATAAAATTATCTAGAAAATATATAGCTATTATTAATATTTTATATAGTAATATTAGACACTTTAAATAAAATTAGAAAGGTTTTTTCATTGAAATTTTAACCAAGTTGCATTAAATCATGAATTTGTGATTTCTTTATTCATTGGATTTGTTCTTTCTTTGGATAAATTTTTCTCTCATTAATTATGTATACATCACATATGTATTAAAAGTAATAAAATCATTTTAGTAGCCAGATTTCTAGGTGATACATTTTTGTACGATTTCATTTTATATAATATGATAAATGTAATATACGAAACAATATTATGATTAAAGATTGAAACCAATAGGTAGAATGATGAAAGAACAGCTAAGATGCTAGTCTTAGCTGGAAAACCAATCTGTTAAATAGTCATGCTGCCATGGAATCTCGTAACTCTCGAAATTGGATTTAAGCTGTAGATTTTGATTTAATTAGTAATATAGAGCCTTGAAGCAACAAAATATTGACCGCCTCTATTTCAATCAATCAACTAAATTACCAGACAGGAAATTTTGACCCATTTAGATAATGTTGATAGAATAAGTTAACAGCTTTTAATTTATTTAAGTAGTTTGTAAACAAGTTTAACAAAATTAAGCATAATTATTGTCAGAGATCTCAAAAACCTTTTTTATTAGTTAGGATACTGTAGTTAAATTATATTATGTAAAATGTGATTAGCCATATCGTTAAAGGTATAAATTATGTAAAATAAAGTTGCTTAAAATCTGCAAAATAAAAAATGTTTTTACTCCGAAATAAAATTCATTATTAAACATCATAGTCGCTAATTAAAATTCAATTTTTTTAATTTTATGTGCAGTATAAAGAGATTATCCTACTTATGATTTCTTCAGGATACTTAGATTGTTTTCTATAATTTTAATCTTATAACGAAAAATAATACTAAAATATTATACATTTGAATACATAATAAATATATCCATTATAATAAATTAATGATAAATATACATTTAATTGTACACAGAACGCAATTTACCTCAAACAACTAATCTTTCAGAATAAGTATCTGAACATTTAAGAACCATTCGAAAAAAAGTTAATATTCTGTTTTAAATTTTCTTAAATAAAATTATTCTCATACAACAGATAATACTGACAGTCTTAAACTTTAAATTAGTATCATAGAAAATTTCTTATTATTTCTTATTTCTTATTCATTTTTTATTTTATTAGAAGAATAATGTGCAGCGTAAACATATATTCAATAATTAAACCAAATGATAATTTACTGAATTAAAAAATACTTTTAACAGCTTTTAATAAATTTAAGTAGTTTGTAAACAAGTTTAACAAAACTAAGCATAAATATTGGCAGAGCTCTCAAAAACCTTTTTTATTAGTTAGGATACTATAGTTAAGTTATATTATGTAAAATGTGATTAGCCGTATCGGTAAAGGAATAAATTATGTAAAATAAAGTTACTTAAAATCTGCAAAATAAAAATGTTTTTACTCCCAAATAAAATTTATTATTAAACATCATAGTCGTTCATTAAAATTCAATTTTTTTTAATTTATATGCAGTAAAAACGAGATGATTCTACTTATGAGTTATTAAAGATACTTAGATTGTTTTCTATAATTTTAATCTTATAATTACAAAAAATAATTCTAAAATGTTATACATTTGAATACATAATAAATATATTCATTATAATAAACTAATGATAAATATACATTTAATTGTACATAGTGCGCAATTTAACTCAAACGTCTAATCTTTTAGCATAAATATCTGAAAATTTAAGAACCATTCGAAAAAATGTGAATATTCTGTTATTATTTAAGTTTTCTTAATTAAAAAAATTCGTATACAACAGATGTTACTAACCGTTTCAAATTTTAAATTAGCATCATAGAAAAGTTCTTAATTACTTTATTAGAAGAATAATGCGTAGCATGAACATATATTCAATAATTAAATGCAAATAATTTACTGTACTAAAAAATAATTTAACGGAAAACTGCTAAAGAATAACCTTGTAATTATGAAAGGATTTGCGTGTTAAGTGTTGATACGTATAGAGGTAATTCGTTTTTAAATGTTGTAGTACTTAAACATATTATTGGATTTTAATTATAGGTCTATAATTGTCTGAGTTCTAAAGAAATTCTTACAATATAAAGAGAAACTTTAATTTCAAAAGTACATTAAATTTAATCCTAAACAAGGCAAATGAAAAATTATCAAAATCATATAATTTGAAAATTGAAGTTTCCAGCATTATTATGATATATATATATATATATATATATATATATATATATATATATATATATATATATATATATATATATATATATATATATATATATATATATGCGCGTGCTCACGCACACACACACACATGTAATATTAAAATCCCTTATTTATTTACGTATTTTAATACTAATTTAATAAGTTTTGTTAATAAAGTAAGTAGGGGTTTGAGCGGTAAATCTGATTTTCCCCTCCAGACACGCTGTAGACTTAATTCTGGTTCTCTTTGTACTACTTTGCCAATACTTAGAGCTTTGTCTTTAACATGGGTATTTTTTATCACGTGATCAAATGTGCTTAAGGAACATTCGTAGTCTTTTTACCTGAGAAATCCCTACTTAAAAAGTGCAGGATCACATTGTCTATGTGCACGATGTTGTAAAAGGGGTTGCCTGTTGTATGGATTTCATGTATCTCCCCAGAAATAAAATGTGTTGTGCTTTTGAATGAGTCTCGCCTATATAATATAAATTTTACTGTCTTGATAGAATTATAACATCATATGCTTTTAAAATTGTGTTATCTAGATTTATTATAATAACGATTATTCTGTTATACTTGAATTAACACATAAATTGAAAGACTCCGTATCCATGCCTTCCGTATGTATGTTGAATATTTTACTTATGGGTGTGATGTAGATGTCACAATAAAGCGTAGAATGTTTTATTAACATACAAGCCTTTTAGACATTTATCCATTTGTTGCATTTGGTCAATACAGCAAAAGGTTTTTATGATCAGTAAAATATCATGAACTATGCTTTTAAGTTATTAAGCTAGTTGACTTGAGATACAGGTTCCAATACCATTAATTTTCCAATAAATAATATTTAAAAAAATAGTATGCCACTTCAATTTTTAGTTTGAAATCATTTTGAAATCTGTACAACTGTTTTGCGTTAATAATATGGTATTTTATCAAGACGTGGTTTCGACTCCAACTAAAAGCAGAGAATTGTGCATTGTTTAAAATTGCTCTGAAGAAAATTTAACACAAGTGTTACTTTTAATACGTTGACTACCACGGCAATTTTCGGAAATCTGGCCAAAATGACAGTTTGGTTTAATCACATTATATTATAATAAACACTAATTCTAGTGTATATTTATTATCAAAAAAGAATAAAAAAATGTTTTTTTTAAGAAAGGTCTTACGAATTATCTCGTGGTTGGCTTCAGTAAAAGAAATCTCTTCGCGGAAGCCAACTACGAGTTAATTCGTGCGCAGACACACGCACAGATATGCTTCTACCTATTAATTCTCTAAAACAAACTCATACGCTTCCATATTCACCAGCTGTATCTCAGAATTGTAATGGAGTGCATCCCATTTACGCCTTTTGAGTGCTTTGTTTTATAATTATTGTTATAATTAAATTATCAAGAACCCCATAAGGATAAGAAAAGACCACAGACTCAAAATGAAAGTGAGTACTACGAAAATCTAAGGGATTGAGAATTTCACGGGATTTTTGAAGGATGGTAACGACAGTAGCGATTATGAACCTTCTGAGATAATTATATTTTTCGCATAAATTTTCTGTTCATGCAAGCAAGCATTGATATTTTGTTCTTTTACCAGAAGCCATCTATCGATATTAGCACTGATATACTACGAGTTCATTCGTAGCTGCACAAAAATGGCAAGTAAACAAAGTACGATATAAATCGTAGTTCACGTCCTAGAAAAGAACTACGAGTTATCTCGTAGTTGACAGTCAATGTGTTAAGGAAACCAACTTATATTTTTAATAAATTACCTTAACATAACTATTGGCTTCAAAAGGATTGTCTGTACCAGCTTCTGCTACTGTGTACTGCTTTCAAGTAAACACAGTGCGAGATAATTCTTAGTTCACATCCTAGAAAAGAACGCAATCTACGAGTTATCTCGTAGTTGGCAGTCAACTTGTTAATGAAACCAATTATATTTTTAATAAATTACCTTAACATAACTATTGCATTCAAAAGGATTAGTAGTGCCAGCTTATGCTTGGTTTTATCAAACAAGGGTGGAAAGTAGTTCCCTACTATGTTTCATTCGGCACGGGGTATATTTCGTATGTATTTCATGGATACGAAATGATTTTAATGTAGAGGATTCTAACTAGCGAAATTCAGAGGGGATTGTTGAAGATAATATAGCTATAAAATAAATAAGATATCATTAACTTGTTTAGTAGTTGATTGATTATATATATGCAAAATCTTTAAGAATCTGTTTGCTATAGAAAAAAATGGACATTATTCACTGTTGTAAATCCATGTAAGTCACATCACGTTTATTGCTTAATTTGTTGAAGATATCTAGTTGATATCTAGTAGAAGTAATATCTAGTACAAATAATGTTTTAAAAACTTGTATAGCAAGTATCGCGTACTGTAGGATCAATCTAACATGCTCCCCCAAACTCGATATAACATGTACTAATATTACACGATATGGGTAAAATAAAAGAAAATTCTACGTGAAAGTTATTAATCATAGTGTTAAAATGAATAAATCTAGTTTGGAGAACAATTGTCAATTTTTAATATTAGGAGGGTTATTAGACGGAAAACTACCTGAGCGAATTTGAGGGGTCAGATGAACATTTTCATAATTATTCTATATGCTTACATGAAACCTTAGTTTGACAATCGTATACGGTACCCCCGCAACCTTAGTGATAAAGCTGTAAGTTTGTCAAGCAAAATGTTTTATCCTGTTTTATTCGTGTCCAAAGTACCCCAGTCTATTTTGGTGTCTTGTTCTCTTCGTCCAACCCTTTTGTTATATATTAAATGTGATTTATCCTTAATTGTGTAAGAGTGTGAGAGTACAGCTATGTTTTACATAAGGTTTGCGAAACTGATCTGCTCTCTGCACTCACGTGTTGCGGGTTGCACGCCCAAGTGTTTTTTCGCGACTCCAGGAGGCGTGTGGTGTGGCCAGTGAAAACGACTGTACTTAAATTTCACTAAGTTTTGGAGAGTTGTGATTAGTCGCCAGGAGGCGATTCAGCAACCATGCATGGAGTCCCTGTCAATCTGGAGAGAGCCGAGTAAGGACGCATTGTGCACAGGACAATGGGACAACGGACGCATCAGCACCATGATAATGGAAACTATATTTTTCCATGATAATGGGAAACGTATAGGGTTGCTAAAGTAGTTGAGGAGGAAGGAAATGAGTGCAGCGTGTTCTTGGACTTTGGCAATCTTTCTTTTCAGGTATAGCACGTGGAGTGCGTCTTTTACTCTATTTTTTATATCTTTTTAGCATTTTTAATTATCTTTTCTTCCATACTCGAATACTGTAATACAGATCAGTGGAATTTTACTAAAACTAATATTAAAACCAATATAAAGCAAACTTGGGTTATTAATGGATTTCAAGCAACAATATCAATGTACTATACCACGGCAACATCACCCATTTTTCTGGGATGCTATACTAGAGTGGGACCTGCCCGCCTACTTTACTGGGACAGGTCGTCTCTGATGATGCATTAAATTACCTCAAAGTAAAACAAAATAACATAGTTCTGAGTGTCAGAGCCCGTCTTAACCAGATATGATGACTGAGCGTTTCATATCCAGCCAAAAACCGACATAGTGTTTCTCTCACTTCAAACAGAGAGATATCTCTAGGTCGAAGGCTCTATGTCGACTCCTCGAACTCCACTGCCATAGATCTTCTCTCCCTTCTTCGGGGGGGGAGTTGGTCAGCTTCTGGAAATCTGAGCCCTTCTGAAAAGTGAAAATCCTCCTTTCAGATGCCTTGCAAAAACAAACAATCGACCCATACGAAAAACCTTATCAGCCCCCCTTTGACGGCAGGCTCGTATTTCGCCAAGGAACGCCGGGTGGTAGGGGTCAATGGAGACGATTTTGTAGATATCGTGAAGGGCACACATATGCGAAACACAGGTCGTGGGTGCAAATTCCTTACAAATTCTATTTGTTTTATTATTAGATTCGTGAACTTAAATTTATTTTCCTCGTTGAACGACGACGGTTTTACCGAATATCCAAACCGGTTAAACTCGTATTCTATTATTATCATTTAGATAACATTCCTTACTGGTTTGCGGTTCCATTCTTCAATGGTTCACAATGGTTATTTTTTAATAATTGTTAACTGTTGGGGTTTTAATGTGTAAGGTGTATTGCTCATAAATATAAATGACCAGTTTGTAAGTGATTTTTGTAAGCGTATGTAATTGGACTATAATGGCCAAATAAATGTTACCAAAAATGCTAGACTGGTTCCATATTCTGTTGAAATACAAAAAATATACTCTTTTTCGTTATTTCTATGTCTCGCTTGTCAGTCTAAACTAAAATTATTTTTACCATACAATGTATTGCTCTTTATCTGGCACCATGTTTTCACTCAAAAACAGTAAAATACTAACATTAAATTTACTGATTTTTTTCTTATATTTACAAACTTCTATATTTACAAACAATAAAATGTTATATATATAATAAAGAAAAAAAATATTAGCTTTTTTTTTGTAAGTTTTTATGCAGCTATTTGTATTGCTTTCGGCTTAAATACATGTCACTGATTGAGAGTGATTATAAACAGTGTGGGGAATTTTAAAATTAAAACCCACAATAAATGGTTTAATATATATGACACTTTTTGAAAGTTAGATATAATGTTTAGGTACTTTTTAAACCGTAATATATTGAATATTTATTCTGCATACCATATTTACTCTTGTATAATGCGCAAGCGTGTATAACTCTAGCCCTAATTTTAACAGTACAAAATGACAAAATGTTATATCTGATACTTAAAGCGAAACTAAATTTTGACATGCGTCTTTCACGATTGTTTCCAGACTGATTTAAGGAAGAATTTTTTTTAAAAAAATCCTATTTGAATAGTTCTTATATTCACTTGCATACTCCACTATTTGAAATGTTGATGATTTAAATGTTTATGATAACTAGAACTTTTAACCCAATTAATTGCTCCTAAACAATATTTATTTATAAAATCGAGTAATTTAAAAAAAATATGTGAAGTAAAAAAATGCTGAATACAGGGTTTTACAGAAGAATATATAAAAATATTCTGACTTTAAGAACGTTCCTATTTTCTGTTGCATACAACAGAGCTTGAAACTTAAGTGATGTTGTATAACTCGATACCTTCACCAGCTTATTAGCACATTGCCCCGAAAAATATATACTACTATACAATATTTATTGTAAAATGGAATATAATAAAAAATAAGGAAATGAGGATAAAAAAGTAAAGATAAGTATAAAGGAAGAAAGTTTTTTTAAAAAGGATAACTGGAGCATTTCCCATTATATGTTGTATTTAGCACTGCTTGAAACTTAAATGCTGTTGTATAACTAGATCGTTACCAAGTACGCTTTTCCGGTAAAAAGATATGGAGGAAAAAGAAAATTTATCATGTAACATACGATGAAAATGGCGGATAAAGAGGAATTCAGTTTGAAACCTCGGGCTCTTTCCTTAGAAGTCGAAACTCTTCCACTGGCCTCAAAGGACCGATATTAAACTTGAAGGGTTTTGTTAATAATGAATTTGTCTTTGGAATGCGTGGGAGCATTATATTCGCTTTTCAATTAGTTTAAAATCTAGAAAGATTTGTTGTCTTCTTGACAGTCTATAGGAAGGAATAAAAATATTTCGTGGATAACAAACATCTCAAATTTTACCCAATATATTAAAATAAAAAAAAATGTGTGCCCTTGTTAAGGCGGTCATGTTCTTTTACACCTATGTATTAAACAGCAATAAAGAACAGAGATAAAAAAATAGTACACAGATGAGTGAAATTTTGAAAAGATCAAGAGTACAATGCATTAATGTGAAATATAGTATCTTAATGTGGAAATATCTCATTATGCAAATCTAATGCGATGTTATTTGACATAAAGTCTGTCCCATAAGAGCGTGTAGTCTATTTCTCTGAAAATACAAACGAATGAGTTAAAATACATTGTTACTGTGTGTATACATATTAAACTGAAATGCATTGCACCTAATAAATTGTCCAGTCCCCATTATTATCAATTATGCAAGAATCACTTTATAATTCGATTTTGACGTTTAGCGGCGTTGTGTGTGTTCCGGTAGGTCGTCAAAATTTTTTACCGCTTTATAACGTGCTACCCACTTCTTGACGAACGACTCCGACTTTTTCATGCACCGGGCTGCAGCTGAAGACGACATTTTTTGGTCCTTTTGGATGGTTACACAGAAACACTGCCTCAAAACGGCTCGCATACGTGGCACTCATTTTGGAATTGTTGATTTAAACACAGCAAAACAAATCGAATAAAGAATATAACCATAAAGCATTCTTCTCTAATGTTTGAAGAACAAGTGCAATTAAGCCAATATCTGCGCGCTATCTATTGACGAAGTTATGAGCAACACTCTATTATGGAACAGACTGTAAGATATTACTGATAGACTTGTAAAACATAAATATCAAGTTCTTATAAAAGTTCTATAATTTTAAATACAAATATCTTTTATAAACAAACTATGTATTTATCTAATTCTGTAGTTAAAGCAAAATAATTGATAACACAACTTCAAAAATTAATGGGAAAGTATAATAATACAAATAATTTAACAGAAATTTCTCGTTCAAAATATCATAACATAATAGATCACGCTTCAAGGGTCATATCCTGGATTCAGCACGCTAGTTTGTAATTCATTGAGAAAGCATTATCATAAATCAGCGTTAATTACTAAAGTAAAATAAACGTTGTTAGATTTAGCGGTTTCAAATGAAAATTAATGATGCATCAATCACGCGAATTCTCATAGAAAGTAAGAACTTTTCCGATTCTGTGTAATTTTATATATTTGAAAGCTATTTCCTAGTTTAAAAATAATTTTTTTACCATCCATTTGCATTTATTACATGATTTAATACTTTCTAATGGTTATTCTTTTATTAATATGAACATTCATATTTGAAATTTTAGAGTAAATTATATGCAAGGTAATACATCAAATATTAAAGAAAGCAATTTAATTTATGGATTATTTTATTACGATTTGTTCAATTAAATTCAGAAATAAAAGACCTATTGGAAATTATAAATTATTAATAATGAAGTGGACTAATTCTAGCTGGGAGGATTTAAACCCACTGACTGTAGATCTGAAAAACACAATCTTCTAACGCGTCATTCGAACTCACACACTCCGGGTTTAAATAAGTAATAATGAATTGGACTAATTCTGTCTGGGATGATTTAAATCCACTGACTGTAGTCCTGAAAAACACAATCTTTTAACTCGTCCTTCGAACCCACACAGTCTGGTATAAATTACTAATAATGAATTGGACTAATTCTGGCTGGGATGATTTAAATCCACTGACTATAGTTCTGAAAAACACAATCTTCTAACTCGACATTCGAACCCACACACTCTTGTATAACTTATTAATAATGAAGTGGACTAATTCTACATAGGAGGATTTAAACCCACTGATTGTAATTCTAAAAAAAAAAAATCTTATCTGCTAACGCTTTATTCGAACCCACACACTCCGGTATGAATTCCTTATCACTCAGTACCTATCATTCAGTCATTCAGATGTTTTATTATATTAATTACAAGAATGACATTATTATCATTTCATGTACCCCGTGCCTATGGATGGATTAGACTTCAGCAACTGTCATGACACATAAGAAAATTTCATTTTATTTTAACCACATTTTTATAAATATACCCGTAAATTTAATATGTTATGGATATCTCCCGTTTTTAACTGACTGAAGGAAAATCAGAGTTTAAAAAGATACTTTGATTATAAATCCAATCATTTATCTTTGATATAAACAACGATTTTTTGAGGAAACTTACATAAAAATTTCAGAACTTTATAGAATTTTGATAGCAGTGAAAGAATATCTGTTTTTCAAGTATTATTTGTATTATATAGTAACGGGAGAAAATATAAGGAGGGGGACTAATAGCAAAAACTGCAATGATGTCTTTCAACTCAAAATTTTTATCTAATCTCCCAAATTTTCTTCTATTCAAATACATTCAGACTTTTGAAATACCTTAATGCAGTTTCAAAATTTAAATGAGTATTATTATAAGTGAAATAAATTTTCGCGGACAAATTCACGAAATATAAAATTAATCAGAGTGATTATAGACTGGAATATCTTACACAATTACTTTTATTTCATCTATTCTTTGAAATCAATGGAAAGAATTATCGGTGTTACTTCAGAATAGGGTACAACTTTGGCTAATTAGGAGGAATTTCTGGCTATATTTACAAAACACAAATACATCAACTAATTTCCCTGTTAGTTTGACTGTAGGGCAAAGTACAGAAATCACAAAGCAATTGGTAGTAATTCATCCCATAACAGATTACAAAATCAATATTTCCAAATTATTAAAAAATACCAATAGTGGTTTATCAGAGAATGGAACTGCAGACCAGGAAAAATGACAGAGAAATGGTAATTACCGAATACGAGTTTATTCGGTTTGGGTATTCTGTAAAATCACTATTTTTTACCCAAACTTATCAACATCATTTTACAAAACTACAAACAAATAAGAATAAGGCACATTTAATTTGTAATAAAGTGGAGAGCCGGATACTAGAATAATGTAAATCAAATTGGAGACATGGATTTTTTGGACAAACCAAGAAATGATGGGCTCATCGCCATGATGGCTAGGGTACACTTTTTTGATGTCAAAATGAATTACCTGTATCGTTTACTAATGTTTAAAGACATCGATTTTAATAAATTAATGTAATACTAAACTACATTAAAAACGTATAGCATATATATATATATATACACACACATATATATATATACATACACACATACACACATATATACACACATACATATATATATATACACATACACACACATATATATATGTGCACATATATATATATATATATATACACACACACACATATATATATACACACATATATATATACATACACACATACATATATATATATATATACACACATACATATATATATACACACACATACATATATATACACACACATACATATATACACACATACACACACATATACACACATATATATATATATACACATACATATATACACATACATATATATAAACACACACACATACATATACATATACATATACACACACATACACACACACATATATATATATATATACACACACACATATACACACATACATTGTATATACATGCGTGTGTGTTTGTGTGTGTGTTATTACAGAGTGCAAAGACAATTACAAAAGCTTACAATACATATAAATGAAAAGGAATTTAAAAGCTCTAAGTTAATAATAAAATATTTTTTATTCTCCATAATTCTTTTTAAAAAGTAGGACATCAGAATAACATACGGATATAACGTGTATAAATGTATCACATACACTTTTCCAATCTGAGAATAATATTTGGAATAATATTTGGTGTAAGCTTACGTTTATATTATAGCTACAAAAATATCTGTATACTTTAGTCGCTGTTCTGAGTGATACTACATGGAATTTTTGAAAATATTGAGATACATAGTGTGAAATCAAGGGGA
Source organism: Pardosa pseudoannulata (assembly GCA_032207245.1). NCBI lineage: Eukaryota > Metazoa > Arthropoda > Arachnida > Araneae > Lycosidae > Pardosa > Pardosa pseudoannulata. Next base: position 18,340,764 of record CM063505.1, read on the forward strand.
AAATGATTATATTTTCTAACTCCACATTAGTTTTTCCAAGATAATAGATGTTTAAAACAAACAATTACCTTAGGAACGAATTGCGAGAGATTCTGCGTGTAAAATATTTAATTAATTTCGATCCAAATGTCTGCAAAACTCTGAAGAGTAACTTTGTTTAGTAATACATTTGCAGGAATTCAGAAATAAATGCTGCACCTTAGTTTTAATGTAATACAGGTTTCGCATTATGTTTATGACAGGTAGTTTAAACTTTTGCGAAATGAATATGATTTCAGAAAAGTATTTTCACCAAATTCTTGCAAGATTTCTTGGATAAATGTATATTTTTTCCTAAGTGGTACATAAAATATTCGTATGATACACAAGAGAGGTGGTTTGATTTTTACAAGATGTGAGTGGATGGGATCGTAAAGCGTAAAACGTATTAAGACTTAAAAAAAATAAAAATATTTGGATTTTAAATAATATGTAATATCAAAATATTGTTCGTAACTTTTTTTTAATAAAATATATTTAATCACAAAAATTTTACTATTTAGAAAATAACTTATTGCATATCTTTATATTTATGTATTATTTACCTTTTATTGTATTTATATGAAAACAGACATTTAATTGTTCACATAATATTTTAGGAAAGAGGTAATTTTATGCTCGTGGCATAGTGCATTGATAGTATGTGTAATTTTATTAGACTTACTATACTATACATTATTATTAGACTATATTAGATTATTATAGTAATAGGAAGTGAATAATTAAATATAATTTTATTATATATAATTAATCCCTTGCAGTTTTTGTGATGTAAGAGCGTTCAGATGATGATGTCTGGATTTCATGATAGGACTTAAATATTAATTTAAATTGACTTCTGGTTGATACTGAATTTTTGAGTTTTGTGCCTGAGTTTCTATGACGGATTTTTATTAATAAATGTGTCTAGCCCAGTGGCTTTGAGATAGCACTTCGCGTTCCCACGCCACAGGTCCAAGGTTCTATCCCCTGGCTGGGCAAGGTTGACTCAGCCTTTCATCTATTCAGTGGGTAGAGAAACTGAGGACCAATCATGATTGGGAACTAAACACTGGGGGTTCTGCGTAAGGCTGACCACCTAACCGGAACATATGCTTCGCACCCCAGGGTCCTTGGTCTAGAAAACGGAGATTGGCACCTGACTCCTTAGGGGCTGTTGCATCGAGGAGACAGGAGTCTAAATTTCAGATATGCCATATACATTTAATATTTTACTGTGTTTGATTTTAACTAAAATACTTTGTGCTGTTCTATGCAGGAGACATGCTCATACCCTCAGCGAACCACGTATGGTTTTTGACTACAGAAAATTCTGAAAAGGCAAGAAAACAATCTGGTCCACAAAAAAAAAAATCTCAGCCACGAGATTATGCCCGTCACAAACGGCTGGATTACAAGGACCTGTTATTGTTCAATTTCAAAACAATATTAATAGGTTCTATATTATAATCAGCATTATCGTAGCTACGGTATATAACTGTCTAAATTGAGTACAACTGTCTTTTATGTTAATATGTTTTCATAGTCAATAGGAATCTCTAAATTAGAACTTTTATACTTTTGAACGAAGCGTATTTTATTCGAAAATTTATTAATATTTTCATATGAATGCCTTATTAATTTTACATAATAGAAAAGTAAAGGATGAAAATTCCTTATAATATATTCTATTGTTTGACAAAATAAGTTTTTCGACAATATTTAGCTGATAAATGTCGAAACCATATTTTTAATTATTATAATTAGACTTAATTTAATTAAATGTTATATAAGTGTGTATTAAAATAGAGAAATTTCAGGCAGAGAAATCTTTATCGTTTAGTTATTTGTTATTTTGTGTTAAACATACTCTTTTTCGAAAAAAAAACTGAAAAAAATGTAGCACATTTTATTTGATGGAACTTTATCAGATAAGTTCACTGTTCATCACTACTAGCAACATAATTGTGTTTTTCTTACATTCGTAAGGATTTTAATTGTGGTTTCTCCTCATTGAATTTATTTTATGTGAAACTCTCAGAGCTTTGGCATAATATATTTTTACACATAATTCATACTTTACTGATAAAAACTGCAACATTAGGCGATTTCTGTTATTTAATCCTTCCAATTTAATTACATTAATTATCGTACCAGTACAGAACTGTCTTTATTATTCTAAAGTTACTGAATGTACATTAATAGATTTCAGTAAATTGATTCAAAGTAATTCTAAACATAGGAAATCATAAAACATAGTACATAATACATATCTTATTACAGTAGACAACAAATATTTTAATATTAATGCAATTGTGTATAATGTAATAAAACATTACATATACATTATACAATATCAATTAGCTGCATAAAGCTAAGTTGAAATTGATTTTCACCTTAGCTCTTTTATACGCTTCGAGATCTGAAAGTCATTTCAATATAAATTTGATAAAATTTAAGGCTTTAAACTGAAATTAGATGCAGTTTTAAAATACATCCTACGCAGATTAATATGACATTAAAAACTCTAAACTTTTCGCATGTGCTGTCAATTGCCTGTTTTATGTGTCTATATAAAAACTGAAGTCGTAAATGTTTCTTTCTTAAGCTACCGGAAATTAAGTTTCGATCCAGATATACCGGAAGCGCCAAGAGACTAAAGCAACGTGATCAGCTTAACTGTGACTGGCTGACTAAACAGCCTGGGAAAAGGGTTTTGTAAATTCTTATTATTTTTCGACTTAAATTAATACAGTTACAAGTCGTAAGCTAGGTAAATAAAACTTGATTTAAACGGGATTATAGAGAGTCAAGTTTTAGTAGTTCTTGACAAATAATTTCTCTTGCAGTATTTAATTTATAACAGCGCTGGAAAAGGATTTCTGGTGATTTAAGAAACTAAATTAATTTTAATGTTTACATTCTTAATAATAGGATAACATAATTTTAAAGTTCAGACGCAATGCTATTGCCAGTGCTTTGAAAATGACATCTTTACAGTTCTGAAAATGTGGAGGCTTTTTTACCTGAACAGAAAAAATTATATTTAAAATTTAAATCTATGGGTATTTTTTTAAATATAAGTATTTCATTAATTTTAGAGTAATTTTGTTTATAGAAATAGAATATTTTATTATTATAAGTAAATTCTATATATATACACTAAAAAAACTGTAGCGGTGTTTATTTTGTGTTGAAAATACAGTCTTTTGAAAATAAACTGAAAAAATATGTAGCACATTTTATTTGATAGGACTTTATCAGTTTGTTAACTGTTCTGCAACTACTAGCAACACCAATGTGTTTTTCTTACATTAACCCCTTCAGGTAAAATGACGAGTCTAGCTCGTCATTAGATTTTCCATTCCATACCGCACAATGACGAGCTACACCCGTCATGCGATTAAAGTTACTGTTAAATATGATAATTTAGTTTAAAATTTCTAGTGTACTGAATTTGGCAACACTTTTATCACTTGTGAAAATCCAAAGTCACTATTGCATATTGTTTACTTGGTAAAGTCATTGCCAAATTAATGAGTCAGAATAAAAGAAAACCTACTAAGAAATGCCGTGTGTGTTACAAGAATCAAATTAAAAGTGAGACTACTTGGCGGTGTAAACAATTAAGAATTCCTTTGCACTTTGCTTTGAAAAGTACCACTAGCTTGAAGACTATTATCTGTATAATTTATTAATTCTTTGCTTTGATATTTTCTTAATTTTACTGTTTGTGATATTATTTAACACTATGTAAAAAGTGGATTTTAATTAAGAATATGTAAGAATTGTAAAATGAAACAAGTTTTTTAAATAAAAATTAAATGGTTATTTCATGCACAGTTTTTCATTATTAAATCATACCGGAAGGGGTTAATAAGGATTTTAATTTTGGTTTCTCCTCACTGAATTTATTTTATATGAAACTCTTAGAGATTTAGCATAATATGTTTTTACACATAATACATAGTGTACTGCTAACAGTGCAATACTCCCGATTTCTGTTAATTAATCTTCACGATTTAATTACATTAATTATCAGAACAGCTCAGAACTGTCTTTATCATTCTAAACTTACTGAGTATAATCGATTTCACTAAATTGATTGAAAGCAATGCTAAACTCTTCGAAAATAATAGGAATTTTCACAGAAATCCACAATACATATCTTATTACAGAAAAATACATATACACATGCACCAGAATAGAGAAATAAAAACCATATAGGTAAATATATATTTAGAAACTAAGTTTATAGGAAAATAATTTTTCATATTTTGTTACCTTCTAAAGATAAAATAACACAATTATTTGTTGTAATAATGTGCAAAAATGTAGCACATCCACAAATTATTTCGAGTACAGTTTTTTTTTCGAAACTCAAATCTGACATGTCATACGCTTCGTTTCTCAATCTGAACTACTCAGACAAGAGTTGAAAAGGTAGAGTACAGACATTTGAAACTGCAGACTGTAGATTCTGTAGTAGAGACTGTGTTCTACTGTTGACATAACTGACCATAGCTGCTTATATTTAGCTTTAATGCAAAGACTAAAGTCTTGTTATTGGACTTTAATGCCTCTAATTAGCGCAAAATGAAAGTAGGAGTTATTGTAAAATATATATGTTGATAAAATCAGATGTCAGATTTAACGACCGATATACAACGAATTAAATCGAATACATATATTTACTCGAATACTCGAATGTAACGAACTCGATATTAACTATATTAGAATAAATTCAAAAGAAAAGAGATATGCGTAATTTTTTGTTTGAAAGCTTTCAATTCAACCAAAAAAAAAGTTAAAAGAAACCATTATGTAAAAGGTTTGTTTTAGTTGTACATAATACAGTTATGAATCTGTACAAATCTCTACATGATATGTGAAGATTGTTTTTTTAAATAGCACAATGATTTAAAAAACACTCATTACTTTATGTGGAAAAAGGTATTAAAATAAATTATCTAAAGCTTTTAACATGGTTCTACCTAATGATGAGGGATGTTTCCTCAGTAATGGGTTCAAAGGGAACTTTCAGAACTCAGTTTATAAATATTAGGAATATTGATTATGAGAGCTTTATTAATAGACACTTAATAACTTTTAATTACAATTTCAGTACATGCTTTAGTGTAAAATGATTGCACTTTTTCCCAGGGATTCTACAGTAATTGGATTAGAAGCTTTAAGGGCAGCTAATGCAGCAACTAATGATGTGGATAAATGCATTAGATAAAGACTGTGTCAGAATGATAGTTAATAATATTTAAATAATATATTTAACACCTATAAAAGCATTGCAAGAAAATTTTAAAAGGCTTGGTTTTGGAAATGAAACTATTTTTCTACAAGATACTTAGACTTCATCAAAATAGTTATATTTTATTTTATTAAAAATGTGTTTTTGCTAAAATTATTTTTTTATATTTCTTTTCCGCATTAATAATTTTTAAACCAATTCCAAAATAATTCAAATTTTCTATTAACAATTTTTTAACTATTTAACTTTCAAAATTTGATCTAGACATAATATTAACATAATATTGATATAATATTGACATAACATGAATAGGGAGAGAAAACTTAAGTGTCATACAATACGTTGCTGTATATCTCATTTTAGAACTTCCTGAATAATATTATAATGCTGAATTATATTGAGATAATTTTTATTTTCATTTCTCCCTTACAAATAGACTATTTTTCTGATATATGAATCTATATTACCAGTACAGATCCTCTTAATACTACATATATATTTACTTACATACTACATATATACTACATACATATACTTTTGACTACATATATACTTTTAACATATATTAAATTATGCAAGAAAACTACAAGAAACTCTTTAATATAAATTTAACGAAAAGCAAATAAATATTTTGTTAGATGTTATTAAGTTATAAGTGTTACAATAACTCAACTGTGAATGAGGTTTACCCTCTATCCGCGCGCACGCACGCACTTAAAATGATTATATTAATTAAAAGGAAATAAATATAAGAATATAAAATATTGGGACGAATTGTAACAGGAATTGGTATACTTGAAGCGGTAGGTGGGGCATTGCGACCCCCACACTCCGGTTAAATGACCATTTTATTCAGTTGAAACGTTTCCGATCACTATAAAAAACGGACCAATAGTTTAAAAACAATCCACACAGAAATAAGACAACTAGGTGAGTTATTATTGATTTTAATTTTACTTTAGTTTTTCTTATTTCTGTATTTTATTGAGCAGCATTTTATTCAGACTATTTTTAAGAACTCAAATGTGTGGTCATATTTCATAAAGTATAAATTTATTTAATTACGTAAAATGCATTTTAGATGAAATGAAAATATTTTATTTAATAATTAACAATAATAAAGTGTGTGTTTTATTTAAATAAATTAAAGTTTTCTTTTAATTCCTAGACAGCCAGATTAAACATATATGTTGCTGAAAAATATAAACAATGCTTTAGAAAATGATTTGCAAATCCAATCCTAAAAGAATACATTTGCATTTGTGCTCTTAGTAAAAAAATGATGTACCGATGGTCTTAATTATGTCACATTTTTGTGTTCAATTAAATTAGAACTCCATATGAAATATTTATTATATATGATTCTTATGTTAGAATCTTGATCAATAAATCAATAAATCACTATCTCTCTCAAACACACACGCATGCACGCACGAACGTGTGTATGTGTTTGGGAAACACTAAACACTGGCTGTCAGAAATGAAGATGCATTAAGCATATGAGATGCCTTAACGTGAGTGACTTTAACGTGTAGCAAATTTTAAACTGTGCTTTTACTGATAATTTACGCATTTTAAATTCTTTTATTTTGTTAATTTGAAATATTTTTTCTTTACATTACCGTAGGGAATTAGTTACAGAGAGAAGTAAAAATATAAAATTACAGAACTATTAAATGAATATTTAATCAAAATTTATAGCAGTTTAATAATTTCAAAACTACCATGATGTTAGACAATCGAAATGAATTGTGAGAATACCCCATTTTAGATTTCCGAAAAAATGGATAATTCAAAATACCCCTAGCTTTGAACCTCATAATGAAAAGGTTCCAAACCAATCTTTTTACATTGCAGTTATTTTATAGGAAATATAAATTTTTAAATGCACTATGCTTATCTGCAATGTATAATTGCATTGTGGATATTCTATCTATGTATATATGCACAATTATATATCTATGAAATTAATATTTAATTAATAATTATAGTTAATTATTTCGGAGCTACTTGTAATGGTATTTTATCATTCCCTTAACTTCAATAATTAATAAGGCTCAATTAAAGTTGGAACTACAATAACTGGAATGTTCGACGTTTTAGAATGTTAAAAATTATATATTTATACATGTAAAGTACTGAAAACATAACATCAAAAGCATGCGATATTTTAAATACATTGAAATTGCACTCTAATAGTATTCGATACAATGATAAATCTCTAAAAAATATATAAAATTACAGTATCTTTTGGTACAAGCATAAAATTACAACAATACTGACATGTAATTATAATGTCTACCAATTTCTATAAACCTTTATAAAAATGTATTCTGATTTTAAAATTAAATGCTCAGTAGGATAGTTTATGATGGTTTTAAAATATACTAAAATAGAACATTTTCTTTAACTTCTTATACAGGTTAAAATGTGTATAGTAAGTTTTATAATTTGCAAAATCCAGATATTTTATAGCCTACCTATTACCTAGTGCACAAAATACTTTTGAAAACACTTATTAGAATGTCACGTAATTACCGCTTATTAAACATTTATAAAGAGTATCCGTGTGAAAAATATTTTTATGTGTTACACTTTTGAAAATATTCCAAATTGACTTGTCACTACAACGCTTGTTTATTGCCCATTGAACAAACACTAAACAGTGTTACGGAAAAATCCAAATCCAAATTTTCTTAATTATGAGAAAAATCCCAGCAACTCATCCGGAATATGTTGACAATAAATATAGAAATTTGTCCCTATGTTTCCAAATTAAGTACCCAATAAATTGTTAAAAAACAGAGGCAAAGAATTTTGCATTCATAAATTCTTATTTAATTGGACATTAAGTGCAAGCATTCCAAACAAAAAACCGCCAAGAAATCACGTATTTTATCTGAAAGTCATTTGTATACTTTATGAACTGCTCACGGCAAAATATTTAAGGCGATAATTTAGGGAGAAAAAAGCTAAAGACATGTTTCGAAATTTTGCTGTACTAGGTCATGAAAATCTGAGTAATACAAGATTTGTTTCTTTTAACAATGCAAAAAAATGTATGAAATATGACGAGATATAAAACATGTCATGTTACTACATCTTATCTGAGTGAGATGTAAAAAGTCAAGCATAAATTACTTTTCGTTAAAGATAATAGAAATGAAATAATTGGTAATGAATATAAGTTTTTAAGATCACGATGTTATAAGATTTATATTACTGTTACAGATATTTAAATGAGTAAGATATTTATAGATTACAGATAAATCTTCCATCAAGTATTGTTTAGATATTTTTGTAACAAACTTTAATAAACAAATTGAAGAAAAGTAAAATAATTTATGTTATGCTCTTGCAACCATTGTTGTAAGCCAGTGAAAACAACTGCAATTACTATTGAAAACAAAAAGAATTATTTTTTATCAAAGGATGAGAAATTAAGGATTGGATGAGGAGGATTTGAGGATATGATTAAATGATTCATCATTGAGGGTTGGATAAGCAATTAAATTCTCACCCAATTTCTACTGGATGGGGAGGAGAATTGTATAAGGAATTGAAGTTTGAATGATGTAAACTAAAATAATTTTTATGTTTTTGAAACCTTTTTTTTTGTTAGACATCATAAGCAATTATATTAATTTACCTAAACAACATAAAATATGTGATTGGAGAAGAAGTCTAAATCTAAATTTCTAAAAAAATAATGGATTATCATGAAAGGCAAATCAATGTACTGCTTCCGTAGTATTAACTACCCACAGTAGTCTATTGTCTAAGTAGTACGTTAGTTTTATTTCTGTACTATGTCTAAATAGATCGGAACCTACAGTGGTAAGCATCTATTCTATCCATGGAATTCAAATCATCTACGCGTATTAGAAATAAGAGTTAGGTCGCTACCCTATAGGTCATCGCTAAACTTTCAGTTCTATTAACTTGAGCAATATTTCTCATATAAGATCTTTTTATATGCATATACTTAAATTTTTAAATATAAATTTTGAAATTATTAATTAATGGGCTATTTTCCGAATAAAGGTTTTTATAATAGCCAAAATTATGTAAAAATTTTTAAATCTTTAAAAATCTCTTACGATTTTAAAACCAATTTTATCTTTTTATTATATAATATTTATTTCATTAAAAATAACTGGAAAAAGAAATTAAATGTATAATAATATAAAAAAAATTTCTTATTATTATTTGTATAGTTATAAAAGTATAAACTATATGAAGAATGTAAATCTACCTCTCTCATAAACATATTCTATATGAATTAAAATATGTGGTATTATAAATATAATTAGAAGGTAAAAGTAATGTTATAAAAATAATTTATATACATTATATAAATATAGAAGAAAAATATATAAAGTGTTTTTAAATGGCATTTTTATTAAAAATATTTTATTAATATATTTTATTAAAATTTATAGTCCTCACACATGGATTTAAAATTTATGTATATATTGCGAAAAAAATTCTGCATTTAAATTTAAGCAATGTTACAGTAATTCAGTGAAAATACTTTGCTGAAATCATATTTATTTCGCAAAAGTTTAAACTACCTGTCACAAACATAATGTGAAATTACCTGTATTACATTAAAACTAAGGTGTAGAATTTACTTCAAAATTTTTGTAAATTTATTACACCACAAAAGTAGCTGTTTATGGTTTTGCACAGACATTTGGGTCGAAATTAATTATATATGTTACATCTTGCATCTTCCGGGATTTATTTATCTTACTTTATTTATTTCATTAAAAATAATTTGAAGAAATTAGATGTTACCAAAATAAATAATACAAAAATTAAACATATAAATATTTTAATAAATGTTAGTTAAGTTGAAAAAGTATGCTTTTAAAACAGACTAATTTCTATGTTCGAGCACTACATAGAATAAAACACTGAAATCAGAATTAATTTACTCCTCTTTTTAAAAAATATAATAGTAAGTAAAAATTTTAGTTTTCTTGGATGACAGTTGCGTAAATTTTTCGTAATTTTAGAATTATTTTGGACTCCGCTAAATATGCCTAACATTAACCATAGCTAATAGACGAAAATCAGTAAAACATAAGTATCACACAAAATGATATAATGCTAATTAAGTCATAATTTTCTTATTGTAAAGAAAAAACAAATGCAGTTATATATGTTAATGCATTTTAATCACAAGTATTGGTAAATAAAATATTAAAATAACGAAATGTAGTAAAATTAAGTAGACATTTGTCATCGAATTTAAGAGACTAATATAAAGTTATCCGGTTTATTGAAATGTCTACAATCCTCAAAGAATCAGTTTATTCAAAATTTTGGATCGTTTATTGTGCCAAACACCTGATAGTAGTTAGTTAGAAATATATTAGAAAAAAGGATGACACGAAAAATGTCGGTATTGAAAGGGATGTTTCTCTCTAAGTAGCTATGTCCTAAAAAGACATATCTACACGTTTTTTATTAGTTAATGTCAAACTTTAACTGCATGCATTCCTCTCAAAACTATTAAGGCAGTATATGGGGACTGAAAGTAGAGTGAAATGTTATCTAAAAATTGTTGAATTTGAGATAAAGGCCGCTTTCTTAGGCATTGACATATGATCTAAAATATACAGCTTCTACAATATATCTACTATCTAAAATATATTTAATATCCCTTTTAATTTATTAATTGCCATGTAAAATATCAGCATTACAGTAATAAAAACATTTTACTAGGTTACTATGTAAGCGTAAATAATAAATTAGAGTAAAAAATATTTGACTAACTGAAGAGTTATTAATTAAATGTGGTTTCATTCAGAATTGCCCAAACAGGAAACACGAATAATTTTTTAAATTGAATATTTGTCTCCTGCAATGTTAAGTTTACTTTATGAATGCATTTAAGATCAAGTATACTGATTAAGTAATTTAATAAGATTATTTTATAACATTAAAATTAATTAAATAATTGTAATGATTGTAATGTATTAATTAATTAATTGTATAGATTGAAGAAGTCTAAGCTATTTGAACCAAAGAGATAAAAGAAATACCATTTATACCACAAAATTTGTACCACATATACGCTAGGATTTTTGTAACAAGAGAAACATTCTTATAATTTTACCTCATTTAAAATTTCTAGAGTAAAACATTTTTCTGTTCAGTATTACTTATTAGTAATATTAGAATGTTTATTTCTTTCAAATATTCATCGGGGTATACAAATCATACTGTCAACATGAGATATATAGTTTATAGAAATTTACATAAAAGAAGTAAATGCCTGTCATAGCAAATTTTCACTTTTTTTTTTTTAAGTTGACGAAATATATACGAAATTGCAAAAAATTATAAACGAAACAATAGACCGTATGCAATACAGCTAGTATAAATATTATTTTGAATAAATAAGATAATTTCGTTCCGTTATGGGTTTCGTTCTATTCCAAGTCAGTTAGGTATGCTATGTGCATCATTTCGATATTTTTCTTCCTGTGAGACTTAAATATGAACTTAATGTTTACGAAACTCTTCCTTTTCGCAAACATATGAGATTTCGGAATCAACCCTTGAACAACGGTCCAAAGCAATGAAAAATCAGTGAAATTTTTTCAGCCCTAGATTCGAAACAACAGAAGCACTCTACCGTTTCAGGTATAATTTTGCAAAAATGTATCATTCTGCAAAAATGTTGATAGGATAAATAACAATAAATTAACAAAATCATTCCCAATGTTCTTCAGACTTTAAACTTATACACAAGTCTATGAAGCAGTCAAGATTGTTAAATTTACAGTGGGTATGGTTTTTAATTTTAATACTTTTCTACAGTGTTTTAAATAAAGTTCATCAGATTGAAGAACATTTGAAGATAAAATATCACACTTATACTAATTAACTTTATATTTAAATGTTGTTGAATGGTAAAATAAACACGTGTTCTCTTTTCGAATTTTATTTTAGAAAATAAAATCAGTGTTCAGTTTTACATAAAAACGTATTTTACATAGTTGCTACATGCTATGATATAAAACAGATATTTTTCTAAGGTCAAAGAGAATTAAAACCTTTTACAGTTCATATTTCTTTGAAAATTTTCATTAACGAATGCAGTAGCACAAGGTTTTATCTCAAGCTTTAGTTACAATTAATCAGTGTTAAAAGCCCCATAAACTTTCCCGCGTTGGAAAAATGTGTTTACATTTAGAAAAATCCAAGTCGAAGGTAATCCTTTAAGACACTCGCACATATGAACTGTTATCATATTCAGGAAAAAACCTAACAGGAGACTGATTCTTTATTCGGGAAGTTTTATACTTTTCTCGGGTGTAAAAATGATTCTTATGCTCTATTAAGTATGAGATTAGAAGTTTTACTTTACATTTTGAAACAATAAACGCATTTTTTATTTAATTTTTTTTATCCTTATATATTTCCAATTTCATGTATGGTGTAAGAATTAATTTCTTGAATGAGGTTGAATATATACTTCATAATGTGCTTTTTAGGTGATATATTTTTATTTGTCATAGATATTAACTTTTTAATTTCAGATCGTTGAATACTATAAATTAGTCCTACCATGCAATGAAAACTGAATACTTTAGAGAAGTAACACTAGATTTACGGACTGAGCCAATTTGACTCATTAAAAATTTGATCTATATATATATATATATATATATATATATATATATATATATATATATATATATATATATATATATATATATAAATTTAATATCACTTTTTAAAAACATATGTTGGTTTTCAGTTAAGTAATAAAATATGCGTAAACTTTCACTCCTCTTCCCCGCAGACCCCTTCATTTCGCATAATCAAATGAGGTATACCTATGTTCAATGTTGTGAGCCAATTTGACTCATGAAATGGTTTGACAGTTAATCGCATAACATGAAAATTATTAGTTCTATCAAGCCTGCGCAACAGTCAAGATTTTATTTTCCAATTGGCTAAAGAGATATTAATTAAATATAGAGAAGAAGTCGACAACACTTTCATTCCAATTACAGAAATTCGTGCTACTGACGCAGAAAAGAGTTGTCAAGTTCAACAATCATGCAAAAGAAACAGATGTAGAAACCATTGTGCTAAATGTAATAGAAATATTTGCGGAAAATGTGTTTAAAAACAGATTTTATATGTAAAGATGTTTTCCTTGAATTTTTTTATAATAAACAATTTATTTAAATTAATTTGGAACTGTTTTCTTTGAAAAAAATTCAATTTTCTTGTATGAGTCAAATTTTCTCACTTCAGTAAAAATAAGTATATGATCAACATCCGTAAATCTAGTGTTAAAGCACTGAACAAGGATTTTTCTCTACATCCTATAAATGTAAACACCCAAATATACTATGTTTTTAATTTTAATCAAGCACTTTGAGTATGAAATAAAGTAGAATGTATATATATCAAATATTTTGTAACATTTTCCATAAACTAAAATTTTAATAGTTAAAATATTCATAGAAAACAACTTTTGTAATATTTTCCTCGCTTTTAAGGTTCCTTATCGTAAACTGTGTAAAAACTAAAAATCAGTTACGTAAGTAGAGAAAATTGAAAACCCACATCTGCTACACTACCACAAAACCCATTAAAATCCTTCCATATGCAAGTATGTAAATGAGATTAAGATACCTGCAAAACTCATTCGCAAAAACTTTATTTTACCTGGATGAACTAAACCAACAAGTTTGAAGTGGTGATATATTCTCGAAAAACATAAATCAAAGCACCTAAACGTAAGTATTTTAAGTTTTTTTTTCTTTTAGTTTTGATTATTACAGATTCAGTGGTAGTTTGATTTTCAGTTTTTCTTTAGGATTCCCAATTCATCATCATTAGAGATTTCTAGTTTGCAATTCTTTTCAACATATGAATTTATAAACAAAATTAAATTCAGAAAAAGCAGAATTTTATAAGTTTTATTAAAATAAAAATTAATACTAGAATTTTTATCTAAACAGCTCGAAATTCATATTAAACAAATAAGGATATATTAGTTTGTTTTATCTATCGCATACATTGACAACCCTGAGTAAAGTTTTAAGTTATATTTAAAATGTTTCTAAAAGTACTCAGTGGTTTGAAGATCTAAGACCAGTATTTTTATTTTATTTTAAAGATTAAAAACAGGAAAGTAGGACATTTTATTAGTACGAAGTAAAAACTAAAACTAAAATTAAAAAACTTAGGAATATATCAGCAAGTTTGCCCCATTGCTGTCTCTAAATGATTTTTATGTGAAATCATTTATGTTGACTTTAACCCTTTCTGTTGTCTTTAATTGCTATATTTCGTCAAATATTGGCCAAATAGTAGTATAGTGATCTGCAGTACCAGATTTCACGGGTTCGAATAACATTGCTAGTGTTCATAATCGTTATTAATCAGAAGTTCCGGTCTTATTAGCTCTCGTGCAGCAAATCAATAAACCATAGTTCTCTAAGCGAAACCAAAACCATTAGTAAATTGGACAATGAAACTAAACAATGAAATTAAAATAAAACAAGTAAGGAAATAAAAGTACGTTTTAGTTAAGGCCTACACCTGACGATGCTTATGTGTAAGGATTTATGTTGACATTAACCTGTCTCCAGCAGCACTTAATGGTTTAAGCTAGGGTAAGTATGTTCAGCGAAACCCAGGTGTTTCGAAACGATCTTGTATGGTTTTCTAGATAAATTTTAAAGCATAACCGAAATTTTAAAGAATATCTGTAAACTCATTCCCTAATTTTTCTCTTAATTCTTATATGGATTCATTCAAGCGACACGCAACAGTACATCAGTAGGAAATGCAAAATATTAATGGATGATTTTGCTTGTATCCTTTCATTAAAAAATATTCCTATCTCTTCATCTTTAGTAAATTTTACCTACAATTTTATGATATCTTACATTGTTTAGTTTTATGTTTAGGTCTAATCAATGGTATACCCTTAATATCACTTAAGTAATATTTAGTAATCAGTTCCGTTGATACGCAAATAGTAAGAAAACATTTACGCGAGATAAAAGATTTGAGTACCACTGGTTTAGAAATTTTAATATTACACTACAAAAACAAACTAATAAAATTGAAATAAAGAAAGGAAATATAAGTACGATTAAGCTATCACCGTCATTAAGGGATGATCAGGTCTATGAAATTGACTTGTTTCTGGCAGCAGTGAATGATTTGCATTTCTAATTGTGTCTTTACTTGATATCTAAATCATACCGGTACCTACTACATAAAGTCGATTTCGTAGTGCAAACACTTATATCAGAAGGTTAATTCGAATCTTCTGAAATACTTTGAGTGGCCCCTCTAAAGTAGACATTATCTTAGAATTACCGAATACACACACACACACACACACAGTTGTGTTATATATTTAATTGAATTATGCAAATAATGAAAACTTTCCGGCCAGTTTTGAATCAATATAAAATGCAAAATCATAAATAGTTTAGAGTTTAATCTTTAATAGATCATAATAAGTGCCCAAATTTATGAATATTGCTCGTTTATAATATATGAAGCAATCTATTAAAAGAAACAATATGCTAACATAAAAATTACTCGCCCGAAAAAATACATTTTTATATTTAAGATTAAAAAAATTATGTATACACATGAAGAGCATCAGTTGATCAGTGTCAAAGGCATCGACTACATAACCAGTGGATTGTCAAATGAAAGACAGAGCTAAGATCCATCGAAATAGCCAATAGGATCTGAGACACGTAAAATAGGTTCGAGATATTATGCAAAGGAAAAAATTATAAATTGAATACTTAAAAACGATTTTGGTTGTGGAGTTTAAATAACATTCCAATAATTTGCAAAATCGGTTTATAAAAATATTAATATGGAAAAGAAATAAAAAAATAGAAAAATTACTTTATAGAGAATAATTGCTATAGAAAATTAATATAACTACTCTAGGGAGATCTTAATATTTTGCATTAAATTATCCGTTCGAAATACGTATTTAAAAATAGATAAATCGTTTACAAAATCAACCTTATATGTACGATTTTACAACTATTATTAATTATCACTCTCACACAATCTTTATCTAATGCATTTATTTAAAATTATTAATTGCTGCATTAGAAGCACTTACATCCTTTAATACAATTACTGTAGAAACCCCGCGAAAAAATGCAATCTTTTTACACTAAAGCATGTAGTGAAAGTGTAATTAAAAGTTATTTTAAGTGTCTATTAATAAAGCTCTCATAATCAATATTGCATATATTTATAATCTGAGTTCCGAAATTTCCTTTGAACCCATTACTGAGGAAACATCCTTCATCATTAGGTTAAACCAGAATAAAAGCTTTGGATCATTTATTTAAATATCTTTTCCCGCAGATTGTATTATGCATTTTTTAAATCATTACTAAAAAAGTACCTTCATATATCATAAAGAGATTCATAGAGTTTAAAAGCTGCTTTATAAACAATAGAAATAAACTATTTATGAAATGTTTTCCCTTTAAATTTTATTCTTGATCGAAATGAAATGTTTACAAACGAAAATTTACGTATATAATGTACATTATAAAATATATCTATTTTCCAGTTTACGGGAAAATAGCAAAGGTAATATTCATTAGTTATAAGTTATGCGCTAAATATTAAATCTGACATCTCATTTAATCAACAAGTAAAATTTAAAATAGCTTCTCTGTTTGGGTTTATTTGGAGTAGTAAAATTTCGTAATGTGATCATATCCTTCACCTTAAAGCCGATAATGGATAACTATGAAAAATCATGCCAGCAGTTGAATACAATCTCCAGTCTCCAGTTTTTAATGGTCATACCCTACCTATTTAACCATTGTCTGATCCACATTTATCAATACTACGTAAGGAAGCATTCGAATTATTTATGTTTTCTGGGAAAAAGAAATTTAAGATAGAATGTTTGATGTTTGTTAAAAATTATAAATTCGTAAAGGAAAGGTAACATTAAAACAATTTTAGAAGAAAATATTTTTTAACAAAATATTATAATGATGTATGGATATTATGTATTAAATTATTCGTTTAAATCATGTGACTTTAATATTTATTTGGAATGAGATTTAGGCAGTAAGTACTTGCCTTATTAAACCATGTGGAGTAAAAATTGAAATCGTAGTGCAAAAACCAAATCATTCTACATACTGTAGTTAATTTGATATTATTAGAGAGACTAGTAAAGTATTGAATATTTTATTAGAAAGTATTGTTACTGATCTATAATATTAATATATAAATACACACACTCATTCCCATACACCGAAGAATCATGACCCCCCCTTCATTTATAACAATGGACTCGCCCAGGAACAAAACCACTGCTCGTGCACTACTAATGTTAGATTATATAAAGTGACTATACATTGTCTTTACAAACATAGCGTGGTTAGTGACATAATAGAAAAAGCAGCTGATTTATAGAACTTCAAAATTCAAACCGTTAGAGCTCGGTGACTGGGAATAAGTAAGAGAAAGGGCACATTTAGTTGATGTTCACGTTTCTAATCATATATCGAAAGTGCTGTGTGGGTGGAGAATCGACACGTGGCCTGCTGGCGGTGTGTCGTCACGGTGCACTGATTCCAGAGGTTTGGTTTTGGTTTGGAGCGCTACGGTCTACTTTTTGCAACACGAGGGTTAATGAGACCGGGACCTACTGCTTAAAGCCGATTCCGAACGGCTACGAACATCCATGCCATAGTGGGACTCGAACCCACGAACTCCGGTTCCGAAGGCCAGCACCCTAACCATTCGGCCATCGTTCGGCCTGATTCCAGAGGAGAGGGGGAATTGCTATGCATTGCTCGCAGTGACGGAAGAGCTACAACAACTGAAATCCCTACCAGCTACAACAGTTACGATCCAGACAGTGTTCTCAACACACTGTGTACATACATTACTGCATTTTGGTTTACACATTCGGAGGCGGAAGAATGTTCCTGCACTGTAGTAACATCGTTGCCAAATGCTTTTGCAATAGCCCAAGATACATTGGAATTCTTTCCAATGAATGAAAGAAAGTTACACGGTCTAACGAGTTCTGGTCCATCACAACGACTTCCAAAGGAAAGCTGGTATACCGGATGCGCAGTTAGACGGAAACATGCCAATGGCTGGTGTTTTATTTTATGGGCAATATTTTTATGAAACATCAGGACCTATAATCCTCAAATATCAATCCCTGATGCCTGTGCGCTACGTGAACATAGTTGCAAACAAGGTTCACTCATTTATGACAAGTGTATTTCCGTCAGGGAGGGTGATGTTTGCCAACAGGATAATGCACCATGTTATAAAAGTCATGTTAGAAGTTGCAGAGGGATTAGCACCTTCCATAACTTCCGGTGATTTTGTTTATTTGTTTTTTAGTTAACCGAGTCAGGATATTTTACAACCATCTTGATTGCCATTTTGAGCTTCATTCTTAAGGAAGCTGACACTCAATGTATGTTTTGTAGTGATGTCTGCACGGAAAACGCAAAAGTTATTACAACTCTCACTCGGCAGCTACGGTCTGTATAATTTTGTGATTGTCTGAGTAGGGGAGGAAGCCGCATGGTTATGTTAAATTGATTGCGATATCTGCTGCTGGGTATTTAAGGTATATAAGAAGACCTGTGTATTGTTTTTTGTACTTGTGCATTTTTCCCGGCACGTAGGCGGACATCGTATAATATGTTACTATTTCAAGATTTTAAATATTTTTTTTGTTTTTAAAATAGCTCGTCATTTTTATTTACAATATACAGTTAATTATATACAGAACTTCAGTTAATTTTCATCTACTGTAATAACTTTATAGTACTCAGGAGAAACACTAGCAGAACCCTACTCTGCTCAGTACCAGTATTGAATTGTTCGACTCAGTACCGAAAACAGGTCAAATCATTGTCAGGAAGTGGTTTGAGAAATAATCCAGTGACTTCTAAGTCCTGTCTTGGCCTCCAAATTTACCTCATATTAATCCAATAGGCATTTGTGATCCCATGTGTAAACCAAATTTGTGCTGCTACTCTACCCCTTCGCAATGAGCTGGAATTACAGGACTAGTTGATGAGCGCAGTTACCTAAGACTACATATTAGCATTTTGTGGAGTCGACATCCCACTAGGTACTGACAGTTTTCAGGGTTAAAGGTGGCACTCCATGCTATTAATAGTGATCATAATGTTATAGCTATCCGGTAAATGTATGAGAATAAGTATTATCGGATATTATAAAACGATATACATCACTTATCGAAATGCATCTAATGAATGTTCTGTTATTATATTGTAAGAACAAATAATTCCTGGAGAATTTCAAAACTTGTAAAACTAGTTCTCAGCTCTGTTGTAAAATAAGAATTATGAATTGATATTTTCTAAAAAACTGCTAAAACATGATTCTTCTCTAATCCTTTATAAATCAAGTTTTAATCTTCTAATTTGTTAATTGTAATAAATTCTAATTCAAATAAGCTTTTTTAAGTCTAAAAACAACAAAAATGCGAATTTACAAAATCCTTTTTCTAGGTTGTTCAATCAGCTAGTCACAGCTAAACTGATACATTGCTTTATTCTTTTAAAGCTACCGGTATATCTAGATTAAAGCAATTTCTGGTAGCTAAAGAAAGAATTATATATGACTTTAGTTTTTATATAGACACATAAGACAAACAATCATCAATACATGAAAAAAATTAGAGTTTTTAATGGCACAGTAAACATTGCAGATTTTATTTTGAAACTGCTTTTAACTCAAATTTATAAAATGCAATTTTATAATTTATAGATTTAAAATGTTTTAACCTCCCGGAGTGTATAGAAATTTTAAGGTGAACATTAACTTGCCTTTATATACCTAAAGTCTTTTAGATTTATTGAAATTAGATATTTTCCTTAAACATTTTCATGATTTCCCATAAACGTAAGATATCTCTGTAATGCAATGTAAAATATTGTAATACATACAATGTAAATGCTCTGTAATGCAAAGTAAATTTTGCAATTGTGTTAGATCAAGACACTGTAAAAAGTCCACACACAATAATAGAAAATAAAAAAAAACAATCCTCATAATTATAAATATGATTTTACCATTTAAATCTGAATGTAATCTAAAATAATAGTCATGTCTAACAGTAAAATCTGTTATAAACCATATAACTTTAATAGTGCAGCATGCACGTAAAAGAATTGTTACAGTTTTAAATAAATACGCTTTGTTCAAAAGCATAAAAAATTATCTTACTGTTTTCCAAAGATTAACATTTTTACCAATGTCTTAAAAACTTAAAGAATGAAAATTTAATATTATTTTTCATCTTTATTCAGTGAAATCTATTCATTCAAGTACAGCTAACGTTCGAGTTAGGGAATTCGCAAGTTTTGTCTGGTCATCAAATATTTTAGAATAAATTGGATTGCCCAAGGCTGTTAAATCTATTAATTTCCTCTTTCTACTCGTGTAAGGTGATGTTTCGAGTAGGATGTTCGTACCTCTTCAGTTAAAACAAAAATGGTTCTATTTTCATTACCCGGATAGTAAATATTTTTCACGAAACCTGCTGGGATTTAGTTAATTGTGCATTATGTTTTTTATGTCTACTGGAGATATTAAAATTAATAAACTGATTCGAAATTAAATTTAAATCTAGTATAACATATTTATTCATCTTTACGAAATTGTATTCAAAATTCAAAATTGAATTCAAAATTATCCATCATCTCATATTTATATGTATAAATAACTTGTTTTTTCAGCTCACTTTAATCATGACGATAGTTTATGAAGAAAAATGACTGTTATGGACATATTTTAACAGGTTTTACTTGTTCAATGATCTTTACTGCTTTGCAATTGGACAGAACCCACAATGGGAATAACCGATTGGTGGGTTAGACTTTCCAAGTTCAAGAGGTGACAAAATCATTCACGGACCGTTAGTTATATAACTGATTATATAATTAATGATAGTTCATGAAGCTTGATGACTTTGTTTAGAAATTTCGGGAGAGAAGCGAAATTTTTATACGACAGCGAAAATATTAATTTTAGGTAAAAATCGCGTAGACTCATCAAATCGCACTTGCTGTTGGCCAGTGATCTAAATCACATTTTACATTCTATACTAAATTCTATACTCTTTTTGAGTACTTTCAACAAACAAAAAATAGCTCAATAAACATAAAATTACTAAATGAAATATATAATGAATAAAACTAGCAATGGTCTTATTTTTCTTCTACCTTTGTTTTAAAATATTTTATTATACATATAAATTGATTTCTGCTTCTTCAATGCTAATTATAAGTTAATAACTCTTTATATTACTTTTATCCAGCTGTGTTATAATCATGATATCAAAGCTGCTTATGGTAAGATTTGTTTAATTGTGTCTCCGTGGCTTTCTGTCGTCTAAAACGAAATATACGAGGCACCTAAGAATGTAATATCTAATTTTGAATGTAAAATCATTTCTTAATTTTAAATAATAAGCCACGCAAGCCAAATAAATAACATCACTCATTCCTATAACTCACTCACACAATATCAGCATTCAACGATAATATTAATACATCAATTAATTATCATACCGATACATCTGTTTAAATTGTTATTCAAATCAATCAGTTAAATCATATGCCACCTTTTAGATCAGAGAATACCATCCACCCGTATTTGAAAATGAATAATTATGTATATTATTATAAATTTTACTTATTATAATTCGTTATAAAAATATTGATAAACTATACAAAGAATGTAATTCTACCTCTCTCATAAAGCATCTTCTAAATTAATTAAAGCGTGGGGTATTATAAATATAATTATAAGTTAAAAGTAATCTGTAAATGTTTAAACATAAATTATATACAATGTATAAATATAACAAGAAAAATATATAAAATTTTTAAATGTCATTTTTATTAAAAATATTTTATTAATATATTTTATTAAAATTATTTATAGTCATCACACTTGGATTGAAATTTTATGAACATATTAAGATAAAAAATCCTGCATATGAATATACGCAATTTTACAGTAATTCAGTGAAAATACTTTGCTGAAATCATGTTTATTTTGCAAAAGTTTAAACTACCTGTCATAAACATAATGTGAAACTACCTGTATTACATTAAAACTAAGGTGCGGCATTTACTTCTAAATTTCTGTAAACTTATTACTCCACAAAAGTAGCTGTTTATGGTACCGCACAGACATTTGGGTCGAAATTAATTAAATATGTTACACCTTGTATCTTCCGGGATTCGCTCCCAACCGTAGTTGTTTACTTTAATTCACCATTATTCTGAAAAACTGCTGTGGTAGTTAGAAAATATAATCGTTTTCCCATGAACTTTGTTTACAAACAATGTGGTTCAGAGTTTTGAAAGATTGTATGCAGGGCAGCAACTCAGATAAACGATTGAAGTTCAGGTTTAATTACTTTTGTAGCTATCACATAAATGTACACGTGCATTAAATGTTGTTTTGGACTTTTAAAGCTGCTTGTATATGCAACGTATACGCACGTAATAACAGCATATCATGCTTTTTTTAAAAACGAAATAAAAATGTTAAAAATCTTTTCACGTTTAACTTCATATATGTATTCACTTAACTTATGTAATATTCTTGCAAATATGACTAGAAATAAAATTTGTATGTACATAAATAATGTAATACCGCGGTATTTTCTTGAGACTTCTTGACATCGTTGGTAAAAAATAATTATATACTCCTCAAGGAATTTATGTTTATTTGCATTTTGAAGGAATATATTTTAAGTTATATCTAAAGGCCCCTTTACAGTATGGTCCACTTCAAAACATCACTACCGCCTGGAGGGGGTATGGTTTATCGTGAGCGATGATGGCAGACGATAAAATAGCCTTGGGGACGATGGCTTTTTCTTCAAAGGAGGCGGATTTTCTCCAAAGTGCAGATGCGCAACTAAAGTGCGCAGTAGACCCTATGGTTGAATCCACATGTTTGGCTCATTTAGTGGCCCTGTGTGTGGATGCAACCCGTGAACCATCGTTCGAAAGTCACCATCAGGAAGTGGTGAACAATTTTCCATAGTGTGGAGGCTACATAACATATTGTTTGGCTTAATATGCCCCAATGCAAAAAATCATTTATTACTTGATTAACTACATGTTCGATTTTGTTTGGTTTAATTCAAAAGAAAATGATTGGAATAGTTTCTGTAATTTATTAATTTCCGGAACACGTTTCACTGCGTATGCGTTTGGTCACATGACAAGAGAGTCGTTACTCAAATGGTGTGGGGGGGGGTTGCTCTTATTGCAATCTTTCTTTATTTTCTGATCTATTTTACTTTCTGATACACTATAAAAAAGTTGGGCCTGTGAATCTAAGAGAAAAAAGAGCGAGTCACATAAACTTTAGTCACGCTGATATGAGTAGTTAAACTAATAGAAGCATCTGGCAGCGAAAAAGAAGTACTCGAGTTTGAAAATTATACTCGATTTGATGATCGAAATTAAAGTTCTGACAAAGATTATGATACCCATATTAAAGAAATGAACTATTAAGAAAGTATTCACTTCACGAATCAGAAAATTGTATCTTGTGCCATATTCTCAATCAACAGCTGTTATTATAAATACTGCTGCAGGGGTCACAAGGAATGCAGCAGCAAAGATAACAGACGCGAAAAGTGCATTTGAGGTATTATTCAAATCTGCAAATGAAAACGAAATAATAAAAAGGACTATTATTGAAAGAGAAAAGGTTTATGAGGAAATATCGAAATTGAAACTTTTCAATTATATATTGAATGATTATTGTTAGCTGCTGTTTATTACTCATATGGAGAATAAACAAAGCTATTTTTAGGATAAACTAGAAGATATATATTTTTTCAAGAATGTCATTTGAAATATTTTGTATCATATCAATAGTAAATCGCATTGATAACAAATGAACTCTTCAAAAAAGAAGAAATTTGAATAAATTAGCTGCAATGCGAAATAACTGGAAAAAATAAATACAAATCCTACAAAATAATATAATACGAATTCAAAAATATTACTGTAGATGAACAATTAGTAGAATTTCGTGGCTGATGTCTATTCAAACAATATATACCGAAAAAGCCATCTAAATATGGGATCAAAATTTGGATTTTAAGTGAAGGTAAAACTTCGTATGGACTTAAAACACAAATTTACACTGGAAAAGAACAATTGTCAAAGCAAGATATAAATCAGAGAATGCGAGTAGTATGTGATTTTTCTTATGGGCATTCGGGGAATAATATTATTTGTGACAATATTTCATGACCTTCCAACTTAGGACAACTTTTTGTAAAACGGAAAATGACTATGCTAGGCACCATTAGAAAAAATTAATCAGAAGTTCCTGAAGAATTGAAAAACAAAGAAGTTCACACATCATTATTTTATTTTACAGAAGTCAAAACAGTTGTAAACTGCATACCAGAAGATAACAAGAATGCAATTCGTAAGAGCATTTTGCATCTTGTCAAAAAAGTTAACAACAGACAAAAAACGATTAAGAATATTAGAATTTAAATGAACTAAAGGGCTTGCAGTTACTCTTCAACAACTCTTAAACACAAACTCTTGTAAAAGAAAAACAAATTGCTGACCCATGATAGTATTCTATATCATGATTGATATTTGGCCGTTATAGTGGAAACGCTGTTTACATGCTAAAAATCAATTTTGAGAAACAAGCGATATTAAGCGAACTACTGAAGCTATCGTCATTAGACTTGGTTAAATAGCGTAATACACTGTATTACACTATCCTACAAAGTTTCATTAACGTAGTTTAATTTGAACCTAAAATATCTTCGGGATCGCTTATTTGGTCATTACAGCGGTATTGCTTATTACATGCTAAAAATCAATTTTGAGAAACGAACGATATTAAGCGAACTACTGGAGCAATCGTCTTTATACTTCTTAAAATACCTTAATACACTGTATTACACTATCCTACAAAGTTTCATTAACGTAGTTTAAGTAGTACCTGAAATATCTTCGAAATTGTATATTTGGCCATTATAGTGGAAACGCTGTTTACATGCTAAAAATCAATTTTGAGAAACAAACGATATTAAGCGAACTACTGAAGCTATCGTCATTATACTTGGTAAAATAGCTTAATACACCGTATTACACTATCCTACAAAGTTTCATTAACGTAGTTTAAGTTGAACCTAAAATATCTTCGGGATCGCTTATTTGGTCATTAGAGTGGTATTGCTTATTACATGCTAAAAATCAATTTTGAGAAACGAACGATATTAAGCGAACTACTGGAGCAATCGTCTTTATACTTCTTAAAATACCTTAGTACACTGTATTACACTATCCTACAAAGTTTCATTAACGTACTTTAAGTAGTACCTGAAATATCTTCGAAATTGTATATTTGGCCATTATAGTGGAAACGCTGTTTACATGCTAAAAATCAATTTTGAGAAACAAACGATATTAAGCGAACTACTGAAGCTATCGTCATTATACTTGGTAAAATAGCTTAATACACCGTATTACACTATCCTACAAAGTTTCATTAACGTAGTTTAAGTTGAACCTAAAATATCTTCGGGATCGCTTATTTGGTCATTACAGTGGTATTGCTTATTACATGCTAAAAATCAATTTTGAGAAACGAACGATATTAAGCGAACTACTTTAGCAATCGTCTTTATACTTCTTAAAATACCTTAATACACTGTATTACACTATCCTACAAAGTTTCATTAACGTAGTTTAAGTAGTACCTGAAATATCTTCGAAATTGTATATTTGGCCATTATAGTGGAAACGCTGTTTACATGCTAAAAATCAATTTTGAGAAACGAACGATATTAGGCGAACTACTGAAGCTATCATCATTATACTTTCTAAAATAGCTTAATACACTGTATTACACTATCCTACAAAGTTTCATTAACGTAGTTTAAGTTGAACCTAAAATATCTTAGTTATCGCTTATTTGGTCATTAGAGTGGTTCTGCGTACAATGTATTTATTTATGGACTTTAGTACATAATGGATGGAACGAACATAAATTAATTAAACAAAGGCTCTTTTTGGAAGAAGTGAGAAAATCATTAATTTGCAGCATGATCACATATTGAAGCAAGGCAACATCTACCAAGAAGTGAGAACACAATAAAAATTATAAAACTAACACAGAAAAAAGGGAGAAACGTACTATCGGGACCCGTTGTGAATATTTCATTGTATGCCATTGTGTGCAAGCACTGTCCATCAAGTAATGACAATAAAACTATTATGTTATGCTACAATTGAAGAATAACATTTTCAAATCTCATGTAAGATATTGTTCAAATTGTAAATAAAGGTAAGTTTCAATTCGAAATATTTTCTATTACTTTTATAGATACTTTACATTATTCAATCTATGTTTTAACTTACATTACTATTGTTTAAGCTATTTTGTATATGGCACCTGTCATTTACTGCATGAAGTGTTAGTTTCTTTAATCTCTATATACATGGAGGAAATACGAATAGAACTGAAGGGTTAAATATATTCATCCATATAAAATTAAAAGTATGTGAACATTGAAAGATTATATGCATGTGTACACTTTTGTAATAAGAGATATGTATGTTACACTTTGGTGTAAACTATATTTGTTGTCACGTTTCGTATAACTTTAATATAATTTATTAAAATATATGTCTGTAAATATCTATAATCAAAAAATGATAAAAATAAATCTTTGATGGATAGAAATTTAAAGGATTTATAATAAAAGACTAAATAAAGGAAATTAAAAATAATCCTAGCTTCTTTAGTCAATCTGCTTAGTTTTAGGATTCGATAATTTCTCTAGCAAAAATGAATTTCAGTTATAGTAATAGACCTCATTAAAACGTTAAAACTGTTTTTAGGTATTGCTACAATTTTCAGCCTAAATTCATTAGAATTGCT
This sequence comes from Pardosa pseudoannulata, assembly GCA_032207245.1. Taxonomy (NCBI): domain Eukaryota; kingdom Metazoa; phylum Arthropoda; class Arachnida; order Araneae; family Lycosidae; genus Pardosa; species Pardosa pseudoannulata. The sequence continues at coordinate 18,368,050 of CM063505.1, forward strand.
GATAATTTATTACACCGGTCACAATTTATCAGTTACCATCAGTTTATTATTTATGGATAAGGTAAAGTTTACGCCATTGTTTTTTTCCATTTTTTAAACTGAATGCAAAACATTCTCCAATTACCAATGTGTTTTATTTATTTCAAATTTTCTATAAAATTCTGAAAGTTCTAAATCTATTAGAACATTTACCTGGTTTAAACGATAATTAAGAGGATATAAAACGAGAAAATTATTTTTAAAATCTTTGTCGTTCTTCAGTCAATTAAAAGGTGACTGGGATTTAGTTGACATCTAAATATAAAGTAGATTTTTATATAATTTTACTAAAAATATTTCTAACATGAAGTGAAAATTTACAATGTGTCTCGACATTTGCTAAAGTGAAAGCTAAATGTAAGCCCATATTAACCCTTGACAAAATGTTTTTTCAAGTATTTTTTAATTTCTGTTATTTTTCCATGTCTGTATAAACATTAGGATCTCTGTAAAATAAACAAAATAAAAATATATCATTTTCCATTTTCCAGATAATGTCCGCTGTGCCAAACAACGACAATTATGTTATATAATAATTATAAATATACATGTCCGGTCTAGTAGCCAGACATAGCCAAATTAAGGATTAAAGACAAATATAATTCTATTATACTTCAAGTTACAATTCTAAAACATCTGAATGATATCCTAGAATAAGGGTGCCCAACACAAATTGGCTGGTGGGCCAAAAAATAATTTACGGAACTGAGGTGGGCCGCACATAAAATAAAACAAGAAAATTATTCAAAATATTTTATTATCGTGGAATACTCAAAATATGCATTTTAACAGTGCCAGCCGTGGCTATATATAAAATTTGTGTTATACATATATCATAACTACAACGACGATAAACAAACTATACTATATTTATAATCACCCCCAACACCATACCTTCCTCCCTAATCTTGAGGATTAAAATATTATTATATTTATACTATAAATATACACTGTAGTTTATTCACAAGCACTACCACATGTATTACTTTAAAATTAATGTGCGATTTGTTTTCGTATTTTACTAAAGATTTTGTTAATAACAACGGATAATGTAGTCGACGCGCATCGTAGCTGATTGGTCATGTTTTTATCAAGCAACCTGCTGCGACACTGTTTTTACCAGGTTTAATTTGGAAAAAAATGATTCACAGCAATAAGTAGTTCCAAATACTAAATTTCTATGTTTCAACTGTATATAGTCAAAATGACAAACTATATAGACAGTTGAAAACTTCAATTGGGCCTCTAAAAGTTTTTAAATAGGCCTCATGCGGCACATGGGCCGCTGTTCGGGCATGCCTGTCCTAGAAGATAAAATGGTGGCTTTCAAAAGTGGTTTCAGTAGGTTTAAATTCTACTACAAGGTTTATAAAATTTGCTACAATTGATTTCTGTACGCAATTTATTCTAAAATATTTTGAATAAATAGTAACAAAATACTCCATAATTGCAATTTTTATACGTTAATATGTGTTGCCTCATCTTACAAATTCATTATTCTTATATTTAAAATAAGAAAAGCTCTTGTTTCCAAGAATTAAAGAAAAAATACTAAAAAGTGATAAAGCATGCGATAAATGCACTTGAATAGTCAAAATTATTATTTTAAACTAGGGTACCACTTTCAATCATATAAAATTACATAGGTACAACAATTCTCTTTCTTTCTGAGTGAATTCATGTGATTGATGCATCATTAATTCTCATTTGAAACCACTAAATCTAACAACGTGTATTTTACTTTAGTAATTAACGTTGATTTATGATTATACTTCGGCAATGAATTGCAAACTAGCGTGTTGTATCCAGGATATGACCCTTGAAGCGTGATCTATTATGTTATGATATTTTGAACGAGAAGTTTCTAAACTGTTTGTATTATTATACTTTTACATCAATTTTTGAAGTTCTGTTATCAATTATGTTCCTTTACTCTCAGATTTAGACAAATGTGCATACTGTTTCAAAATGATTCTTGCTTGTAAATTAATGCAGTTTTACTAAAAAGGTGCCATTTTTTATTCTTAAGCTTTCTGTAATAATATATCTCAAATGACTCATTAGATTTATATAACAGAATATTCCATAGTAAGGATTCTCTATTTTTTATTAAAGAATTATACTCTTAAATTTCTAAAATATTTCTTCATTGGTATACTATTTTCTTATTTATATTCTTAATAGATTCTTATGATATGTATAGAAAAGCATACTACGAAATTACTATTCATAAAGAAAAGTTTTCTTTTAAAAATTTTAGGCAAAGAATCTAGATGCGTCTGTAATAACGAATATATTTCATTGATTTTTGTAGTCACATGATTAACAAAATAAAAACA
>CM063505.1:18377927-18415427 GCA_032207245.1 Pardosa pseudoannulata
GAAATTAGATTAAATACAAAAATAGAAAAAGATTCATGCTAATTATAAAAATATCTTTCACTATAAAAAAAGTTTAATTAAAATTTATATGCGTAAATAATTCATTTTATTGGCTATTGGAACATTTATCTATTACAAGAATATAACATTATGATACCTAGTAATGTTTTGCATTTTATTTTAGGTAGTGGTACACACATAAAAGTTTTATAACATACTAAATATTAATATGATGACGGTTCAAAATTAAGATAAATTTGTATCGTATATTTAAAAATAAATATTTAGCTGTACACATTTACTAAACAATTAAATGCAAGGTAAACACTACCATTCCCTATATTTATATTCACTTGCACAAAAGTATATGAAAATTTCAGAGTATATTTATAAGAGTTAAAATGAAATTATTAATAAATGGTCATAAAGCATAGACACATATATAAATTCACATAAGAATATGACACGTCTACTCAAGTACAAATTATAGTTTCTTTTAATGTCACCGAGACTTTCAAAGAAGATCTATTGATTGAGGATGGGAACTCCGGAACAGAATGTTCATGAATATTTGAAGCTTCCGGAAACAAAGTCTTACTTTCTTACTACCCAAGAGAAGATAAGGGAAAGACATCTGCTTGTTTCATACTTCATTCAACCTAGCAGTAATTTCTCTATGTTAAAGAATTAGAAAAAGTTTTGTGTTATTGGCGGATTGAATAGTAACTACAGAAAAAAAGCAGAATTAGTTTATTTTTATTAATTGAAATTATGTACATGTGATAGGCATTTGAACCCAACCCTATTAAAAGCAAATATTATTATCATTACATAGTAGGTACATGGCTAATCTATCAGAAAATTATTAAACCCTGTGAATCTAATATTACAATCTAATATTAAAACCAATAAGACTTTTTACTTTTTGGTAGAACTATTATTTGGGTAAAATACAAGGTTTCAGAAAACTCAATTTCTTGAAAGAATTTTTTTTTTCGTTGGTATTGTGTTAAAGAATCAATGTTTAGTTTGACTTTTAACAAAATACTTAAAATCGAATGCTAATATCAGTTAAAAAAAACTCCTTTAAGCTACATTATTTTAAATATTCTTCATGACATTATGAACACTTATACACCCTTAAATTCTAAGGCATGTAAATAGTTCTTTTGGCTTCTGAAGATCATCAATTAAAATGTCTTTTTTTTTCAGTTTGCCATAATACAATATTGTTTACTTGCCACTACGGCAAAATGATTCGGATTTTCCGATGAGTATATTTCTAGGAAAGCAAAAAGGAGAAAATCTGTATGAAGAAAATTTTGAGTTATGATTCATCTATGATTCATATTGGTACTTATTCGGAAATGCAAATATAAAGTAAAAATTTATTGCTTTAGAAGGAAAATTATTGAAAGGCATTCAGTAAGTATGTAAGGGCAGAATGTTAAGAGGTTTTGTTTTACAAGCCTGAGCAATACATGGCAGAAAAAATTCATTGAAATCAGTTTAAGGAAAGGAGGAATTTAGGAAATATTTTTTGATAATCATCAATTTAAAATTACGAAACAATGCAATGAAATATATATAAACAAATATTACGATAATATTTCAACTTTTATAAACGTTATTTTTTTAAAAAATGTTTTCATTATTTTAAAATGTACCTTGCGAACTAAGTTTCATTTTTTCTTATACTTTGCCTTATTTTTACTATAAAATGTGTTTGAACAGATGAGTAATATCTTGATGGTCGATTAAATACTCACAGGATATAGTTTTATGACTTTACGTGATGTTTTTTATCAAACTTTGTTCCTTTTTAAATAAATTTTTAATAACCAAAATAAACTTAAAATTTAAAACGGTTACATGCTTTATTTTAAATTTACATTACTAGTGTTTGTTAATGTTGTGTAGGAATCTATTAAACTTGATGTAGCAAAGAAAATTTAAGAGATTTTTTTTAGGGATTTAGGACAAAATTCTAATATGATTAATGAGATCATACTTCAATTTATTTTCATGCAAAACTTCATAACTCTACGATAATACTTTTTAAATACACTATTAAAAGTTCATCATTCCCTTAACAGTTTTATTTCCGAATTATTTAGCTTGTTTTGCGAAATATCTTTCACATGTGATATGAACTCTGTAACTGTTTTTGAAAGCTTACAAAACTAGTATTTTTTCTTGGTGGGAAATTAATATTACAATATATTTTTAAAGCATAAGTAACCACTGAAAACGAGATTTATAAGATTTACGATAATGAAATTTTACATTCTTATTCATACCTTTTAATTAATAAGATCAGAATTAAATTAGGCATTTTTACACCTTTTACATTCTTTTCTTAAAATAATTATTCAAAAGTCAACTTGCGAAAAATAAGCTAAGGATACTTACATTACTCATTTTTTTATTATTATAATTTCATTAATAAACTTATAACCTAAGAAAAAATATATGTATTGATATGCAGATTTATATTTACAAATTAAAATACATAAGTTTTGTTGTACCTAAATTTTTGTAACGAATATTTGCTCCTTTGACAATTTTGATAACGCTATGTAACGTACAATATTAAAACACAGGCTGATGAAATGGGAACAAATCTAAATGAAATTACGATTAAATAAATGAAATCAGAGATACGTAATCTTCTTATAATCTCATTTCCTTCCAGAATTTTTAATGACTAACCCCTGGAGTAATACGCGTATTCCAAATATGCTTATACCCCTAGGACCTTATGCGTATTATCTTAATCTGTTTGAGTATAGTTATTAAATTGAAAACATTGTTATTCTCTTCTGTAGTTATCTAATTAAACAATTGCAGTTCTTTAAGCAAAGATAGAATTGAATGCTAGCGTTATACACGATATCAGTGTAAAGATGAAGTTCAACTTTTCAGCTATTTTAATATTAATTATACAGGTGAAAAATTAAGATTAGATAACTCATTTCTCACAGTAGTTTTCATCATTGATTATAACTGTCGATAATAAAAATTGGAGTGGATTATTTATAATATGTTGAAAGTTTTGTTTCTACAAATATGCATTAAAGTATTCCTCCATTTTTACTGAAGAATAACCGAATAGATGGAGAGTACTTTTCATTATAAGAATTCATAGATTCGAATACCAATGCTGACATGATTGCCAGCTGGATTTGTGATGACTTCATATCGCACATCGCTGTCTAATTAATCTTCATCATACATAAAATTTTAGTATTTCTCTTCAAATCTGGGAATTTTTGGTTAATCTTTGTTAATATAGATGATAATAAGTTTAAAATATGAAATGTTTTTCTGACGATTGAATTAGCCAACAAGTTTTCATTAAGAATGTTCCTATTGGAATTCATATTACCAGTCAAACTTTTCATTATATGCTTACAATTTTCATAAAACTGGGTTTCCATTTTATAAATGGATTGGATTCAATTAGTTTGGACTGCTACGATCTACTTTTTGATACACGAAGGCTAATGAAACCACGACCTATAGATTAAAACCAATTCCGAGCTGCTACGAGCATCCATACCGCTGTGGGATTTGAACCCAAGAACTCCGGTACCGAATGACAGCACCCTAACTAATCCGCCATCGTTTGGCGTCCATTTCATAAAAATTATACAATGCAATAAGCAAAATGTTTTTTTTTATTATTTCAAAGTTTTACAATCTCTAAACGAATAAAATATTTTGTGTTTTAAATACTCATATCTAGTACCCAGGTTTATGAACAATACATTAAAACTGTCTTAAAACTTCAAGAACTGAAAAAAAAATTGTCTATAGAGCATTTTTAAATAATTTGAAAATTTAAATAATTTTATTCGCCAGATGGTACTGTAATTGCTTAAATTAAATAGAAACTGCTATAGATATTTAATTATTTTACTTTTACTGTTCTAAATTTATTTTGAAGAAGTTTAACGACATTCCGTCTAGAATGTAAACTCCATATATCACTTTAATGTTGTAATAAGTGTGTCAAACCTGTGTCATACAACTATTAAATAGATGATTCAGTAACAAAAAATCATTATGAAAAGTATGTCGAGACTACTTTTTTCATAACAAAAAAAATCATTACTTTAAAATATTGTAAATTTATAAATTATTTTCTTTGGATTCCATGTAATGTTAAAAATTTAAACACATTTATCCATTATGTTCCAACTTTTTATCTTTTTAAAATATAACTTCAAACCCTTTATAATGCTCTTTAAATGCTTTAAAATTCTTAATGAATTTTGCGGTACACTAGAATATCTAAAAACTTCGACAGAGGTTCCACAAACGATCACTTTTTACTTAGTCAAAAAACTAAAATTATAATTTTTATATAAGCTCTAATTTTTAAATGCAGATTGTTTCTAAAAACAATTATAAATAAATATTTTATGAATAAATAAAATCTCAAATTTTGTAACAGTCAGGTGCTTCAGATATATTAGTCAAAAGGCATTATAATACATAATAGCCTAACGTTTTACCCCCCCTCCCATTCCTTGTTTCTGAAGATACTTATGTATCTGGATTATCTGGAATAATTCCGGCATTTTAGGTTGCAGGATATATCTCTTACTATCAAACCGAAACAAAATATTATTTGTTTATTACTCATAGAATATATATTAGAAAAAAAACACTATATTACCATTCAATACCTTATATGTTTGTATTATGAAAAATAAAAAAATAGAGTAATAATTTTGGAAATTTTATCAGAAGAAAGATTTGATACTCTATTGCTCTTTCATTTTCACTATTCTTTGCCTTTTTTTCTGCACCAAACTATCAAATCAAGCTAAAATATTGTCTCTTATGTTTACTGTTCATAGAATACATTTTAGAAAAAGAAAAAAACCCGAATAGTTAACTTTCTATTCTGTATCTGAAGATATTTGTAGTGTAATAAAATAGAAAGGCAAAATTTGAGTAGAATAAAGCTTTGATATCCTTTTTTATCTCCTGTTTGATTTTTCGATATTCTCCACAAATTTTCCTGCTCTTTACTATCCAAACAAAACATTTTTCTTATTTTCTATTCGTAGACTACATTTTAGAAAATCAAAAACAAACCATTACGTGTCTTATTATTCAGTGTCTGAAGTTATTTGTATTGTTATAAAATAAATATACAATAAAAACTATGTAAATTTTAATAAGACACAGGTTTGATATCCTATTTCTTTTGCTTTTGATTTTCATTATCCCTGCTATTCCTTTGTTCTCTGCCATTGAACATACGAAAACTTTTTCTTTATTATTCATATAATACATTAAAAAAACTGAGAAAGTCCATATCTTACCGTTTAGTATCTTAAAATGTTTGTACTGTAATAAATAAAAATGTAATAAAAATTTTGTAAAATTAAGTGGGATAAAGCTTAGATGTTTTTTCCTGGCTTTCCATTTCCTCCATTCTCCACTATTTTATCTGCTCCGTTCTTTCAAAGTAAACATTTTCTTTTTGTTCTACCGTACTATTCAGTAAGTTAATATGCTTCTACTTTGAAAAAAATGCAATGATAATTTTGTAATTTTGAGCAAGCTAAATATTTAACACTTTTTCTTGTACTTTTATCTCTACTATTCTCCGATATTTTTTTCTTCGTACTATCAAACCAAACTAAAATATTGTCTTTCTTGTTTACCACTCATATAACACATTTAAGATAAAAAACAATACAATAACCATTTTATAAATTTGAGTAGGATAAAGCTTAGATATCCCATTTCTTTTTCTATTTCGTTTCTGTTATTCTTCGACATTTTTCTGCTTCGTACTATCAAACCAAATACACTGAAGAGCAAAGAAAAAAATGGTACACCTGCTATATATCATGTAAGCTCTTAATGAGTGCGCAGAAGTGCCGCGACACGACGAGGCATGGACTCGTCTAATATCTTCAGTGGTGGAGGTAATTGACGCCATGAATCCTGCAGGCATGTCCATAAATACTGTAAAACAATGCGAAGTGGTGTAGATCTGTTCTGAACAGCACGTTGTAAGGCATCCCATAAATACTCGATATTGTTCACGTTTGGGGATTTTGGTGATCGGCGGACGTGTTTATGTCAGAAAAAATGTTCTTAGAACCATTCTGTACATTTGGACATGCGAAATGTCGCACTGTCTACTAAAATTCCTCAAGTCTATCGGAATGCAGAATGGACATGAATGGGTGCAGGTGGTGAGACAGGATGCGTACGCACGTGTCAGCTATCAAAGCTGTTTGAAGACATATCAGGATTCCACCTGCATGTGCTCCATACCATCCCAGAACCTCAACAATATCCAGTTTTCCCCTGTTGACATTCAGGTTCCATGGGTTCACGAGGCTGTCTCCATTCCCCACGTTCATCCACTCGATACAATTTTAAACAAGACTCGTCCAACCAAGCAACTTGTTTCCACTTATCAACAGTCCAATGTCGGTGTTGTCGGAACCAGGCGAGGCACAAAGCTTTGTGTCGTGCAGTCATCAATGATACAGGAGTTGGCCTTCAACACCGGAAGCCCATATCGATTATGTTTCGTTGAACTTTTCGCATGCTAACAGTTGTTGATAGCCGAGGATTGGAAATCTGAAGCAATTTTCGGAAGGTTTAATTTCTTTCACGTTTAATGATTTTCCCCTGCCATCGTTGGCAACGTTCTTGCACGATCATACCAGGCATCAGAAGTGTCGGTGATCTACCGTTTTACAAGATTCCCGATATTTATTCGGAATATACACGACACGCGTGTCCATATACACTTGTGAAATGGTCGTACGGGAAAAAACAAATTTCATCACTACCTTGAAGAGGCTCTATCCCCTCTCTAGTGCATATAACACCACTCGTTCTAACTCACTTAAATTTTGTTAACCCCACACTGTAGCAGGAGTAACCAATATAACAACTGTGATAGATAGTTGTTGCCTGATATAGGTGTTGCCAAAAGCAGCTTGATATTCTTATTGGTTTCTTATCTCTTTATTTGCATAAGAATTTTTTTCATTTTTTTTAGCTATTTAATATATGTTGCTGATTTTGATTATTAATTACAGCATAAAGCAACAATGCAGCAGCATACAGCAGCATAGAAAACAGCAACAACAATAAAAACTCCATTAACTATCTTACCATTCAATATTTTATATACATGTTTGTATTGTTATAAAATAAAAATACAATTATAATTTATTATTATGACTAGAATGTAACTTTGATATCATATTTTTTCTGCTCCTTGATCAAGAGGTTTCACCAAGAAAATGATAAGCCATAAAGTTTCCCGAAAGTTTAAAATGTACAATACGCTTAGTTGAAAGAATGGAATTATATTATTCTATATTTAATAATAATTTCTTTAGGTTTTTCTCTAAAATCTCATTCTTTTTCTTGGATAAAGAGTAGGAGGAAAATTCCTTATATCAGGCAAAATGTTAGATCTGTATTATTGGTGAGAAGAAATAACTATGATCCTATTCCTGGGGTAGAGTAATGCCTATTTTTACCTCGTTTATGCTTAAAGTTATTTCTTACCTAATTACGTTTTCTTAGGTCTGTGTTTGAGACACGCTTTCATTCATTAATTGAATTAATGTGCAGCTGCATTTTGAAAAATAATTAGAAATGTTGCACCTTTTCTTAATGCGAAAACAAAATAAATTAATTTAATTATTTCATTTTCTTAACACTTTATTATCCACAATTATTGTAGTCTTCGTTAATAAAATAATGGATTTATTTTCTTGAGATTTTATTTTTTAAAAACGAAATAAAAAGCTTGTGTAATTTTTGTTAATTTAATTATTCTTTTGCTCTCTTTACATTAATAAGTCACTGGTCTTCCCGAAATTAAGTTAAAATTTTTTTCCAATGCTCATATCCTCAAAAACAGAGGGAAACTGCATTGAGATAAATGCAACTAGTTCAAAATGTGAATAGTGTAATAGGGTTTTTTTATTCTGGGATATATCTTAAAATATATTTAAAATATGTTATTGCTATTTCATTCTTGATGTTTGATTTATGTTTTTTTTTATAAAATGTGCTAATTAATCGCTAATTTAATTCAATTTAAATAGGAGTTAACAGTGTTCTTGCATTTTATTTTAAAGCTTACTAAATTTCGCTACATTTGAGAAAGGGCATTTTTGCTCTGGAGAATGCACATGTAGAACATTAAAGGAGGTCTCTGTGCGTAAAAATAGCAAATAAAATAAATAAAACATTAATAAAACATTGGCATGTAAGATTGGAGTTTCCAAGCATATATTAGCGAGCCTTGTTCTTAATGCAATTGAATTTAAAAATAATGTTTTTTTTTATCAAGTTTTATAATGAAAATTGTATGTCATTTGTTTAAGTATGTACGAGTTATATCACATATATAAGTGCCATGTTCTTTTCCATTAGTATTTTGAAGGGTCAGATCACTCTATAAGATATATGGCGAACGCCTTTGCTTTAGTAACTGAATCAAAGGGTTTGAATCTTATGAATAAATTAATACTCGTAATTAATTTAAGCAGTAGATGTCCAATAAAATTGTTCTAATGTTATTTCCTTTGAAACTCTACATTTCATTTAAGACTAATAGCGGTTTCACAAAACAAAATGGTATATTTTCCAGGTAATTAATAAAAAATTAGAATTTCTGACTTTTTAAAATTAATTAGGAAAATATCCGCAGTAAAATTTAATATCTTTCATTTGTATTGGCTGTTTTAGTAGTTCATACAAATATATTTTCTTGGATAATTTCTATATTGTAGCAATACATATTTCACCTAAGTAAGAATGTAAATCTTGCATTATTACTCTGGTAATCGTGAACAAAAAGATTAAATATTTAGTGATACATTTCCGTTTTCTTTGACTCTGCTTTAATTGCATCTGTTCGTTATTTTGAAATTTATTTCCTTAAAATAAACAGTAGTTCTAACAAATAAAATAGAAAAGTGTAATTCCATTAATGTCAGAGAAAATTATTTTACATGAGTAGAAACAGGTTTTACGTTAATATCAGTTTTAAAACTAACTCTACAAATTTAAAATACTTTCAAATTTAATCGCTATTTTCGACTAATCACCATTGCTTGCATTCTTTCAGTAATTGAAAATTCTTCCCACAAACTAAGTCTGACTAATTATCCCTGAATTTAAAATATAACTTCCTCTTTTGGGCTGAAATCCCGTACATTTCCGTATTGCAATAAATTCTACTACAGGAAAATCAGTAATTGTTGCAGTAAACGTCACTTGACTCAGACTGATCCTAATTATATCCGGTTCGCCGATAAACAGCAAACATTCTTCATTTATTGCAAAGTTAGCATTTAGTTTCGTACGCATTTACCGTAAGATAACACTTTGCCCATATACAGCAATTTTCCTTCACTTCAAATGCATTGCGTTTAGTAGAAGTTAATGAAGGTATAATGAAATATCAAACTGCTGTAAAAGTATCAGACAAATCTCATAGACCAAGAAAAAATCTGGAATAATGCTGAACTTCATAAAACAAAAAGAAGTTAAAAGATAAAATGAAACAAATAGTGCAAAATAATAGCAAGTAATTACGAATTTTTATTATGTACACTCCACTTCCATTTAATAACTAATCGTTTAACAGTCTATGAAGTCTAATGGTTTACTGAGCCTTGGTACTTGACAAACTCAACGATCTCATAACTGGATAGATGACGGTTCGACCACCTAACTGGCTTAAGATCCACATTGCTCCTTAATAATATCAGGGACACGTCAAACATGTTCGGGGTCACAATGTCCTCCAAATTCTCAAAAAAAAGCCTCTTAAGGTGGCAGGGCATGTCTGGGAATTTTCTGCCTGGTCCCTGCATAGTCTAAATTACGAGTTCTCACTTGAGCTAAGAAGTTCTTCAATGTGGTGGTGCTCGTCAAACAATATAAGCATATTTTCGCCTTATATCGTGTGGTCTCTATCCAATGTTCTTGGCTCGCTTAAGTGACATTGAAAACAACAACAGTTTCCTACTAGACCACGTTTATACTAGACTGTCAGCAAATTAACCACTTACCATAGGTTCAGTATCTATTGACGAATATATTATAAGGTAATTTGCTAATTAAGCAGATTGTTGTGTTTAATACGTTTAAAAAGTACCTTTTCAATTTAATTAAGGAAAGATGATTTAAGAAATCACACACTTATCCCATATCTAGTTTTCCTGCATTCGCGAAATATGTTGTTTAAATTAATGAAAATGTGTCTATGACTGTAGTTTAAAAACTGAAATGTACTTCATGTTAATTTTAAATTAGTACTAAGTTATTATAGTAGAATTTGTTTAAAGAATATTAGAGTTAACTTTATTACTATTGTAACATATTCACTCACTTTCCATTGAGGTTAACATACACTAAATGAACTGTTATTGTTTTTAATCGATTCGTCAAAAATGTAATATGTCATTAGAATATATGTATTAAAACATAATTATTTTCTTAATAAATTAGATACATAGAATAGGTTTAATTTACTTTCCTTTACCATATTTTAAACATTTCTATTTGTATAGGGAAAGTGGGCAAAGTTTTTGATTTATGGGCTATTCACTTAGTTATGAAATTTAAGTATTCGTAAATTAATAAATATATAACTCTTCCAGAAAAAATCTGGAATAATGCTGAACTTCATAAAACAAAAAGAAGTTAAAAGATAAAATGAAACAAATAGTGCAAAATAATAGCAAGTAATTACGAATTTTTATTATGTACACTCCACTTCCATTTAATAACTAATCGTTTAACAGTCTATGAAGTCTAATGGTTTACTGAGCCTTGGTACTTGACAAACTCAACGATCTCATAACTGGATGGATGACGGTTCGACCACTTAACTGGCTTAAGATCCACATTGCTTCTTAATAGTATCAGGGACACGTCAAACATGTTCGGAGTCACAATGTCCTCCAAATTCTCAAAAAAAGCGTCTTAAGGTGGCAGGGCAAGTCTGGGAATTTTCTGCCTGGTCCCTGCATGGTCTAAATTACGAGTTCTCACTTGAGCTAAGAAGTTCTTCAATGTGGTGGTGCTCGTCAAACAATATAAGCATATTTTCGCCTTATATCGTGGGGTCTCTATCCAACGTTCTTGGCTCGCTTAAGTGACATTGAAAACAACAACAGTTTCCTACTAGACAACGTTTATACTAGACTGTCAGCAAATTAACCACTTACCATAGGTTCAGTATCTATTGACGAATATATTATAAGGTAATTTGCTAATTAAACAGATTGTTGTGTTTAATACGTTTAAAAAGTACCTTTTCAATTTAATTAAGGAAAGATGATTTAAAAAATCGCACACTTATCCCATATCTAGTTTTCCTGCATTCGCGAAATATGTTGTTTAAATTAATGAAAATGTGTCTATGACTGTAGTTTAAAAACTGAAATGTACTGCGTGTTAATTTTAAATTAATACTAAGTTATTATAGTAGAATTTGTTTAAAGAATATTAGAGTTAACTTTATTAATATTGTAACTTATTCACTCACTTTCCATTGAGGTTAACATACACTAAATTAACTGTTATTGTATTTAATAGATTCGTCAAAAATGCAATATGTCATTAGAATATATGTATTAAAACAGAATTATTTCTTAATAAATTAGATGTATATAATTGGTTTAATTTACTTTTCTTTACCATATTTTAAACATTTCTATTTGTATAGGGAGAGTGGGCAAAGTTTTTGATTTATGGGCTATTAATTTAGTTATGAAAATCAAGTATTCGTAAATTAATAAATATGTAACTCTTCTAGCATTGTTAAATAACTATTTTTTATGAAAATGTTTAATCTTTAACTCGCTCGTTTCTACATAACTTTTCATACAGGTTTTAATTTGCAAACAATTCTAATATACTCTATACATATAAGTATCCATTTAAAATTAAGACTTCATAGTTAATTAATACCATTATATTATAAAAATTTGTAGAGTAGACATAAATGCCATACAAATGTATTTCCTATATATTAACTTTCTAATCTATGACAAATAATGCTTAAAAATACACAATTATGTTGAGAAAAATTTAAAAGAAAATAAGGCTAAATTTGAAGATAAAATTTGAAACTTAGTTTGCAAATCCCATCTAAAATATCTACATATTAAAAAAAAATAAACTTGAAAAAAAGTTATTTCTTTCTAAGAATATATGTATATGTATTCTGTTTAGTTATACGTCATTGTATATGTTTACATACTTTCATATATTTAAGATAATAAATATCTAAGAATGATATCTAATATCAAACGTTCCCTTAAACTTTTAGATCTTAGGGAAAATAGCTAACATCATGTATAAATTAGAAAACAAGAAAATAGTTAATTTCTCGTATGAAATGCTTTTAAAAGTCGTTTAAAGTGCAGAATAGAATTACAAGTTTTAGAACTCATCATCAATTCCATCTAAATATCCTTTTATATTATCTAAAAAATTAATTTCAAAGATATAGTGCGGAGTAAAAATGTAGCTTTAGTACTCCAACTGTTTCTAAAATGTAATTTCTTTATAAGAGTTTAAAATTATGATTAGGAACAAGTGTATATAGGGATAAAAATTATGTTAATTATAGAAGTAAAGATATTCAATAGCAAATCCACTATCATCCTAAATTTGAATTAATTTAAAAATATAACGTCTGTTTTCTTTAAACATTTTATGTTTGAATGTTTTAAGATGTTTTTTACTGTACTACAAACATTCCTTCGTAAGTGGGAAATTGTTTTTCCTAAGTGTATTCATGCATAATTAGAAAAGTTTCTCTTCTTCCCTCCAGAGGTCTTTCCGAACTACTTAACTTGATTGGCTTACGTGTTTACGAGGTACACAATACACTTTGTTTCTAAGCTAGGTTATTGTGTTACTTTGTTATCTGGGACAAATTATTTACTACAAACTATTGTTTTATTAGTAGTTTAGCAAAAATTTCTGGTATTTAGAATATGCAAAGGGAATTTTGAGGATGTACTTTGTATTTTTAACAAAATACATTTTAAATTTATATCCGATGAACTAACGTCTTTTAATAAATTTGATATGATATAAACTACCTATTGATTAGAAATTTTCAATTTTGTGTTTGTATATTTTTATTATAAAAAAATTTTAGTCAGTTTTTTTGAAGAATGATCAAATGGTATGAAAGCTTTTCTTCTGTACTGGAGTTTATGGTTTCGAATCCAACCGCTGATATGAATGTTTGTAGCCGTACGTAATCTGCTTCAAACAGTTTCATTATCCCTTGTGTAGCAAAAATTAGACATTACCGCTCTAAATTGAACGAAAAATAATCTTGCGTTGTCTCCTTTATTAACATTTTTAAAACAAAAATATTAACTGAAAGATGATTGAAGTGATTTATTGTCTTTTCAATTTGATAAAATTCAGATTTTTTTCTAGGTAATTATAGATTATAAATTATTTAAATACCTGCACAACTAAATTTAGTCTAGAAAGTTATCTAGGAAGGAAAATTTTGTAAATTATATAACAAAATAATGTGTTCGAATAATGCTGATATTCTATTACAAAGATCTGAAAATTCTTAAATTAGAAACAACTGTGTAACTTCTGAAAAGAAATGTACAGATATACAATATTACAGATCTGTAATGTTTTTTACTAGGTACATTACGTATTTTATGCTTAAGCTAGCAAATCTTCCACAAGGAAAAACTAAGAGTAAAATGTAGTTATTAGAAATTTTGTATTGTGTTTCCAGAAAGTATTCTTGGAATCTACAATGTGGTTCGCACTATCTACTGAAATTTTACGGGTATAAAACAATATTTTCAATGTTACGTAATCTCTTTCGTAGTCCAGGTAAAGAATTCTTATTAATTATATGCATTAATCTTGTATATATGATCTATATACATTCCAATGAGTAAGTTGTAAAATGTATATCTGCTGTTTACGAATTATAGCAAGATGCCTTATTTACATAAGTTTTGTTTTAACTTTTGCAGATTAAGCAATATCCAAATTTTGTAAGAGTTCAGTAAAGAATGAACGACCAAATGATGTTTTTTATAAAAATGATGGTTTGGTTTGGAGTGCTACGGTCTACTGTTCTGCAACACGAGGGCTAATGAGACGGCTACGAACATCCATGCCACAGTGGGATTCGAATCTGTCATCGTATCTCTCTCTCACTCACTCACTCACTCACTCACTCACTCACTCACTCACTCACTCACTCACTCACTCACTCACTCACTCACTCACTCACTCTCTCACACACACACACACACACACACCCACACACACACGCACGCACGCGCGCGCGCATCCTCTAATACAGACAGATTATCTATAGAATGTAATTGGACTTTTAATAAGATATTTGCCTGTTCCTTTTAGAAGCAATTACTAAACCTTTAAATAAAATAACTCATACTGTTTGCTTTTAAAATGCATAAAAATGTGTATCAGAAATATTCATTCTATTAAAAAGTTCCATGTCATTACGAAATTATTCTAACAAGCATCCAAAATAAAAATTTCCGGATGTATAAAATAATTGCTTTTATGTATACTAAACTGCAGGATCTGTTTTTAGAAGACCTGTATTTTGTTGGTATTTTTTGTACCTGTATAATTTGAGTTATGTAATTCTACAGCATTTTCTTTGTATTTAAGGAAGCTTTCTAAAACATTTTAACTATACTTGGTTTGGTTTGGAGTGCTACGGTCAACTTTTTGCAACACGAGGGCTAATGAGACCAGTCCTACAGCTTAAACCCGATTCCGAACGGCTACGAACATCCATGCCACTGTGGGATTCGAACCCATGAACTCCGGTACCGAAGGGCAGCTTAACTATACTTTAAGAACCATTGAAAGCATAGTTTGCCATAAAAGTTTATTTTTAAAATTGAAAGAAACTGATTAGAAACCTGGCAAATTAGCACTGTGTATCAATCAGTTTGAAATTAAAATTAAAAATAAATTGTCAATAATTTTTTTAAACCTGAAAGGGACATAGACAATTTTAATAGGAGCATAGCCTAATGATTACAATCACATTTTAATTGAACTTTCTAATAATGGTATTAATTCCATCTGCATTATAATGAGATACTTATTTGTGGATTAGAAAAGATAATGAAAAGAAAATATTAGATAATTATCCATAATCATTTGTTATGGATTCCCCCTGTATTGTAATAAGCTATTTCTTTTCTTATAAAAGAATAAACACCTAGTTTAACCCTAGCAAGATAACCTACGTCAAATCGACATCTGAAGAAGATTTTTTCAAATTTTTTAAGTAATAAATAATTATTTTTATAACTTCAAAACTTTTTGCTAGTGAAAATACAGATAATTCTTAATGCTTTTCATATATCCATAACACAATAACATTCATTGTGGTACATTGCAATTGACACAAACATTACATACACAATTTAAAATATATGCACTCAAACATATACGATGAAATTGATAATATATACGCTTTGACAGTTGAGATTCTAATTTACTCTTTTGTTATATAAGCGAATATCAGCAATTATATTTTATGTTAAAATAGACTGTCTTTTTAAACTTCCATAGGTAGGTTATCTTTCTAGGGTTAGAAAACATTCGGGGATTAGGAAATAGTGAAAAGTAAAATTAAAGTTAGGATAAAAACATTATGTCTTCAAAAACTGTATAACATGAATATATAACATATATACAGTCTGTTCCATAAGAGAGTGTCGTCTATTTCTCTGAAAATACAAACGAATTAGTTAAAAATACATTTGTACCGTGTAGTATACATATTAAACTGAAATGCATTTCGCCTAATAAGTTGTCCAGTCCCCATTATTATCGATTATGCAAGAATCATTTTATCATTCGATTTTGACATTGAGCGGCATTTCCCCCGTTCCGGTAGGTCTTCAAAATTTTGTTCCGCATTATAACGTGCTACCAACTTTTTGATGAACTACTCCGACTTATTAAGCCGAACGATGGCCGAATGGTTAGGGTGCTGGCCTTCGGAACCGGAGTTCGTGGGTTCGAATCCCACTATGGCATGGATGTTCGTAGCCGTTCGGAATCGTATTTAAGCAATAGGTCCTGGTTTCATTAGCCCTCGTGTTGCAAAAAGTAAACCTTAGAGCTCCAAAACCAAACCAAACCGACTTTTCCATGTACTGGACTGCAGCTGCAAAAGACATTTTTGGTCCTTTTGGATAGTTACACAGAAACACTGCCTCAAAACGGCTCGCATACCAGGCACTTATTTTGGAATTGTTGATTTAAACATAGCAAAACAAATCGAATAAAGAATATAACCATAAAGCATTCTTGTCTAATGTTTGAAGAGGGCATGCAATTAAGCCGGTATCTGCACGCTATCTATTGACAAAGTTATGAGCAACATGGTCTTATAGACCAAACTGTATTTAAAAAAACATATTTGAACACATCTCCTTAAAACTAATTTACTCTAATTTTATGTACTTCATGAACCATTTACTATGCTAACAGAATGCTTTAACCTTCCGAGTGGAACACACCGATTAAAAAATACTTCAAAAAATGTGCTAAAGGTTTATTGTGTCAATGGCCAAAGCATTCTATGATTTTTAACTTCACCCTTTGTCAACTAGAATGGAATACTGCAAACCCACCCTCGTTACTGTCCCTTTACTTCCGGTTATAAATAGATATATAAATAGATATTATAGATTGTTAATTTTTAATACACATAAATCTCGTTAAATCTCTAAGATCAACCCATAAGAAATAATGGATTCTAAAAGTACAAATAAAAATATTCTTTAAGAAAATTATTTATATTTTTTTACGAAAGTTATCCAAGATATTTAAGTGGGGCAATTAGAGATACATCTGTTACCGCAAACGAAATACTTCGAAATAGAGATTTACAAAGCCATGAAAAGCTATCAGCGTCTTTGTGCTTCAGGGAGTAGGGGTGCATTCCTCAAAAAATGTCAGTCAAAGAGGGATGCAGTTTCTAAACAATCAACCTGACCTTCCTACCTCAAACACTGGCAGAAATGTACATTACATCCCTTTTCGGAAGGCTTTTGGAGATCAAAAATTGTATGTGACAACTGCTTTGAAGACATCATCGGTTTGGCGGAATTGTACGTGCGAATCGCTTAGAGGGTTAACTTTAAATAAAATGATTAATTTTATTTGAATCTTGTTCTTAAACAAACGCTCTGGTATAAACTTTTCCTTCAGCAACTTCTTTGTAGTAATATGATGTACATTATGTTTGGATCCATAAGGTTTTAATTTTGAATTTATTCTATCACGTTTTAATATGTTTGCACGCAGCACTATATTTGAAAGATTTTCTTGCTGGAGAATAGTTTACTGAAACTTATATCAACAATAACTCAAGAAAAATTTAATTACAAATAATTAAGCATAGTAAGTATTAAAGCTTTTTCACTAGTTTCTAACTTTTCATATGTTACATCCTAACATGATTTTATAAAATGTTCAAACAATTGTTTAAATTTATTATAACTAACCATAAATATTTAGGGGTAATATAATTTAGTCAGTACTTTTTGTATAATCTTAAATTCAAGGAGTTTAATTCTGATTAACAAAAAATAAAACCATTATTAACTTAACCCTGGAGGTTATAATTATATTGATCATAATAATGTTTTTCGTAGAACATTCCTTTAATTATTTCAGTACATTTAATTATCTCAAAAAGCGCATTTAAATAATATTTTTACTACTAATACATTCTAATGACTTTAAACTAGGTAAAAATAAATAAAATTAATTTTGCAACCATTTACAAAATACATCTTTAGTGCATCCTATTCTTAAGTTAGGCATTTAAATATACGGTTTCACTCGTAGTTATCTGAAAGATACTGTAATTATGTAATTATATAACGAAAAAGCTATCATGTGATATTTTATAATCCTAATTAATAAAATTCTATACATTAAAAAATTCATTAACATATTTAACTTAAGAAAAAAATGTGTCTTCGGATTTAATTAATTTTTACCCAAATAAGTTTACTTAGCACTCTAGAATGTCTGGTAGTTCTATAACAGAAGCGAAAATATACTAAGGAAAGTAAAAGTTTTAATCTACTCTTGATTGGTTCGTATGTTTTCCTAGAAGATTAAGCAGTTACATAAACCTTAGCTACAGACATTTAAATTAATTAAAATTTCATAATTAAATGTGTAGCTCGAGATTTTGCTTAGTAACACAATACGTATTTTGAGTCTACTTTCATGTAATTTAGTCAGAGTTGTATCGTTTTTAACCATGGGGGTTTAAACCAATGGTTTTAACCTATCTGGTTAATAACAATTTTGACCAGTTTTTAACCACTGAAATTTGCTTTTCAATATATTTAATACTAATAGAACATGGGTTACTAGCATATGATAAAGGCAAGTTACATTTGTTAAAAGTGTAATAATATAAATAACACCAGTAAAAAACAAATATATCACCAAGATACAAAAAAAAATGTTTTACTTATTTTTTTTATACAAGCTGTTTTATATGTGATTTATGTTGAATTCAAAAAACGGTTATCAGTAACAACTTTTGCAGTCTCTAAATTTAAACAATTTTGTAATTTATTTTGGATTACTCCAAACTTTGAAAATAATCTTTCTATAGATGAAGAGGAGGCACAACAGTTCATTAGATGTATGGTAAAATAAAAAAAAATATATTAATGCCTTTAACCTTGTTTTTAACTGTAACTCATGTTTTACTTTTAAACTGCAACTCGTGCTTTACTTTTTAACTGCAACTCGTGCTTTACTTTTTAACTACAACTCGTGCTTTACCTTTTAACTGCAACTCGTGCTTTACCTTTTAACTGCAACTCGTGCTTTACCTTTTAACTGCAACTCGTGCTTTACCTTTTAACTGCAACTCGTGCTTTACCTTTTAACTGCAACTCGTGCTTTACCTTTTAACTGCAACTCGTGCTTTACCTTTTAACTGCAACTCGTGCTTTACCTTTTAACTGCAACTCGTGCTTTACCTTTTAACTGCAACTCGTGCTTTACCTTTTAACTGCAACTCGTGCTTTACCTTTTAACCGCAACTCGTGCTTTACCTTTTAACCGCAACTCGTGCTTTACCTTTTAACCGCAACTCCTGCTTTACCTTTTAACCGCAACTCCTGTTTTACTTTTTAACCGCAACTCCTGTTTTACTTTTTAACCGCAACTCCTGTTTTACTTTTTAACCGCAACTCCTGTTTTACTTTTTAACCGCAACTCCTGTTTTACTTTTTAACCGCAACTCCTGTTTTACTTTTTAACCGCAACTCCTGTTTTACTTTTTAACCGCAACTCCTGTTTTACTTTTTAACCGCAACTCCTGTTTTACTTTTTAACCGCAACTCCTGTTTTACTTTTTAACCGCAACTCCTGTTTTACGTTTTAACCGCAACTCCTGTTTTACGTTTTAACCGCAACTCCTGTTTTACTTTTTAACTGCAACTCCTGTTTTACTTTTTAACTGCAACTCCTGTTTTACTTTTTAACTGCAACTCCTGTTTTACTCTTTAACTGTAACTCATGTTTTAATTTTAACTGCAACTCATGTTTTACTTTTTAACCGCAACTCCTGTTTTACTTTTTAACTGTAACTCATGTTTTACTCTTTAACTGTAACTCATGTTTTAATTTTAACTGCAACTCATGTTTTAATTTTAAATGCAACTCATGTTTTAATTTTAACTGCAACTCATGTTTTAATTTCAAATGCAACTCATGTTTTTTACTGCATGTGAATGGTTTATTCTTTAAAATTCAAACATTCTTATTATAATGTATAAGCATGTTAAATCTCAGGAACTTGTTAGTGTAATATTTTTTATAATTGCACTACTATTTGTATTGCTTATTAAAATCTACTTCTAATCACAAGAGATATACATTAAAATTAAGAACATTTAAAAATATTTTTAACAATTCTGACTCCTTCTGAACATTTTTGACCACTTTTGGAAGGTTAAAACCACTTTTATCTAGTGTCCTGATCAAAATCAGTTTAGACCGGTCAAAATTACAACCCTGAATTTAGTTAATTGTGTATTTTAAACATTTATTTGAGAGACTGTTCATCTTAAATATTCTAAGTGAATTTTAACTAAAATATTTATTCAAAATAGTTTATTTAAAAGAATAAACTAACACGATTGTGCGTATTAGCAGGCTTTTTAAACTCCAAATCAAGTTTTCCATAGCTATTAAATCTAGTAGGTAGAAAGCAGATCAAGAAGTTTATAATTTATTTTAAAATACTGCAGTTTATTTCTCAAATGGTTGAAAGACTGTGATTTGCGAGACGCATGTGGTTCTTAGATATTTACCGCATTGTAGACTTTTGACTACGTAATATATCAGTAACACTTAAGCCTTAATTTGACAAGATGTCTTTTCAAATATTTTTTTTAATTTTAATATCCGTTATTTTCCCATGTCTGTATAGACATTAGGATCTCAGTAAAATAAACAAAAATATATATATATATTTTTCCATTTTTGAGATAATGTCCACTGTGGCGAACACTGGTAATTATGTTATATAGTAGTTATAAATATACATGTCCGGTGTAGCCAGACTTAACCAAATTAAGGGTTAATAGATATCAATGGCTTTTTGATTCTTTTTTTATTATCTTCTTTTATTGATAATTTGGCTCTTCCATTTCAAAAATCAGCTGGCATTGGGTTAGATTTGAAATTTTGCTTAATCCAAATACCTGACAAACGTGCTTTAAAGAACGCGTGATATCAATGGTTAAATATTCTCAGATCTAAGGTTAGGTAAACAATGGCTAATAAATAACTAAAATGTTAATTGATATTTTTTAAATTAAAAATATTTCAGTCTTATTTGATTAAGATACATTTGTTGTTCTCTATATTTTTAAAAGCAGTAATTATTGTACTTAAAAAATTCTTAAAATTTCTGAAAATATGAAAACTTACAATTTAAATAATTTACCATTAATAGCTATTAATTTTATTTTGTAAGGTTTAAATGATTTACATTTGTTAATAAGTTATGAAAACTAATTAAAAATCACTTATATTTCGTTATTTATTTTAATTTTACTCTTTAGCTTTTACATTGTACTATTGAAATGTCCAAATTTCCTGTTTTATGATTCTTTAAAATATTAAATTTAAATACAGATCATAGATCTTAAAATAGCTCAGTTATGCCATAAATAGTGTATAAATAAAATAAAACCTTATACATATGGATTAATATAAGCATGACAAAAACATAGTAAAATGTCCTTATACCTTTTAAATTAATTTCAACCTCTTTTGTTTTTATATTCTGCTAATGAAATTTTCAAAAAAACGTTTCTCATTTTTAATATTTTAAAATTATATACTAAAAAGAACTTCATACTTGAAAACTAACAATGATGCATTAGGTATCTTACAAAAAAACCAAAAAACAAAACTAATGCTGACTCTGTTATAATCGGAACCGAAGGAAAAAAATCTACTTCAAATACGTGCGTTTAAGAGAGATGATTTATGTTTTTTGAAAATATTTCGCCATTTCAAGCATGTTGCATCTACTTCTTCCAGGCAAAAATTTGTGAAAGAAGAAAGTTTTTGCGAATGAGTTTTCCAGGTATCTTAATCTCATTTACATACTTGCATATGGAAGGATTTTAATGGGTTTTGCTGTAGTGTAACAGCTGTGGGTTTTCAATTTTCTCTTCTCACCTATCTGATTTTTAGTTTTCCCAAAATTTACGATAAAGGAGTTCAAAAGAGAGGAAAATATTAAAAATTATTATGTATAAATATTTTATCCATTAAAAAATTTTAGCTTATGAAAAATGTTTTTCAATATATAACTACACTTCTACATTATTTCAAACTCCTAAGTGCTTTATTAAAAATGAAACCAAAGTATATTTAGCTGTTTAAATATTGTTTTATATGATAAATAGAAAAAAATTATCTTGTACTTTAAAGTGTTGGGTTTTTATTACACGGTGTAACCAATTTACAGTATAGACCAATTGGAAATTAAAATTAATATCTACCACAGTTAAAATATTATAAATAAAGCTGGGTTTTTTAGTATCTGTTCAACATGATTCAAGTAATAAATTGCGATCTTTTATAGAATACATATATAATAAAATATTCATAAAAATAATAAATAAAAAGACATACATTAAAACTTCAAAATTCGAAATAATATTTCCTTTTAGTGTTAATCCTAATAAAAAATATGAAATTTATACTCGGGAAAGAAATAATTAAACCAAAATAAAGAATCTGTTACATTTTTCTCTGAATATATATGACAGTGTCTTAAAAGATTATATTGGACTTAGATTTTTTGAAATGTAATACATTTTTCTTACACGTGTAAATTTATGGAGCATTTAACACTGATTAAATGTAACAAAGACTTAAGATAGAATTGTATTTTTTTGTATTAGTAAATTTTAATTTATAGTAAAATTGCAAAATCTAAACTTTTTCTTCGATTAATTTAGAAAATCTCTCTATTATATCCTTGCATGTAGGATGTATTTGTATGTAAAACCGAATACTGTTTTTTTATTTTAAAATAATAATCCTCTTTAAAACTAAAATTTTGTTCCTGTTCAACAAAGTTCTGGATTAAACTTTCTTTTTATAATTAATAAATTTTATCCCTAAATTTATTGCAGTTCTGATTTATTTAGGATTTAATTGTTTCTATAATACTTTAAATAAAAACTTAGTTCTGTGATTACAGCATTTCGAATCCCACGAATAGTACAGATGTTTTTAAATATTCAGAATGAGTTTAAGCTGTGGGTTTTGTTACATTAATGTACTAGCCACCCATTTAACCTGCATATATATATTAATTTATGAGAATATATATTCTCTATGTTCACACTAATAAGTAGCTACATACAAAAATAGCTACATTGTTTCTTAAATTAATTCTTGAACTTTAATTAAAAAACACATTTACATATTTCGAAACATATATTTTATTTCTTTTCCATTAGTGATTACAATTGTTTGTAATGTATAACAACAATGGTTGCAAGAACATAATATAAAATATTTAAGTTTTATTTGTTCACATTACACTATTTTATTTGTTCACTTTTCTACAATTTTCTATTTGTTCATCTCAGCTACACAGTGCATTAGGGAAAATTATCTGTGAACTGTAAGTACCACTATCCACATTTAAATAGCTATAAGCGTAATACAAGTTTTATTCAAAGTTTTATTCAATCATCATCTTAGAAAATTATATTTATTACTGATTATATTATTTCCCTTATCTCTAACAAAGTCATTTATGTTTAAATTTTGTATCCCATTAAAGTAAGATATACATCCCAGTAAAATAAGATATAGTAACATGACATGTTTCATATCTCATCATATTTTACACCATTTTTTGCCTTGTTAAAATTCACAAATCGAGTACCACACAGATTTTAATGGGCCAATGCTGCAAATTTAATGAAACATGACTTTAATTTTTTTCCTGCTAAATTAACGCCTCAAATATTTTGCCGTAAGCGGTCCATAAAGTATACAAATGACTCTCCGACAAAATACGTGATTCCACGATTTTTTGAGATTTGGAATTTGTGTACATAATGTCCAATTAAATAAGAATTCATAAATGCAAAATTCCTTTCCTTCTTTTTTTGACAATTTATTGGGTTTTTAATTTCGAAAAATAGAGACAAACTTCTATATTTATAGTCAGAAATATATTTCCGATGAGATGTTGAAATTTTTCTCATTAAAAAGTTTGTGATTTGGATTTTTCCGAAACACTTGTGTTTGGTATATGCTGAATGGTCAATAAAGCGCTGTAATGACAAGTCAATTTGGAACACTTTCATGATAAAGGTAAGATTTAGATTTAAGTGATATATTTAAGGTGAATATTTGTGCAAGAACGGTAGAATAATATGTAATTATAGGACATTTTAGTAATTGGTTTCTAAAATATTTCATGCATTAAGCATTATATTTTTATAAATATCTGGACCTTGAAATTAAAAGAAAACTTATAAGGCACATTTAACCTTTGTAATAAAAAATTAAAACCAACTTTTAGTATATTTTAAAAACATTCCTGACCGAATATGGCTGAACTTTTAAGCTTAACATTAGATTTTTTTTGTAAATGAATATAGAAATCGGTAAAGTAATAAAAAAAGAGCAAATTTATAATAAGTAGCCTCGAATCTCACTGTTTACATGATACTTCCCATGTAACAAAATAAGCAATTCCTATCAACTTCGCAGTCATTGTTAACTTTTTCATTTTCTACAATTTTACAGAGTTTTTATTATTATATATTTGTAAAATTAAGCAAATTAGCAAGACCATAATCGTTAATGATCAGTAAAATTCCATAAAATTAAAATTTCACCATCATTCATTCAAAATGCTACGGTAAATATATATTTATCAATTTACTACTGTTGAAATGAGATTTTACTTTATTTTAAAACATTGCCGTTAGTCTTTCACACTTGAAAAATTATCTACAATACAAAAGCATCGGTATACAACTTTCTCATTGAAAGATTGACAGTTTGGATTGTTTATGAAAAATGCTTTTTGATGGACAAAATTGTGGTATTCTCAACATTCACTTCGAGTGTCTACCGTTTCAATGTCTATAGCTCCATACTTAAGCTAACACATTTCATTTCATTTGCATGTGAGAATGATGATTATGTAACCACTCTTTTCATAGATATATTTACACGTGTATTTTATAAACAGTATAATTACGTATGTTAAAGCAAAGAAAAGAAGTATTTTAGCTTAAAAACAAGATTAAATTCAGATGGGAAACTAATACAAGATAATAAAAAGGAATAGGAGAAACAATTACTAGTAGAAACACAGAAATATCAAATTTGCTACAAGTCGCCATTTCAGATAATTACAAATATTTAATATATTTATATTTGACTCAGCCACTGTCTAATTATTTACCTAATTATACATATTTATACATTCTACGGAATTTTAGAATTAAAAATCATACAGTACCCATGGGATGAGAAAATAACAAAACTGTTGGATTATTAATGTCACTGCAGCACATCACTTTGTTTTAAAAAGTATATAAACAAGCTTTTTTCTTTTAAATTTGGAATGGATTTACAATGTCTCAAAAAAAATAGTTCTATATACAATCAACCTGTTCACTTAGTGTTAGAACTAACGACTAAAGCAAATATGTTAATTCTGTTAAATAAAACAGATTTATTTTTATTTTTAAGTTAATTCGGAAATTTGCTTCATTTTATTTTAAATAAACTTTAGGTAACTAAATGAAAGAAAATACTTATTGAAATATTATCTTACAGTTGAGTTCTTTATCCTTTTCATGTCCCAGGTATTTCTGCCGATTACATATCAATGCCTAAGTTAACCCATATTGTACCACACAAACTAAATATTTCTGTAAGTTATTAAAACTTAATCCATATTATTAATATGGTGTATATAAGTATATAAAACCAAAATTTTGAAAAACTATTTTTAATTTTTTATGTAATTGGCTTTCCTATAAATAGGACAACGATCCATTACACTACTAAAATTTAACAAATATCACTTACATTGCATTTGGCTGATTCATAGATGAAATTTGGGGAAACAGTCAAAACAAAGTCCAACATTACATTTTAAGTATACTGTTGTATGTTTTCTCTTGCAGTTATTGAACTGGCAGTAAGTGAGTAAGTTTATCTTGCAAAAAATCTCCAGTTTTCTGAATAGAATAGACATCTAGTTACCCCTTGTTGTGTGCAGGAGTGTGAACAGGAGTTTGAACTGGTTTTCATTGAAAGATAAGAAAAGAATATGCGCTATCAATGCAATATCGAATGAATAGAAAAATAATCAGAATTAGACCATCATCTTAATTTTAGGGCACCTTTTCTATAATTATAAAATACACGTGTAAAATATATTTTTCAACAAAAACTTTCAGCTACATTATTAGCTCTGTTTTAAAACTAAAAGTAACCTCTACAATGTTTAAATAATAATAATAATAATAATAATAAATATAAAATTAAAGATTGACAATTTTTAAGAGGTTACTGAAAATAAATTTTACAATACAATTTGATTTCTCATTTTTTTTGTTACTATGCTAAAGTGTGTCTATTTTAAAGGTGTTAGAATAAAATCCACTCAGAAAATATTTATAACTTTATTATTAAATGAAATTTTATTTGCTGTCCTGTTTATAGGACAGCGGTTCAATATGGGTTAAATCTAAATTATTATGGATTGTTCAGAATAAAATAAATATCAAGTGTAACCATTTATATCCCGAATGAATTTACTATCAACTTTCTTACTGCATTTTTTCATCATTAGATATATTTTAATACAGAATAATCATAGAAAAAGAAAACTTTTACTGTAATTTAGTTAATTATCCTGCTGGTACCAACATATATTTTTGTAGGAACTGTATTTTTCATGTCATTGTGAGTACCGTCAGGACAAGCGGCTTTGTTAGGAATATATAGGTGTTTGATTAAAGTGGTACTTATAAGTACCGTCAAGATAAAAAAGGTTAAGCAACCTTAAATACTACAACACGTCACGTTAATGATCAGCTATCGTTTTAACACATCATAGGATACTATTTATGAAAAATGAAAAACTTTGTTAGAAAGATGTATTTGGTATTACATGTAAAATACGTACTGTAAAAGGGAGTTTTATAATAGATAAAACAATTTATCTTGATTTCAATCTATGTACCTGGTTAAAAAGTATGTGTGTGTTGTTCAAAAAATCATAAAGTTAAGATTCAAATGAAAAAAAAAGTATAAATAATGAAAATTTCTTGAATATTTTGTAGATTGCTTAGAATATTATCCTCTACCTACTCTCAGAAGGAGAACTCGTTCTAAGAATAAAAATATCTTTCAACTATTTTTTAAAGGTCTCTAAAAAGTGAACGTCAGGTAATTATGTTTTAAAATTCTGAATTATGCGGTAAAAAATAGAAGAGTATTTGTTAAATGAAATATAGTTGTTTTATAGATCAATTAAAAATACGGCTATTACACAATTAATATCAATTTTGATACTTTGTTAAACAATTTTCAAAATGACATGGTAAGCAGGGACTAGGCAGAAGACCTTCCTGGCCACCTACAGACGTGCCTTTGGAGATTTGTGGAAAAGATGTGTCTTTGGAGAAGATACTACGTCACGAGCTTATCTTAGTGTCCCAACCGCCCATAAGAAACTCAAAAGATATTTTGTAGATTTTTTTAGCCTCAAAATCGCAACCCTGAGGTTATGAGATTAATTGATTATGAGATCATTTTATGAGATTATATGAGGCATTGCTGACAAAGTTAACGTGGTTCTATCTCAGTGCATTATTTTGCATATATTTTCTATGTAATATTTGTCTTTGCATTAGTAAAAAGTGTTGCAGTGTTTGATAAATTCCCCAAATTGATGCCTTAAGAAAAAAGAACCAATTTTTATTTAGCGCTTCAAAGTAAAATTTACAATTTACAATGTTATTTCAATAGAGCCGATAATATTTGTATTTTTATAAAGAAAAAATAATAGATATATTATCAAAAATACTAAATATGCTTATTTACCAAGTATTAAATAATAAAAGAATTTGAATCTCGAACACAAGTTTGATATTTTATTACAGTTAAAACCTGCTTCAAAATTCCTTGAAAGTTTGAAAAGGCAGCTTAAAAAAGCCTTTTAGAAAAAGGTCTTTTTAACTTTTATTTATGTTATATAACAAATACATATTGAATAAACGTACCACTCAAGATTGGATTACTTTAATATTGAGAACATTGCATGCATTTTTAACATAATAAACAAAATCCTATTAAATGCCTTTCTGATAAAACTAGAAATAACTTATGCTGCATTTTGTTTAAACAGATTTAATCCATTTTAAAACAGAATAAAGTATATGGGAATAAATTTCCTTACAGAATTTATTCTTGTGTAAGGTTTCTGATTTGCCATCTTATTTGTTTAAAGAATAAAACGGTAAATCAATCAATAGGGATTTGTATGCATTTTAAGTTATTATATAAACAGTCTAAAGCCATCCAACTACATATAATAAGAATGAATACTCTGATCTTGCATTTGATATATTTTAACCCACTAAGCGCTATGCACGTAATTTTCTCTTTATCCAATGATTTCTTCAAATGGGTGTACACGTGTTAAGAGATTAGATTTAGATACGAAACTTTTATAACAAGTCAACTGCTATAAATATTTAACACTAGATTTACGGATGTTGATCATATACCTATTTTTACTGAATTGAGCCAATTTGACTCATACAAGAAAATTGAAGTTTTTTGCTAAGAAAATGGTTTCAAATTAATTTGAATAAAATGTTAATTATCAAAAAATTCATGGAAAACATTTTTTACATATAAAATCTCTTTTTGAAACACATTCTCCGCAAACATTTCTATTACATTTAGCACAATGGTTTCTCTATGTGTTTCTTTTGCATGATTGTTGAACTTGAAAATTCTTCCGTGTGTCAGTAGCAGGAATTTCTGTCATCGGAATGGAAGTGTTCTCGACTTCTTCTCTATATTTACTTCTTAGCTCTTCAGCCAATCGGAAAATAAAATCTCGACTGTTGCCCAGCCTGATAGGACCCATAAATTCCATGTAATGCGATTAACAGTTAAACCATTCTATGAGTCCAATTGGCTCACAACCGTGAAAATAGGTATACCCCATTTGATAATGCGAAATGAAGGGGTCTGCGGGGAAGAGAAATGAAAGTTTACATATATTTTATTACTTAACTAAAAACCAACGTATGTTTTTGAAAAGTGATATTAAGGTTTCAAATATATATAGTTATCAAATTTTTAATGAGTCATATTGGCTCGGTCCGTAAATCTAGTGTTAATTAAAAGATTTTTTTATTTTAATCTAAATCAACTTATAAAGCGAAAACACCCATTTGAAGACATGACTGGCTGGGGAGAAAATCAAGTGCGTAACTGTAATATTTCGATTATAAATTATCTCAAAATAAGATGAAACTTTTTATAACTAATCCACTTCTCTTGTATAGGTGAATACTTTTTTCTAATTTCTTGAATATTTATAAATAATGTTAAAATAAACATATTCCTCTATGCACACATACTAGAAAATATTTCGTAATATTAGATTTGATAGGTGACATAGGAATTTTACATGGAGGATTTATTGCTGTCACTACGAAAGCAATAAAGTCAATATGTGAAAGAGCACAAATTGGATTTTATGTTCCAGAAAATCAAAGAAATAACTTTTGTGGCTAATCGGTTGAATCCTACGGCATACTATTGACAAAGCTCTTCTTTAGTGTTTGTTATTTCTCTGACATAAAGAGTGTAATATATTTCTAGATTTTCCTCTACATTTACACCAAATGATTCGGTCGTTTGGAGGAAGAATGATTTTATTAGTTACATTATACTTCTTGGTACAAACCATTTGTTATTACTTATTGATATGATTAACTTAGGAAATAAATGGGCAACAGTTACAATAATTTATTTTGAAGTGTGTTAAATTGCTTGTAATACTTATCTTACTTCTTAAAAGTTTAATTAAACTTTTAGGAATTTTTATGATAGATTAATTCAATAGATTCCATTCCAGAAAGTATTAAAGAATGCATTTTGCTAAAAAGATTTTTCTTTTCTATAAAATATTTCTATTTAAACAGAGATTTATTTTTCTTAACTGCAGTCCTTTATTACTGTGGAATTTAATGAATTTTAGTCTAGCTCAGTATAATGACTCTACAGATCATTAAAGTTAGGAAAGAACAGTTAATGATACCAAAATATTCCTTTTTATATTTCCTCGATTGTAATGATCTAACCTCGAAATATTTTGTTTATTTATCCGATAAATATGACCAAGAAACATTCTGAAACTAAAATTCTTAATAGAAAGAAGCACTAATCATACATTATAGCGTTCCAAAATGTTAGTATTTTAAGTAAAGAAGAAAGTTATGTTTTTTAATTATTAGAGTGCTTACTTACGTATGAATACATTTACTCAAGAGCCAAAACATTATGATCACCCCTACATTTTGCAATGAACTCGCCTGGATGACGTGGAAGGCACGTGATCAGGTGGAAGTGGTATTTAAATGCTGCTGGAGAGTCTGAAGATTCATTCTTTCACTTACTTCTGTGTGTAATGAGAAAGGCAGACCTAAACGATTTTGATAGATGTTAGATTGTAATGGCTCGAAGGCTCGGAACAAGTATTTCCGAAACTGCACGACTCGTAGGTTATTCGCAATCTACAGTTGTTAGTACTTATGCAAAGTAGATGAATGACGATGAAACCAGCAGTAGACGACATGGTGTTGGACGTCCACAAGCTATCAAAGATTGAATCCAGGAATATATATATATATATATATATATATATATATATATATATATATATATATATATATATATATATATATATATATATATATATATATATGCATATATATATATATATATGCATGAAATTAAACTGTCTATAAAAGGTAATAATTCCATTGTGAAGAATAGAAAGAAGTAGCATTATCTTTTCCCAAGGTCTATAACTTTCCTTTATTGTTTTCTAATGAAATATTTTCATTTTAAAATAAATAAAATTAACATCTCTGCAAAATAAATTATAACTAAAATTCTCTTCGGAAATTTTGAATTAGCTCATTATATGTTATGTTCTTTTATTATTCAAAGATATTTTTTTCCTTGGTACTAGTATTTTAAATTTCTTTGCAAATACAATCTAAATTAAAATAATAGTCATATTTTTAAAAATACCTCTTAATTTAATATCAGGAATTAAAGAAATTTTACTATTGTAATTTATAATAATTTTTAAAAACGCATAGAATTGTAAAATTTCTGTTAGACTAAAATTTTACTTTATTTCAATATTTAATGTTTTGTAGTCAGATTTTATTTAACTGGCAACTTTCCCTTCTCTCAACATTTTAAACCTACAGTTTAAAATGTTTTTTAAACGAAATTCAAATCTTAAAACCAATACATCTTTGTTTAAATATTTTTTGAATTTTGTAAAAAAATATTTTATTGCTGAAAAATACTATACGTTTTATTCTAAGTTTATAAAATTGAAATACTTTTGTCGGTAAGCAGAGTTTTGCTTCATCTATTGATAGTATATAAAATACCTACTGGTAATATGTAATAGTTTGTTTATTGATTTCCACTTTTTTTCTGAAATCTATGAAACTTTTCAATGGGAATTAAAAGTACTCTCCTATAACACACTGTTTTTTAACCTTCGCGCAGGCTTTATGCAATAGGTGGAAATGAGAAAAATAAAGTTTAAATAAACTTGTTAGCAGTGATGAATGAAATTTTACTCATTTTGTTGAAACAAAATATTTTAATTCAGAGCCGAATAATTGCTTAAGAGCACAAACTTGTTTTTTTAATAAATTGGAAATTGTTTTTTTAAATTGGCTGGGTACTTTAAATTTTTTTACTATTGTAATGTATGATACAGTTACAAAATCTTCAGCTTATTTATGTGAAGATAAATTAAACTAAATATGAAAACAGTATAAAAATATATTCTTAAACTTGAATTTCAAATTGAATTTTAGTGCAAATTAGTTTAGCATTACTTTAAGAAAAGTTTTCCGCTTCGCGTATTAATATTTATATAGCATTAAATTTTATTTGCTATTTTTCTTTGAGATTGTTCATTACAGATACATTTATCTAATTTTTGATACTTGTGTTACAATGAGCAATGCTTTCGAGGCAAATAGAAGATTACAAGATAAATTGAAGCATGCTAGGCATTCTAAAAATATGTTATCGTATTTGCAATAGACATGAATAACAGTCAATGCAGATGTGTTTACTTAGGGAATTATATATTTTAATTCCCACAAGCAATTATATCTCCTCTGGTCAAAACTATGTAATGTACTATTGTAATCTATGATACAGTTACAAAATCTTTAGCTTATTTATGTGAAGATAAATTGCATTAAAGGGGAAACCATTATAAAAATATATTCGTAAACTTGAATTTCAAATTGAATTTTAGTAGAACTTAGTTTAGCATTACATTACGAAAAGATTAACGTTTCGCGTATTAATATTTATATAGTATTAAATTTTATTTGCTATTTTTTAGATTGTTTATTACAGAAACATTTATCTAATTTTTGACACCCGTGTTACAATGAACAATATTGTTGAGACAAATAGAAGATAAATTGAAGCATGCTAGGTATTCTAAAAATATGTTATCTTATTTACAATAACTGTGAATAACATTTCCGTTAACGCAGATGTGTTTAGTTAGGGAATTGTATATTTTAATTCTCTCAGTTATTTCCCTTCTGGTCAAAACTATCTAAACACTTTTCACTTTATATATATTTTATTTTCAAATTTCGAAAAAAATATATTTTTCAAACCTATCTCGGTTTAGAGCACTACGGTCTATTTTCTTGAACCAAGGGAACTAATGAGACGTGGACCTATTACTTAAAGCCGATATCGAATGGCTACGAACACACATGCCGCAGTGGGATTTAAAACCTTGAACTCTGGTTCCGAAGATCAGTGCCCTAACAACTCGGCCTTAGTTCGGCGAAATTCATATCGGATGTGTATAATAAACTATAAATGCTTAAATTTATATTTTCTTTGTAGTGCCTGGCGCCCTCTATGGGTAGAACGGTTGCGGAGATATGGTTGTTCAGAAAGGGAGAGTAGAGAGGAACGGCGTGTGAAGGCCGTGTGGTTTCTTTTGTCCGAGTCAGGGACACGTCTATGATATATAATTTTGTGTATATGATTACTATTCTATATGTATTGCTGTACATATACTGCTTGCTGTGTCGTCTAAATAAAAACATAAAAAAAGGAGTTGGATGGATTACTTCGGATAAAGTGATTTTTGATATCCGAGTTTCCCAGTCGGAAGAACACCAACGCTACATACTTTTTAATATGTATTAATGGCGCATTAACAGTACCATGGTTAAATATATATAAAAAATATATTTTAAAGCTATAAATTGCGTTTAGAAACTAACTCCAATTATTTTCCTTTGTTACAAAGAAACGAAATATAATAAAATCTGTGCTTTTTACGACAACTTATTAAAAAAGGGAATCTTTTGAGAAAATAAAGAGCAGATATAGGTAGGAAACAAGCTTAAACCTCTGAGTCATCCACAATTAGTTTTTGACTGAGAAATGAATGGAGGGATAAAATTAAACTTGGACACAAGCAGACGACCATCCACAGAACAGTCTCTCTGTAAGAAACGGCTGAGTTAAAAGGATCTGAGATTAATTAATTTTAAAGATTTAATATAACAATAAATATTTAACAAATGCAATTACATTATTATTATTATTATTATTATTGCATAATTGTTGCATTATATTTAATATATGTAATGATGATAAAATTAAATTTAGCCACAAGCAGACGACCAGCTCCAGAACAAGTCTCTCAAAGAAACGGCTGAGTTAAAAGACCTGAGATTAATTAATTTTAAAGATTTAATATAACAATAATAAATATCTAACATAAGCAATGATTACATTATTATTGCATAATTGTTGCATTATATTTAATATATGTAATGATGATAAAATTAAATTTAGCCACAAGCAGATGACCATCCCCAGAACAGTCTCTGTAAGAAACGGCTGAGTTAAAAGGATCTGAGATTAATTAATTTTAAAGATTTAATATAACAATAAATATTTAACAAATGCAATTACATTATTATTATTATTATTATTGCATAATTGTTGCATTATATTTAATACAAGCAATGATTATAAAATTAAATTTAGCCACAAGCAGACGACCTGCCCCAGAACAGTCTCTGTATGAATGAATGAAATCACCTTTAGGGCAGCCCCTGGGGGATTCCCCAAGAGCAGGGCACCGCGACCAGAGGTCTATTGTACCCAAACCCAAGAAGAACAAAACACGACCCAAGTGCGCCTAAGAGAAAAGACCACAAGTTGAAGCAAATCTCAGCAAACAGCTAACAGGGATGTCCTGTAGCTCCCAAGGCTCAAGGAGGTGGCGACCAAGGTGCTCAAACCTAAGAGCCGAGAAATACTCACAATCACACAAAATGTGGCGAGCAGTCTCCTCCTCAAGACGGCAGCCACGGCACAAGGGATCAGACCTAATACCCATAATGCTGAGGTGCCTATTGAGGGCACAATGACCAGTAAGGAGACCAACTGCTTTTCTCAGGCCATTCCTATGAAACGACAAGAGCACCTTTGCGCTCAGACTGGGGCATTCACGATTGAGCTCTTTAGCTTGCCTATGACCATCCCCAATAAGCCACTTGGAATATTGAAATCACCTAAAATGCCTAAAGACAGAATTCCTAATAGACCCCGGAGCAATACCAAGGACAGGCTCAGGTCCAGTAAAGAAAGTACTGGACCCTTTCCTAGCTAAATAATCAGGAAGCTCATTACCTTGAATTCCCATATGACCAGGAACCCAGTAAAGATTAACCTTGTTGCCAAACGCAAGGTCACAAAGAGATTACAGACACTCCCAAACCAGTGCAGAGATAACACTAGACCTCGACAAGACCTGGAGTGCAGCCTGACTATCAGAACTATTACAGTCTCTGTAAGAAACGACTGAGTTAAAAGGACCTGAGATTAATTAATTTTAAAGATTTAATATAATAACAATAAATATTTAACATAATTACATTATTATTATTGCATAATTATTGCATTATATTTATATAAGCAATGATGATAAAATTAAATTTGGCTACAAGCAGATGACCAGCCCCAGAACAGTTCTGTAAGAAACGGCTGAGTTAAAAGGACCTGGCATTAATTAGTTTTAAAGATTTAATATAACAGTGATACATATATTTAATATAATCAATGTTTGCATTATTATTATTTCTTTAGTATTATTATTGCATTATTATTATTTC
Source organism: Pardosa pseudoannulata (assembly GCA_032207245.1). NCBI lineage: Eukaryota > Metazoa > Arthropoda > Arachnida > Araneae > Lycosidae > Pardosa > Pardosa pseudoannulata. Next base: position 18,413,069 of record CM063505.1, read on the forward strand.
ATTATATTTAATATAAGCAATGATGATAAAATTAAACTTGGCACAAGCAGACGACCAGACCAAAAAAGGTTTGGTTAAAAGGACCTGACATTAATTAGTTTTAAATATTTAATATAACACTGATACATAATTAATATAAACAATGATAAAGAAACAGCCAAATTATTTACACATAATTGTTACAGATTAATTTCAAATATGTTTCTTTTCGAATTTAATGAAGCATTGACTCTTAAACCCTTTAAAGGACACTAATACAAATTTCTTAGGATTTACTAAAATTAGTTTATAAATGCTACCTATGAACCTTATAAATGTAAAATACATGAAAAAAATATGCATTCATTGGGTGGAGAAAACGGTTAGAGGACTGGTTTAGATGCAAAACCATTCCTCTGTACTGTGTAAAGATAACACTTTCTTTTAAATTTTTATTAAGGTGGAAGTACAATAAATAACTATCATTAAAAGTGTATAATAAAAAATAACTAAACAGTTTTTAAGTGTTATTTTAATAATGTAAGTATTTGAGGTTTCAAGGAAGATAAATCGAATTCCTGAATTTTCAGGGTAAACCACGTTTAAAAATAAATATTTCAAATGGAAAAATGAATTAAGTGTGGTGTTTTTATCTGCTGTAAATTTGAAATGTCATAAACATAGAAAGATAAAAAACATTTATATGTCTTTACAAAGTAAAATAAGAAAATTTTAACAGGTGGATTCGCTGCAAAACCGCCTTTCGTTAAAGGGTTAAGCAGTTCAAGAACATAATTTTTATTTTAACAATGTAATTAGGTTTAAATGAAGTAATTTTTACAGTAAAACAGGTGTTCCAAGTAGAAATTATAGACAGCTATTTTTTCATTCGATTAAAATATTTTTTATCTATCATGATAATAAGAAAAGATATTTAAAACCTTTTCAGAGGGGCTGGGACAGCATATATCCAGCAGATGAATTAGTTCTAAAGAGATCCCCTTTCAAAGGGTTAAGAAGCACATAGATATACATTTTATTATCCTTAACCAGATACCTCTAAAAAGTAGAAAGGATAAGATAATTAAGACAGACGGATAATACCACCTTGATTGTGCTGGCTTTAGCCTCATTAATAGGTTGTAATCCCAATCATTAATTTGCTCAAAATCATTGAAGCCTTATAGCTCCTAAACATATTTTGATAATGAAAGAGGATAACAATAGAAATAGTTTTGCAATTACTACACAGAGTAAAAAGAAACGAAAGATGTTATATTAGCCATACATACATACTTGAGATATTTTTAGTGATATCTAAACCTTTTTTTAATATTTTTCTTATATATTCAATGATATTCATTTTTTAGAAAAGAGTTGGCTATATTTATTTTTTTTTCTCAAGGGAGACAAGAAGAGAACTGGCATAATAAAGAAGAAGAAAATTATAGACTAAAGAGAAAATATGTAAAATTGCAAGACAGAAAATATGTCATTTATTAATTAAGCCTTTCGGCAAAATATCTAGACCAGGAGAACTTCTTGAGAAACTATATAACAGAGATGTAAACATATATAGCATTCTACCCTCGTATAGGGTACCAAAAAGTCAAGGATGCACCAAATTTATAAAGCTGACCAACCAGAAATTCCTGCTGTTTGTAGGAATTAAAAATTACAACTACTTCAAGACTGGTCCAATCAAGTATATTAGTTTAAACCAAACCTCTCCAATTTTTGGCAGCTCGGTTCTTAAAATTTTCATCGCGTTTTAAAGATTTATGGTAACTTGTTTTCTTGTATTAAACAGGACATGCGCATGGGAAAATCTCAGAACACTGCTGCTTTATTGAGCTAGCGCATAAGCCTGTTTATTACCATTTATTTTATTATTCAATTAAACAAATTCTATCTACAACATACTATCCATCTACAACTATGCTACAACTGTTGTTGAGGAGACACATCTCTAAACCTTCAACAATTTGAATTTAATTTTTTTTTTAATTTTGATGCATGTTCATTTCTGAATAGTTTAAATCAAACCTCATTCCTATCAAATATTCAATTCATAACCTGCAAATCTAGACAATCTTTGATTTAACAACATAGTTTTTAAAGAAACTTAAAAATACATTTCATTGAAAAGGGTAAAAAGGTGTTTTTAAAAACTTGCAAGCACTCTAAATTAAAAAATATTGCACACGCTGATTTCAAATTTTTACAGATAATACTTTTTAGATATACAATGAAACTGTACCTATTCTTTACTTACTGTAGTATTACTGTTGCTTACTTAATGTAGTATTTGAAATGGAACATTTTAGCTTTTTTGGAAATTTAATTCTCTGGTGTAATGTTTCTAATACTTTTTAAAAAT
>CM063505.1:18420427-18437927 GCA_032207245.1 Pardosa pseudoannulata
TCCTTATTCATTTATTAGTGCTCTTTTTTGTGCAAAATATGGTAAAATAAGAGTGGCCATTAATAATAGGACGTGTGAGCGTTCATGTAAAATTTTTGAACTCAAAAGCTGGAAGGTTTACGATAGGCATGAAAAGTTCAACATTAAAGTATTTTAGAAAATTAAAACTTTTTGTGTTTGGAGATTCCAAAAGTACAGATAGCAGATTTGTTTAATTGTTTAATGATTTGTTTCTACTTTAAGTAACAGAAGTGGGAAATCTTTAAGAATAAGCTCGGCAATGACAGTGATTTTTCACTGTTTGCAAGAGGAGATCAGACAGAAGGCAACAGAAGGCAGTGGTAGAAATGAGTATGATCAGAGCATTGGCAAGTAAGAATGACGTCTTAAATTTTAAACCCAATATGAAAGCAGTTGAGGACATATCGCACGTCAACATGTAGGTGTTTAAAGAACATCAAACTCAGATTAAGATTCGTTTTCCCACTAAAGAATAAAAGAAATTTCTCGTGTTATAAGAAAAATTTTGATGGAACCAACTGGTGGAAAATCGATTGATGGCGTTATTGCAAATCAATCGGAACTTAACTAAATCGGTTGCAAATTTTTATCTGTAAGAGAGATCCAGCCTATTCAGCAGCAATAAAAGGAATCATAAATTAACATAGATGTTGACCTGTGATAAGCTCTTAAAAATAATCAGTTTCACTTATGAAGATTATTTCCCGATATAAAAAATATAGAATCAATTCCTCACACCATATAGAAAATATATCCTAACCTCTTACAGCTACAATATTTTGAAATAATTTCTCCTACTGATTTTGAAAATATGCTAGAGTATTATTAGTCGAATATCCTGCATGATATTATAGAATAAGAAACGTTTCATAAACTTATTAAGGAGAGGGTGAGCTATGAAAATTGATTTTTAAACATTTAGTTTATGAAAGTAATTATACGTATATAATTCAGTATAAGTAATTACTTTTATCTTTTTCTTACAATCAGGTCATATATTAAAATTTTTAATACAAGTTCATATTTCAATGGTCATGTTTAAAAAATTTTAATAATTTAAATTTAAATTTTTATCAGTTTTTAAATTGCTCCATTACTTCTTAAATTTTTACAAATTCCCTATAAAATTCTTATCAAACATTCTTGATGTTTTCTTTTTTAAATGAATATGGGTATCCTGATTAAAGTTTGATTTATTCAGAATTTTAAATTAAGCTTAAAAATTCTTAATTTCTAAAAGTGTCAAGATACAGATTTGAAAAATTTCCTAACAATTAATTATTCAATCAACTGATAAAATGATACCCAAATATGCTTAAGAGGTAAATTTAAGTAATAATAAAATAAAACTTTAACAATATGAAAATTAACTCGCAAGGAACATTTTAAAATTTCAAAAAAATATTTTCATTTAATCTTTTTTAAAAATCTACCTAATAAATATTTAATGACTAAGAAAGCTAAATAAAGCCGAAAAATAGCTGTGTATGTTTTAACAAGGAATTCAGTAAAACATTTCTGTACAGGTTACATAAGGTGAAAGAATATTTATACTATAATCAAATATATTTAAATATTTTTTACATATATCGTAAAAATCAATACATAAATTTCATTGTTGTTTGGGATAACAAGATGTAAAACTGAATGCTTATAGGAAGCCTAATTATACATCATACTAAATAGAAACAAATCTTCTCGAACATTAAATAAAATAAGATTCGAGCTGTTCCTAAGAAATGGAAAATTGTAGATTAAATGACTGTACTTTTCTGTCCCAACATGGGGCTGCTGTAAAAATCTGAACTCTACACACAACATGAGTGTGAATGATTACTTTTATTAACGCTTTTATATAATTTCACTTGAATGTCAGTTGATAGTTTAAATCAATCTTTAACTACTTTCTTGAATAGCTATATATTTGAAATTTCACACATAGGTTCACTTCCAGTAACAATACAATACTCAATTATATAATGTAGATTGGAGAATAAAATGAGTTTGGTAAATGTAAAATGCCATTCAGGGTATTTGGCATTCCAATTTCAGAGATTTTAAACGATCTGTTTGCAAGAGGCATAACTAAAATCTGAGAAATAATTTTTACTCTTAGTGCATTTTATCTCTTTCCTTGATAAATAAAATCAATTGCATGAAAATATTTTCTTATATTTAAAACTATTTTAAAATTGGTGTCGTTCTGAAATCATATTATTGATGTTCTGAAATCATATTATTGATAGTGAACAAACTTTGTATTGCAGTATAATATATATCATTTTCTCTCTGCCATTCAAAATGACAAAAAATAGAAAAAAAGACTGTTTAAAATATGTCTTAGCTATCAAATCACCACACTCATTGTCGTAATGGGCAGCCCTCTATTAAAAGTATTGACTAATTACAGAGAGTAATATAAAACGCTAAGCAGAAAATAAGTCCTTAAAATATGTTTATAGAGCTGTTTTAAGAGAATTTTAAAAATATATCCATTTGTTTTAAAATAATTAATGCGTAAATTCTTAAACGTTCCAAAAGATTTAAAAAAAACTAAATAGAAAATTGACTAATTACAGACAGTAATATAAAAAACTAAGAAAATAAATCCTTAAAATACTTTTAAAGAGCTATTTTAACAGAATTTAAAAGAATAGCCATTTAAATGTTTTACAATAATACGTTAATTCTTAAATGTGCCAAAAGATTGAAGAAAAAACTAAAAAAACAAACGTTTAAAACAATATATAGCAATCAAATTAACTTACTGTCATACAGAAAAACAACGTATAAAATTTGACTGATTATACACAGTAATTTAATAATAGATATTAAAAAGTACTCAAAATGATTTTTAAACAGGTATTCTAACACAATCCTAAACAAAAATCTTACTACACTAATGATTGTTATAAAGTAATTAACTCCGTTTATTCTTAAATATGCCAAATTAGACCTATTATGTTATTCTTCTTAAAAGAGTAATGGATTCATATTAAACCGATTACAAAATTTCATTACGCCCTGTACAAACGCGAAAGCTTAACTTAATTTTGTTTGCTTAAGTTTCGAAGCAAACAAATTTATGTCAGCTTAAAATTTGTGTATAAAAAGATTTCGGAGATTTAATAATCTAACGCCTCATATTCCTTTTATAATGAAAAAATGTAATGACCGTTATTAATTAACTGACTTCCATTGACACTTTGTAAACAATGCAAACTGGGAAAAAAACTAAATGATAAATGAGCTCTCTTTTATGTTAGCAGGTTATAATTAGTACATGAATGCAACAAATTGACGCAAACTATAGGGAAAATCTCTTTTCATAATTAATTAAGGCATTGCTTGGCGTCATTAATTTTAAAACATCAAACATCAAGTCGCATATTTGAATGAAGGCATGCATATTTAAACTACGAAAAACATTCTGCTCTACACTTAAACATAAAAATTAAGTTTAATTCTCAGACATGATTTATTACATACTGATAAATAACTTTCGAGAAAGCTAAAAAAATCTTACACGATCCAATTTACTGAGTTCAGAATTGATAGTGTACTTTCTTAGACAAGCATTATATATTTATAATGAATGAAATTGCCAAACACTTTTGATTTACTTCTTAATATATGTATAAACCAAAGTTTTTAGAAATAGAGCTTAAATTTAAAAAGACTGTATAATTGAGGAATATTAAAATATTAAGGTTATAAATTATTATCATTTATGTAGTTATGAATAAGTATCTATTTTGCTATTTAAATTTTCTGAATTATAAAACAGTCTATTTTAAATATTTTGTGTATATTATAAATATATATATCAAAAGATATGAAGAGTTTAATTTATAAAAATTGTAGATAAAATTTCAATTATAATTTTAGCAGGTACAGAACTCAGTAGTTAGTAGAAAAAAATTAAATTTAGAAGTTTATAACAGTCCTATTTTCTCAATATTCTGTCACCCAAGACCCAATATTACGAAAAAACTTCATACTCTACCCAAAAAAAAATTTTATATACATTCTAAAATTTCAACTCCCATTAACGAACAGATAGTACTAAGTTTTAATACTTATCCTTGCAATCTTATTTATCTAACCTTAACTCTACCTTACAATTTTTATCTAATAATTAGTACTAAATCTGGATGGGAAAACGAGATAGTATTGAAGAATTATGTTATACTATCGTACAGCCCGTCATATGAAGGGATTAGTAAAATTTTTAATCTTCCAGAATTGTAAAGTACCCTATGAGTCAGGTAAAAAATGGTTTGTTTTTTGGCTCTGAATTATTGTGCAATAAAAATAATCGATGATTTAAAATTATGACATAATAATGTACATAATATATTATTTAAGTCAAATATTAAAGAAAATTATTTACAGAATGTAATGTAGCCAGATCATAAACAGGTAAAAATGTTATTTTTATCTATTTATTATGTGGTAAATTTAAAAGCCTGCTTTCAATCGGGGAAAGTAGGACTTGAAATAACTGCATTAAAAACTCGAAAAGAGGATATGGAACGTTTTAAAGATGACAGTATATTTTACTGTGATATCAAGCATAGTTATACCAATTTATTTTAGAATAGGACAGATAATTTAGAAGAAGATAAGCAGTATTCGCTTTGAATTTTGCTAACCCTAACTCATCAAGAATTCAATATGGATGCTTCAATCCATTACAGGTCCAACTGTTTCAAAAATTCTAGGACAGATGAACCGATAACTTAGGCTTTTATAATATAGGAGATATTTAGCGAATATAAAAGAATTAAATTGCTTGGGATATAAATTCTTAAGATGAAAAAAATTATTTACTACACAACATTTAATCTTAAACTTTGATGTGGTTTTCTGCAATTAAACCGTAAATGTTGTGAAAAATGTACAAATCAGGTATACTACATTTTGCATCAGTTTGGTTGTATTTGGTTTGGCCCGGAATTTACTGTAATTTTTTGCCTCCTAGTAGCTAATTAAATGCTATTATACTGTTTAAAGACCTTAAGAAATGGCTAGAAAAAATTATATAATTTTTATATATTTTGCAATTGCCGAATATTATCACCTAACTTATTAGTTCACAAACTCTCCAGTACTTCTTAACAATACTGCAAAGAAAATTTGTGAGGGGTCGGTTTGTGCTCCAATCCGCCATGGACAGTTACGGGTTCTAACCTGGCTAACGCAACATCACCAGTTTTTACTTAATCATACTTTAAATGTAAATGCAGGCAATTTCTTCTTTCTATAATTATGCAAATCTTTGTTTCTTGAAAGGCCGTCGTTGGTTCTTAATTGTTAGACACTGTGTGGTTCTTAGGTGGTATATATACAGCATGTTTCCGAACCATCAGAGAGTATGACTTTTCCTGTAAGGTTCGGCGGGTTGCTGAGTTGTGAATTCCCAAATTTTGGTGCTGACTGAATTCTTCGTGACAACCACAATCAGAAAATGAAAAACGAATGTTAAATTTTCTCAAATCATAGGTTGATTGGAGTTATATAAAACATAATTTGAGGAATTGTCCTCTATAATTGGTCACTAAAAGTCTTGTCCAGTTTTTATCTCTGAAATAGAGTCAATCTTTTCTCTTTTGGAACACTAGGTATGAGTAAACAGACATCTACTTGAACATAAGCCTCCAACTCTTACCTGGGCTGCAAAGACGTAAATGACCAGTGGGCTTTAAATCCATAAACTCCAGTACCCATTAATACAATGCCACAATTTTAACCGCAATACAAACCTTTCCTAATGATTTGCATTTATTAAAAAAAATTAAGCAGTGGAATTCCGAATGACAATTCCCTTTTCAATCCACTCTAATTAATTTTACATAAATTGAGCGTCTAAGACTGGCGATTTTATGATTTACTATAAGAATAAACAGAATAGTGGGTTAAAATAAGACTTCAGAAATCAAAAGAAGCTTTATGAATTATATCTCAGTAACTGATTTTTATTTGCAATTATATAAAATAAGATTTATTGAATAGTTTGTTATAGAAGGATTACAGTTACATTTCACTTTCCAGGAGAATTACTTTAACCACAATAAAGAAAGATTAATGTGGTTTATAAAAAAATATCTATTTAGTTTTTGGCCGTTTATTCTTCGTCTTTCTTTCACGTATCTTAAAACTCTGAAATTCCAATCACGTACGGTACACAAAAATCTATCGATGTACTTTCATTGATGAAACTCCGAAAACACAATCTTTGAACTTGAAAGATATGACGAGGACATAAACTCCCATTTAATACCTCGTATCACTTTATTGTTTTCGTTTCCGTACAAGGTTTTTTCTCTATTTTTTAAACTGTTAAGCAATCAAAATGATACATTAAAGAAATTGTTATTGATTCAAAAACGTATTAATTTCAAGATATTTGAAAGATTTTTCTTCAAGACTACATCAGATACGCATATGTAAGATTAAAGTTAGTGTACCAGAGAAAATGAAGAATAAATGATAAAGCGCAAGTAATTTATTTTCAACGTAAATAATTATGCTCTAATACTGTAAAAAATATTCACTGGGAATGATTTATAGTTTGTATGCTCACTTGCATATTATACTCATATTTAAGATTACATTATATATATGTATATATGTATGTATATATATATGTATATATGTATATATATGTATATATGTATATGTATATGTTTATATGTATATATCTATATATGTATATATATGTATATATATATATATAATTATCTATAGATATAGTTATAGATATATATATATATAGATATAGATATGTATATATATATATATATATATATATATATATATATATATATATATGTATATATATATATATATATATATATATATATATATATATATATATGTATATATATATATATATATATATATATATGTATATATATATATATATATATATATATATATATATATATATATGTATATATATATATATATATGTATATATATATGTATATATATATATATATATATATATATATGTATATATATGTATATATATATATATGTGTGTGTGTATATGTATATATGCGTATATATATATATATATGTGTATATATATATATGTGTGTATATATATATATGTATATATATATGTATATATATATGTGTGTATATATATATATATATTTATATGTATATATATATATATATATGTTTGTATATATATGTATAGATATATATATATATATATATATATATATATATATATATATATATATATATATATATATATGTGTGTATATATATATATAGATATGTGAGTAAAAGTATGGTTGCCAACGTTATGTCTAACTTTATACAATACTATGGGTATTCCTGACAGTTATTTACATCTTTAAGTAGACTCCCAACAGTTGCAAACATCTGTGTTATCAGTGGTATTTGAACTAGGGTACACTAATATATTAACATGGAAACTGGATGCCTACATGCTCCGATCTATGATTTTTTTTTCAATTTTGAAAAGCTAAGTGGTAGAAGAATTCGAACTATTCATTTTTGCGCTTGTCCTTTTGAAACATTCATTCACAGTCAACGCCCAGATGGGTGTAAATGTGAGAGTCGAACTTAATATTTTTTATCAAACTAATAATTTTTAGAATGATAGACAAGCATACTTTTAATAGTAATACATTGTAGTGTAGCTAGGGTGGAAGTAGGGTTGTATCTACCACTTTCGTCTTTAAGAAATTTGCTCAAGCATAAGAATTATTGTACTAAATTTAGATGGGATTCAAAGTATGTGTAATCCCTCTAAATATGGTTAATTCCTATATACGTTTCTGGTAGTGCAAAAAATTGAATTAATCTGCCTTTAGTAGCTGAATTATTAGGCTCAGTCAAAGTTAAACTTGCATTTATGTCACTGCACCACAATCAACAAAAAGAATTACAAATGCTAAGTACATACAAATGATAAGTAAAAAATAAAAGGTTTATTTACGAATTTTATAAAAAGTACTTTCGTAATACAGTGAATTTTTTATGCATAACTCATTTTAAATATGATACACTGCAAATTTATTTTTTAATTTTTATGATTGAGAATAAATTTATTTTTGTAGATGCAGGGATTTAGATAAATTAAGATATGAACTCAAAATAGAGGAATAAAACAGTTTTAATTTAAAACATGTATGTTTAATAAAATCCAATAGCCACAGTATTTAAAACTTTCTTCTCTGACAAATTAGTCATACATGTTTTTCTTCTATAATAATGAAAAGTAATATAAAGAAATAAAAAGATTGATTGCACTTGTGCCATGTATCATTAATTTTAACTGTGTGGTGGATAATAAACAAAACATTTTTCACCAAAACACTTTTTTATATCTACGTTTCAGAAATAGCTTTTGCAGTTACAAACTGCATAAAAATTCCATAGGGAAAGTTTTATGAGCTTTCAAGTTTATAATTAATTTTTGAGAATGTAGTTAAATAAATCTAATGATTGTTAACGAATGAATTTTTTATGCTTAAAAATAACTTCTTCATGGCTGTTCAAGCATTTTTTTACACTAAAAAGTACATTACGAATTTCCATTAATATGAATTTTTATATGAAAGGTAAAAGATATTTTGCAAGCTGAAAGGGGTATATTTCACTTACAGAAATATAAACTTTTCTATTTATACAAATAGATTGAGGTAAGCCTAGAGAGTTAGTCCATCCTATATATTTTATTTTGTTACATCAACTGTCTCCATTTAAATATGGTGAAAACTTCAAACAACAATTAGTACATAAATTGTCCGAGAGTTCATTTTAAAGTGTTGGAATGTTAACTATATTTTTATGGAAATAAGAGAAGCTTCAAAACTATCAGGCTGTTGTGGTGTAGTATATTGCATTGTCATTTCGAAGACATTGATAACCCCAAGTTGTTTTACATTACTTTTAATTATAGTATAGTACCACTGTTCTATATTACAATGTTCAAAATTAGAAGAAACGACAAGAAAATATGCAAAAAAAAATATATATAAAAATTAAAAAGTAAAAGGAGCACTCCACGTGCTACGCCTAAAAAAATTGCCAATGTCCAAGAGAACGCTGCATTCTTTTCCTTCCTTCTTTCGACTCAGGCAACCCTACACTTTTTCCATTATCCTGTTTGTTGTTCCATTGTCCTTTTTACAATGCGTCCTTTTCCGGCTCTGCCCAGAAGGACCGGGACTCCAAGGATGGTCCTGAATCGCCTCCTGGAGACCAATCACAATTCTCCAAAACTTGGTGAAGTTTAAGTGCACTTATTTTCTCTGGCCACACCACACGCTTCTTGGAGTTGCGAAAAAAACTTGGGCATTCAACCCACAACGTGTGAGTGCGGCGAGCAAATCAGTTTCGCAAACCTAAACATAGCTGCACTCTCTCACACAGGCTATCTTTGAAATCTAGCTATCAAAACTCTGAGTTGTCTGTCAAGTAAACTAGCATATGATTAACTTTAAATTTACATTAAATTGAATATCTGAAACCGCTTCAAAAATATCCCATTCACATCTAAAAAATTCTACAGCATCTTAATATAAATTTTTTATTCTCTTTGGAAGTTTATCACATAAATAGAAACATTTTTATGTCTTTGCCAACAAAAAAATAAATATCAGATATTGAATTTGCTTTCTGTAGTTTTGGTTTAAAGTTTATATTTTTGCAATCTATAAGCTTCCGATTCTAAAATAGCTTTTAAAAATTAAATAAAAACTTTTAAAAGTTTTGCTCCATTTTTAAGAGTTTTATTTTAGGATGCATAAAATATCCCGAGTTTAAGTGATGTTTATGCATACTATGTCAAAGAGTTAAAGTTTATACCACATGAGGGTTTTAAAGTATTGGATTCATCAGCATTTCTTCTTTACAATTCCGGTGGTCAATATTTTTCGAAAAGTTTCTACATACCACATCTCTTTCCTGTATTTACTCTAGAATACGTAATTCTTCTAAAACAAATTCACGAAGAGATGCTGTGGCAATCTCTTTTTATATATCCAAGGTGATCTCGTATTTCGTTTCAAAGGAAATTCGAGTTCAAACTGAACTTCATTTTATAAGATAATTCACATTTCATTTCAATTGCACCAATTTGACTTTTCTTTCAAACGTACCGCCAGCATTAAACAAAAAAATCTCTCTACCACAAAATTACATTTTACATTAGGAATTCAATTTTTTATTAGATTAAGTGGCTCTGTTTTCGGCGAAGTTACATTTTGTTTATTACTAGCGGAAATAAGAAAGAATGAAAAGCTACATGGTATGGAAAATAATTTTACGAGCTATTTTTTCTCGTTTTTTAAAGCATAAATTTGTTACAAACATTCTAATATGAAAACTAAAATATTATGCTTTTATTATGAATTTGAACGTAATATTGCGGTTTTCACAGGGTTTCACACACAAAAAAATGAAATGCAAATCGAAAGGTAATGCAAATTTTAATTTTATCAGGATGTGAGTTTTGAATTATGTGATGACATTTTCTCTAAATTGCATTTTTCACTGAAAGAAAGAATTTTCAGTTATAAAGAGAAAATATAAATTTAATATTATTGAAAGATTCTGATGAGATACTTTTTTCTAATACATCTAAAACCTAAAATCCATTTTATTATTTCCTTAATCCGTTATTTCTTTCAAGTTAGGTTTATTTTAGAAAAAATATAGAAGTTGTATCTGATGATTTAAATTTGTAATAGATGTTTTCAACGAATACTGTATTGGGAGCAGCATTGGATAAACATTGCAAAACTTCAACAAGTACAGTATTTGCAAAAACAAATGTATGAAATACAAGAGGTACTAAATGATTTAGTATCAGTAATTATAAAAAAATAGAGAAAAACAAAACCTATATTTTTGAACGACTATGAAACCTACATTTATTTCGCTAATCACCAACCATAATACTTTATCTATGAAACTTTGAAAGGTAACTAACTATAAACCTTATGACAAATCTCAGATTAAATAACTTTTTTAAACTTGCAGAAAAACGGTGTTACAGAAGATGATGTCACCGCCAAATGATTTTATGACATCTATTACAATTTGCCTCTAATGTGATTTTCAATATATCTTATTTTATTCCCAAAAAATACAATCAACTGCACCCATCTATAATGGCAGATGTTTTTAAACCTATAACCTAAATCAATTCAATGATATATTTCTTTGTCTTATGTGTCTTAAAATGCATTGTATGATGAATGTCATTTCTATAAGATTATATTTAAATTACACTGTATTAATGTCTAAGTATAAATTTTGTAATATTGTTTTTTGAAGTTATCAGATTTTGATACTTGCAATATTCATACTAATCATCTTTCATAATAAGACATAATTAGATAAATGTCAGAATTTTTTTTCATCAATATCAATTTCCTAACAGGCGTTATCCTTTCTTTATATGTGTAACTTGATAGTAAAGTGATTAATTTGGTATTACAATTTCAATCTATAGTGTTAATCACTTTAACTTGAGTATGACCGCAGTTTTAATCAGTCTGTTAATCTATGATTTTATACCTACTTTCTTTAATATCTCTTACCCGAAAAAATTTAAAAACTTCAAGATGTTTGTAATGAATAGTAAAGTAAATAACGGTGTGTGCTACAAGTGTGCTACATATATCGCAACATATAAACACAATAAGATTTTGTGAAAATGGTCAACTGCTATCAGTACCACATGCACCGAGAGAAATAAGTATACAATAAATATTAGTTTGATGTGTACATATTGACTTAAATATTAGTAAGTTTAATGTGAATGCTAGAAAATACCCCAGAACATTTAGTGGATGTCTTAAGACTTTCTATAAAAATATTGAGGAATAATTTTAATTCCTACAGTTATGAAATAAATTGAAGAATATCTGTATTAAAGAATTCAAGTTGCAATGGAAAAACAAAATAGATCAAATAAATGGTCTATTTTGTTCTATTCCCCCCCTCTGGTAAAATTTCACTAGCAATATTGTTTCGTATGGTAAAATAAAGTTTTTGCTCTAGGGAGTAGACAAAATTTCGTTTGACGACTTGATATAAATGACTTCCCTATTCTGAACACAAAAATAGTAAACAAGACTTTGCAATTGCAAGATTTATACGAGGTTTGCCTTTTCACAAAATTCTTACTTCACAGTAAGTAGTTATACTTTATATTCATTGTATCTGACCTCAGTTACATTGAGAGACTTTGAATTAATTATATTTATATATAATAAAGGTCCGTAGATTTATATTGAAATTAAATAGGTATAGATGCAATCAGCTTGGATAATACTTCTTTTAATTAATATTTTAACCTTTGATATTTAACGCTACTGACCATTTAATGAGATTCGTTTCTGAAACATTTGATTATGTAACGCTAAATATAAGATTCTGAAACGTAATAATACGTATCTGATTAGTACATTTGGATCATTGTGCAAAATGAAATGCATGTATTTTACTCTTACAAGTTAAGGATGAAGTTTTAAAGATTGAAAGGTAAAGCAAAGTTATAAACTAAGGGACTATCAGAAAGTAGTTTTGTCGTCGTCTACATTTCTGAAACAAGTAGTTTAGTACTATAATTTGACACTTAAGAATGATATGCCGATATTATTGTAAATGTGTCTATAATTGTAATAAAATTAAAAAAAAAAACTTATACACAGAGTTAGGTAACTAAGTTGTACATCTGAATGATTTCATCACACGAAAAAAATGTATTTTACTGTTTTACAAGGAAATAATGATATGAATAATTAATAGTTTTATTTTGCTTATAAGACTACTAACATATAGTCCATCATATGACAGGATCAGTGGAATTTTTAATTTTCCAGAATTGTAAAGTATCCTATAAGGCAGAGAAAAAAAATGGTTTGTTTTTTGGCTGAGAATTATCTGGTACACACTCAATAATTTCTTCATATTCATACTCTTCATATTCTTCTAAAGCTCCCGATACTGCGAATGCAGTTTAGAATCATGTTGAATACATTTAGAAAAGGTAATTCAAAATTTTTATTGTTACGTCGAAATTATCGTTAAGTTCTTCCCAATTTTATTTTGCTACAGTAATTAATGGAAGTAAAGGAATGAAACTATCACTTCTACTACACCCTAAAGGTAGATGGAATTTGGTGTTAACACCTGCGATAAAATTTTCATTGCAACAAAAATAATTGTTTATTAAATTTAAAATTATGACATATGTATCTAATCTATTATTTAAGCCAAAAATAAAAGAAAATTATTTACGTAATTTTTAAGTTCAGTGATAAAACTTATGAAAATAATGCGGATGATATTTAATTTAAAATAAGAAATGATTAAATGCGATGGTTAAAGGAGTGATGCCATAATGCTAGAAAAAATATGTTTACCTATTTATGTGATAAATTGATAAATTTGGTCGCCTGCTCTTAACTGGGGAAAATAGGGCTTGGAATAATGGCATTAAATGCTAGAAAAGGGGGGATGGGGCAGATTTCGAATGTTGCTAACCCTAACTCATCAAGAATTCAATATGGATGCTTCTATCCATTCCATGTACAACCGCTTCATAAATTCGAGAACAGACGGATAGATAACTTCAGATATTATTATATACACAATTTCAGTTTAAGAGAACTATTTAATTTAACTTTGGTAATATTTCAATAAATGTAATGCCTCTCCCCAACCCTCCCGAAAAAAAGTACCCTCGGGGACAGATTAAAATAATTAGGGATACACAAATTTTTTATTCTGTGAACAAGTATAAGATTTTAAACCGCAATAATAAATAACTACGTACTACATTTGGATAATAGTAAAAATGAATAGCGTGCATTTTACTCTTTTACAAGTAAAAAAAAAATAATACATCCTTTCAGTTTGTTTCTTTCTTAACATCTTCACTACTTCTGAGACTACTATTACTTTCTTATTGCGATTTTCCATTCAATGCAATGTCGCCATAGGAAAAAAAGACTCATGGGTTACAAATTAAAAACTATTTGTCTACCTTATACTAAATCAATGTATCGCTAAGTATAAGATTTAGAAGCATAACTAACCAAGTACTATATGTGTATAATAGATTAAAATAAAGGGCATGTACTTTACATTTTTTACAGGCAAAGTATGTTTAATATATGATTTCAGGTTTTTCAGTCCTAACATTTTATTCATTTATGATAGAACTATGAAGTTCCTTACTGCATTTTTATCTTAAACGCATTACACTCTAAACCATAACATGTTACAGATTAAAAAAATATTAGTCTACATTATTGTAAATCGGTGTCTCTCTAAGACAAGGTTATTGGACGCATTAATAAATAAAAGAGTAGTATATATCATGATCATAGCTTAAAATGAACAACATGTAATTTAATCTTCTATAACTAAAGAGTGAAATGTTTGATATTAATTATTCCAAGATTCTTGGTATATAGTTAAGTTTTAAAGATTAAATACATAAGCAAACATACAAATTAAAGGATGTTGTGAATATCATTTCTGTCATTGCTTTTATTTCTGGAACAAGTAGTTTTTTAACTACAACTTTACATTGAAAACAATACCCCTCCTCACAGACAAAAAATTAAGAATTATTTGTCTACATTATATTAGAGTTGTCAATCATTAACTATAAAATCGAATAAGGTAAGTCTGTACATCTGAAGGATTATATAACCTTAATGAAAATGTCTTAAACCGTTTTACAAATAAATAATGAGATGTTTAATAGATATATATTTTATTCTATCATTGTTTCCATTTCCATGACAACTATTTAGTATTCTATGACAATTTCATAATATATGTAATACCTATCACCCCTCCCCCACCAAAAAAAAAACGGACAGATAACATATTAACAAATTTTGTCTACTCTATAGTAAATCTGTGTATAGCTAAGTGTAAGATTCTGCAGCGTTATAATAAGTAACAAACTACTACATATGGATCGCAACATAAAATAAACGGCATATATGTCACTCTTTTACAAGTAAATTAAAATGTTTAACAGAATTTCAGTTTATGTCTTAACATTCTCTGTATTTCTAAAAAAACTACCAATTTCCTATGATGATTGTTCATTGAATGCAGTACTCATTGCATAAAAAAGGTCATCAGGCTAGAGATTAAAAACTAGTTGCATACATTATAGTATAAATGACGGTATCGCTAAGTGTAAAACACTGAAACGTAACGAGTAGTCAAGTTCTACATCTGAATAATAGCATAAATTGATAGCGAAATAATTAAATAGCGAAAATCTTGAACATTTTTCGTTTTATAACATTACATAAACAAAAATTCACAAGGTAGAAAATATCTCCTCATATTTCTAAGTTAGTTACCACACACATTTCTCGACTCTTTAGCGTATAGTGCATAAAGTAAGAAATTATACTACTTAAAATATTTAAATACTCAGTAATTACGATTTATAATATATTGTAAAAAGGTTTTAGTCCTTCCGAAATTAAAAGTAGTTATCCGGCATTTACTTTGCTACTAATGTTAGAAATTGAAACCCCTAGAAATTAATTTGCACTAATCTTACTTAATACTTTAAGTTTATATCACGTTTTAATGCTCCTCGAAGAAAGCGTACTAAGTATAAATCCATTTCCTCCCAGAAATAAATAACTGGGTATATTAAGGTAAGCGTGCCTACAAAAAAGTTAACGCCATCAGTGCTAAATCCTACGCGTTATCGATTTGCTGACCTTATTGCTGCTCTTACGAGTTATTATCACTTTGCCTAATTTAACTGTCCTAAATAATGTTGCGAGGTAATTAGCGATCCTCTAATGAAATTGGATTACGTGTTAGATAAAATATTTTCACCGGTTTTCATTCGGTTATCGAACAGAGGCCACGATTTGTGCGGTTTGAAAACATTTTTCAATGAACCCAAAGATAGTTTTGTTGATATATTTTAGCAATTGCTAATTACTACGCGTACGTGGTGCTAATTAAATCTAACTTTTTTTGAACAAGTGTCGTGATAACGTTCCAAGAAAGGATATATTGCAGCCAATTCAGTTTCTAAAAATATAATGTTTATGTTTGAGCATTTATTTTTAAAATACTGCATAATTAGTATATTTAAATATCGGAAAGAAGCAAAGCTTTTGTCGGCGAGTATGTCTAAACACTAGAGAGTGTTTAAGAATCATTACCCAATACTAAGAATAAAACCTTTTTTAAGATATTTTAAATTCACTTTATATTTATTACATTTCAACAACTTAATGTATAAACATACATATAAGCATGTAACTTACTTAAATATTGGCCTTTCGTTTTTAGCATACATGAACAATATATTAACCAGGATTTTTTTTTTATGAAATTCTGTTGATACAATATTCATATATTCTAACGTGATACAAAAGCAAAATCTTCGATTTTTTAAATCAGTCTGGTTAAAAGGAAATATTTCGCGACGACTTACAATATGAATTTAATATATTAGTCTAGTGATTAATAATATAAAAATTATCTGTTATGCTAAAGAAATAATAATTTTTATTTGTAAATTGAGGATAGCTAAACATTTATAAAACAGATGTAATATATAAATTTCGTTATTTACTTAATTTATAAATGGAAGAGAGAGCCTTAATATTTTAGGACCCTAAACATTACGTGCAGAAATTAACCAAAAATTCGTTAGGGTGGAAGATTGTCTACTCAAATGCATTTCCATGTATTTGCATAAACAAATAGATGATAGATATTGTAGGGTTGAACACATATTTTCAACAAAATTCAATATATTATTACATGCAGAAAATCTTTCAGAATCTTTACATGGAGAAATTAAACAATAAATAACAAACATTTTTGCTGTAGAATTTGCTTAAGTAATTAGTAGTCCATTTCATTAGTTCGATCAGTGTATTGCTTGAAAAGCATTAAAAACATATAGCATAAATCATTTGACACATTATTAAACGCATAAATTAAACCAAAATTTTAAGTGAAAAAAATCTTTACTCACATTTTTGGTCGAGAATTCGCATAAATAATTAGTAACTGATGTCTGTACAGGGCTGATTTTACACTTTCAAAAACATTCTAAATTCAGCCATCATTACACACAGCAATTCGTTTGAGAGTAAGACATAAACAATAAATTTATGAAATGATAAAATTGCTGAAAAGTTTGTATGTTGGTCCATCAAACCGTTAAAATCTCAACATAAGAACTAAAATTTAATATAAGCAAATAAACATTTGCGATTGAAGACCATTTCAGTAGAACATAATTGAAAGGTTGCCATCCTCTTTATCAAAAAATTGCTTTACGACATTTATTGGTTAAGATAGTATGACGTAAAAGGATAAATAACATACTACTAACGTCAAAATTAATTGCTAAATAAGATACATACCCATATGAACAGAAAACGAGGAATAAATTGTACCTGGCTAT
>CM063505.1:18442927-18465427 GCA_032207245.1 Pardosa pseudoannulata
TGTCATCAGACGGTTGGGAGTACTACGGTCTACTTTTTGCAACACGAGGGCTAATGAGACCGGTACTACTGCTTAAAGCCGATTCCGAACGGCTACGAACAACCATGACACACTGGGACTCGAATCCCGAACTCCGGTTCCGAAGGTCGTTGCTCTAACCATTCGGCCATCATTTAGCCAGATGCTATTTTTCAAATAACCTAATTATTTTACTGAGATTAAACCTGATTTTTGTCATACATAATTAATTTGAACTTTCAGAATCAACTGAACTCTCCGAATCAAAATTTCTGAATATAATTAGTAAATTTATAATTTTAAAAAATTCCAATGGATCCCTTTATTGCATTTATCATTTAAAATGTTGGAAATATTCTTTTAATATGTTTGTGTTATAACTGTTTGTGATTTTAGTAATCACAAATTATTTTCTCGAATTACATATGTATATTACTTTATATCGAAAAGAAACAGCTGCTAAAATAATTCGTAATTATACATATTTGTCTTAAATAAATCTTAATCAACATAAGTGAAAATTGACGCATAGTTTTGTTTCCATGTACATTCTAAAATAAAATGAAGAAACTAAGAAATTAGTTAGCATACTGTGCACTAGGTGAATTTTAAAGTTAAAGTATCGACGAAAGTTTCAACAAATAGTTTTCAAATTAAACAAAAATTCTTTTCTAATAGTTTTTGTGTATTAAATGTTTCATGTCAGCATTGCACACACACACACACACACGCATATATATATATATATATATATATATATATATATATATATATATATATATATATATACATATATTAAAATCCTTTATTTACATATTTTAATATTAATTTAACAACTTCTGTTTATAAATTATGTTGGGTTTTGCAGGGTAATTCTGATTTTTCCCTCCAGACATGCTATAGACTTTATTCAGCCTCTGTCTGTAGTACTTTAGTAAATGCGTTCTATTTAAACATGGGAATTTTTTTTCAAGTGATCAATTGTGCTTAGGGATTATTCGTAGTTCTTTTACCTCAGAAATCCCTACATAGAACGGTTGGTCTGCACAATGTTCAAAATATTCTGACTTGTATGTATTTTATGTACCTCACCAGAAATAATATGTGTTGAGTGAAATAAAATCTCACCCATATGTCTCTCATATATATATATATATATATATATATATATATATGTTATACTAAAATCCTTTATTTACATATTTTAATATTAATTTAAAAACTTCTGTTTATAAATTATGTTGGGTTTTTGAAAGGTAAAACTGATTTTTCCCTCAAGACTCTCTATAGTCTTCATTCAGCTCTGTCTGTACTACTTTAGTAAACGCGTTCTCTTTAAACATGGGTATTTTTTTATCACGTGTTCAATTCTGCTTAGGGATTATTCGTAGTTCTTTTGCCTCAGAAATCCCTATACACACACACACATACACATATATATATATATATATATATATATATGTTATACTAAAATCCTTTATTTACATATTTTAATATTAATTTAAAAACTTCTGTTTATAAATTATGTTGGGTTTTGAAAGGTAAAACTGATTTTTCAATCAAGACTCTCTGTAGACTTTATTCAGCCTCTGTCTGTAGTACTTTAGTAAATGCGTTCTATTTAAACATGGGAATTTTTTTTCAAGTGATCAATTGTGCTTAGGGATTATTCGTAGTTCTTTTACCTCAGAAATCCCTATACATGCACACACACACACACACACACACACACACACACATATATATATATATATATATATATATATATATATATATATATATATATATATATATATATATATATACTCGCATTATAAATATACATTGTTCAAAATTAAAGTTTTAAAAATTGAAACTCAATCTAAATTTTCTCCTTAAAAATCTTCCGAAATTACTTTCTAACTTTAATATATTTTTGTGACGCTCTGTAAAATCTTTTTCAGTATATATATAAAATTATTTCAAATATAACCAAAATAACGTGACGGAACGTAAACCTAGGTACACTTCTAGGTGAATTTTTAAATTTTAAATGAATGAATTATAATTATTTGCGTTAAAAGAAACCAATATTGGAAAATTTCATAAATTGTATAAACCTTAATATAATTTTACTGTTCACTTTCAGATATTAGTGACATAATTGTGGTGAAATTAATTATCTATATTGTAGTAAAATATCTTTCAGGAACTAAGAAACCGGACGTAAAAAAGTTTCCCCATAGGTCAGCCTTAAAATGTATTTATTTTTTTTTTACAATACGTTACTGAGTATGACTGAGTTGAACTATTTCGAAAACATTGTATACAACGTAAAATGATTTCCGGATCCACTGTAGGCCAGTTGGCAAAGGCAGCGATTCCGTAGCTGAATGGTAGCATGTTTCAGGCTCGAGCCGCTCTAAGGTTCACCGTGTTCATTAATCTTTTAATGTTCGAGTAGCTTTTTCATGTATATCGATGCATGTCTTAAAATATTAAAAGTTATTATGGACTGCGCACAATAAAAAATACGATTTATAAACAATTTTGAATACTTCAATACGTCCCGTTAGTGATCAGGTATCGTTTTAAACTTCATAGAATGCCATTTATGAAAATGAAAAAATATTTATTTGGTATTACTTGTAAAATAAATCCTTAAAAGGAAGTTTTATAATAGATAAAGCTATTTGTTAAGATTTTTGTCTATGTGTATACCGGAGAAGTAAATTTATTTACACAATTCAAAAAATCATAAAGTGTTGATCCAAATTAAATAATTATAAATGTTAGAAATTACTTGAAAATTATGTAAACTCTTTATAAGTCTGCAGATGCCTAATTCAAAAGAAAAATTCCTTCTAGGAAAACATAAATCTCTAAAAAGTCATTTTTAGTGGTATCTAAAATGAGATTATAAGAATTAAATGATTAATGATCACTGTAGTAAGTAAAATATGTTAGTGGTCACATTTTCCTCCAAAGTTATCAAACGATACCTCTGGGTAGGTCAAGCATGGATATTTCTCAGAAATTTCTAAATTTAAGACATGATAGTAAAATCCGCACGTAAATATTTAAGTATCGCATCATTAGAATTAATAATTACTATTTCATATTTTAGTTTATATCGATTAAATAAAGATTAAATAAGTTTAATTTTTTACACATATTGATAAATAATTTAAAGAAAATAATAATTGAAATAATTGATGTAATTGAAAGAAAATATTTTTCATCTGTGTAAAAATGCTTATTTGGTATGTTATTTGTCATTAAATAAATAATTTAGTTATATTAGAATAAAAATATAAGTGTTGAGTCCTTTCATTTGGCGTGGTTGCAAGAGAAATACACATTTATAGATTATATAATTTTATTTAACTTACATTACAGACAGTGAATTTTTTCAACTTTATTCAACAGGATGATATGTATAGTGAAAATTTAAGTACTTAGCATATAAATTTCAACCTAGGTTACTTTGTTGAACACATACGATTATTTTAAAATTAACGTGGCTTTGATTTTATTGTATTCATTCGACTTTTTAATAATTTCATTTTCTTTCTACCCAAATTATCAAAACCGTACCTGGAAAATGGTGTACATTTTTGAGAAAACTAAATTTTAATGAACTATTAGTGGATTATGTTAATGACTGTAATAAATAAATAAATAAATAAAAATAATTTTTCACACATCAATTGATTTATTCATGTATATAAATTGGTAAAAAAAATAATGTAATCTACCTTAACGGTATTAGAGCAAGACTGTGACCTGGTTAAACGAAAATAATAATAAAATAAAAATAATAAAAAGATAATAATAATTGTGATTGTTGGAAATTTATAATTAATTTCCTTAAATGTTTAATAGTAAACAGTGTATTTTAACACTCAGTAAATCCATCCTTAAGTTATTCACAAGAAAAAAACGAAAAGTTATTAACCCTTTGACACGAAAATAAAACTGAACTTCATGCACTCGCAATATACTAATTAAGAATAATTAAAAGGTTATATGAAAGATTTGGAAAAAAACATTTTGTTTTGAAACTTGCATAATTATGTAACATTTAATGAGGTCCATATAAAATTTTAATGGATAATAATTATTTAATACCATAAAATATATATAATAAATTTGTGAAACATTTGACACCATTGTAGAAAATGTAAAGGAACTGGAATTTTCTACAATTATAAGTTGCTTCGATCTTTTATTATTATATGAAGACCTAGTACTTTGTAAGGAATTACAAGACTTAGAATTAATATATATGACGTTAAGGAAACGTCAAAGTCTACATTGGCACACTAAATGACTACCACTTTCCGGACGTCATTGAAAACCAAAGGAAGAATGAAGATTCGTAACTTATATTTTACTCATGATATTTGACATAAAAATAGAGAACTTTCATTTTTTACCAAAATACTTCCACACAAATTAAAATACTGGAATATAAAGCTTAAAATATTTTTGAAAAACTTTGCCTAAAAAAAAAACAAAATTATCGCTCATGTAACTTTTAAAATATAAGAATATAACTACAGAAAAAACTTAAGTCCAGTTAAATTTCAAATCTCATTGTGAAGTGACGAAACGTATTGCGGTATGTGAAAGAGCTTTGAGAAAACTGGTTAAAGTCAATTCTTAGAAAAATACAGAAACTGTTTTTTTCTTTCAGAATAAATCTAGTTACGGACCCGATAGACAAAGCAGCAATCTACTTTATCCCCGGTGCAATTTAGAAATGCAATTACAGTTTCTAAGACATTAACTGGAAAAGCAATTTCCCAAAGCAAAACCGCCTTGTATGATAACGTTATTTACGGCAACAACATGATTATTAAATTTAAGTGAAAAAAGACATACATGGAAAAAAGAATTTTTAATTTGTAATGTTAAAAAAAATCCTTTTTCAAAAATGCAAAATATAAATGTGTTACTTCTAATATCCAGATAAAAATGCATTTCCAATATTTACTGAAAATATAAATTATTGTTAAGCTATTTTATGTATCAATTATAAAAAAAACTGAATTATTTTAATTCAGTGTTTTATCTGAAGTTTCCGTAGGGTAAAATATTGCGCTTTTGGTGTAAATTTCTAATTAGTTTTATACGTAAATAGCTAAATACTATATGATTATATATTTATATGTATGTATGTATGTATATATATATATATATTCATATATATATATATATATATATATATATATATATATATATTCGTATACATATATATATATATATATATATATATATATTCATATATATATATATATATATATATATATATATTCGTATACATATATGTATATATCATGCTGCCCTGTCTCAGCAGAGTTTGTCAAGTTTCAAGAGAAAACAGATAAAACATGTGGGTTATTGACATACTATAGAACTGAGTTTCCTAGTGAAAACAATATGGTTAATGTAGAATATTACAGTCGAATAAAACTCTAAAGCTTGAAATAGAGGTGTATGTGTAGTCTTGGAGTAGATGTGAATATGTGTGTACATTATATGTGTGTTAAATATATATATACATTATATGATTCTATATACGTGTATATATATATATATATATATATATATATATATATATATATATATATATATATATATATATATACACAAAGATACACAAAATATAACATGTATATCAATTGGGACATCTTATACTATTTGTAATATAAAGATGAATGGTTTTCCTCTCTCGTTCAATTTTATTTTGAAGTTTTATAGTACCACAAAGATATCTGTATGACCAAACTATACCAATGGGACATATATATCCCACTGACCATTTGATGATTTGTAATTTTTTTCAGTGAAAGACATACAATGATGTCTAGCAGACGTCAGTCATTTAATACGCCTATGTTGATATTGACGTCACCAAAGCATCAAAAACTACCTTCTGAAGACATAGTGAAGCATAAAATTAAATTATTTGATTATTTAACTCCTGTTTAGAATATGTTTTTATTAAAATGTTATAGATGTCATGTGTTTTTAAAGTAATATAA
Organism: Pardosa pseudoannulata; assembly: GCA_032207245.1. NCBI lineage: Eukaryota > Metazoa > Arthropoda > Arachnida > Araneae > Lycosidae > Pardosa > Pardosa pseudoannulata. Next base: position 18,448,975 of record CM063505.1, read on the forward strand.
CAAAAGAAACAACTTAAGTAAAAGAAACATCATTTTCTCTACCTATTAGTAAGTGTTTAGAAATATTTCATACTTTAATAAATAGTACCGTTTTTTATATCATTATTAATTGTAGTTCATTGACATCTTATATGGGCCTCATTAAATGTTACATCGTAGTTAAAATTATATTTTAAATGTTCTGTTTTTAATCTTGCATATAGCTTTTGAGTTGATCCAAATTAAATAACACTTTCGGATGCATCAAATTTCGTTCTATATGTACATTAAACAGTTAACTGTATATAAATATTATGCTAAAAACTGAAATTAAAAATACGAAAATTTCTCACAAGTACGATATTAAAATATGTACACATAGCATATATTTGTAGAAAACATGCAAATTGAATGTGATTAGTATTTTAAAATATATTTATGAAAGCATTTTGCTCGGTTTTTAGAATTTAATCTTGCATATAGCTTTTGAGTTCATCCAAATTAAATAGCACTTCGGATGCATCAAATTTCGTTTTTTATATGTACATTAAGAAATTGACTGGTATATAAATATTGTGCTAAAAACTCCAATTAAAAATACGCATAAACTAAATTTCTCACAAGTACGATATTAAAACAAGTATGGAACACATAGCATATATTTGCATAAAACATGAAAATTGAATGTGATTAATGTTTTAAAATATATTTATGAACGCATTTTGCTCTGTTTTTAGAATTTTTATATTTAGCATACTAAATATATAATAGAAATCAGGAATAGAAACACCCCTTTGATTGAACTAACCTTCACGTGTAATCGCTTTCACTCTCAAGCGTAATGATGTGTTAATATGTCTTAAATCATACTTGAAATGAGTGGATATATACAATTCAAAATAAACGAATGAGCCCAAAACAATATATTTAAAGGAATGAAATACTATACATCTTGCAGAGAAATATCACAGTTAAAATTAGATTGTACATTATATTCTATTCCACCAATACAAATAAAATAAAAAGTCTAAATAAAATAAGTCTTTTCTTAATATATAAACTAAAGATAACTATAGTACTATATTTAGCTTCTCATCATAACGCCTTTGGTACATTAAGTTACAACCACAACGGCAAGATCATTATATTTCACGCTCTTGCCTTAACGAACACTTGTTAATCTTTAGAGAAATAAAGCCATGCATTGAACAAATAAGCCAATTTATTGGTCCTGTTATTTGTTCTTCAAATTATTATCTCTTCATCTAATGTGACATCATGAAACACGTTTTCTTTGCTAATTAAGATGTCCCTAATGAAAGTGGATTAAGTGGCATGGGAAGAATTAATTCTTCTCTTCCTTTAGAACGTCCTCTATTTTTAGATAGCGATGGTTACGTGCCTGTAAACTTTGAAATAAGATACAATAAGTCTTTTCCTTGAAAGTAATTGCGTTTGTAGCAAACTTTCTAAAAGAGAGGCTTGTTGCTTTCAGTAATGAACAACGGTGACAAAAGCACATTGTGTACGCTTTTGTACGTATTTTAGAAAATTTGACAAAAGACAACTTTTATTAACGTTGTCATTCTGCATAGTAGGGAATCGGATGTTTAAACTAAATATTTTGTGCATGCAAACTTTAACAATTTTACTTTTGCTTTTGTAAACTTAAAGCATGCATATAACTTTTTACTACATGAGATAAAGCACTGAACTCTAACAAAATTTGAAACATAAAGCATAAATTAACATAAAAGCACAAATTAATAAGCTAAAGTATATTTATTAAATAGCTTATGTTAGCCTATTCCCTAAAATAAATTGATTTTAGAATATTTTTCTACACATGAAAGAAAGCGAAAACTACACTATTACTTCGGTTCTTTTAAAATGAAGTTCAAAATATGCAAATCTTGAAAAGAAGTTTCACTTTTTAATCCAAAAGAATATTTTAGATTTATTAAAATCATAGAATCGTATGTTTCTACTATCAATATATCAGTAGGTAATTATTTTTGTGTTATTCCATTAGTTTTTCTACACCATCGACCAAGTGCTAAATGTTTATGTAAAAATATCTGAAATAAATTGCGTATCATAACCAGCTATATTGTAAAAAAAATATTTTCATTGTAATGCTATTGAATTTAACAGAGTTTTTAAATTACTGATATAAAATTTTTGTTCTTCATATTATCATAAACTAATGTTAAATCAGGAAATGAGAGGAATTTCTCAACAGTTTTAAGTCTCCGATATTTTCTTGTAGAGTAAAGGTTTTGGACAATGTTAAATATTTTTACAAGTACTTTGAAGGATGACATGTCAAACTAATTTTACTTTAGAAAATGCTTAATTTTTCCCATGAATCTATATTTAAATGACAAGTTATTGAAAAGAGAAAGTCTAAATGATTAAAAGATGTTAGCACTTTTTTAATAAGGAGGATTTACGTTATTCTAAACATTCACCTGAACCTCTACGTGAATATGTTGGCCTTTTATAATGGTATCATCTCACCTGTGCATATCATTGTGCTCTTTGAAATTATAACACAAATGACAAGCTTTAAAAGTGATTTAAATTCACTCACTCTCCTAGTATCCTACAATATTCGTCCTCACACCTCCTTGGATTTGTTGACACTTTATGTGAACAGCACATAAGGTGGCTTTAAATAAACTTGAATACAATTTTCTTAAATACTTTTATAAATATTTTTGAAAATTACTATACTATATCAATTTTATTTCAATATGGTATAAAGATTCGAGTTTTTCTTCAGTATTTTCCCAGAATCTGACATTCTATATAGCTTATTATCAGGAAAGAACATATATCAACAGGAAGTTTATGGTATATAGAATTAAAGGATGACACCAAGACAAAATCGGACTTAAGGTACCTCCACACGCATATTTTTGAAATTTTTATATACAAAGTAAATTTTATGATTTAACGCAACTTAAGACTATATAAACACTTTAATATAAGTCTTCAAATATCTTTTATTCAAATTTAAAAGGAAAATGTAAGGTTAATAACCCAAAATGAGGCAATGTGCCTTATTTATATGTTTTATTATAATACCGTGTTTTTAACATAATACATAAGTTAACTATAAAATAAATTATTGTATCATTATTTCGTAAATTTGATAATGTTTCTAATCACATATTTGGGGGGAATAAGTCTATTATTGGTGTAATCTAAATTATAGTTATAGATTTATAGAAACTCGAGTACAACACTAATAATTTCAAAAAAGATTTTTTGAAAAATATTGAAATATTGAAATTACATTTTATTAGCATTTTACTTTCACTCCTGGTTATTTTTATCTTCAGCACTCACATTTATGAGTAAATAAATAAATAAAAAGTGAATTACGACAATAAAACCAGATGGTAAGAAGCCTATTTATTTAATAAGCCATGCTGGCTTTCAGAATCTACTCAAAATATGTTCTTCCACCGAAAAATGCGTGTACGCCAGGAATTTATATTTATCTCAGAACTTGCCCTTTCCCCATTTATCGCTAAAATGAGACTCATAAAGCCTTCCATTACAAGAATGATCGATATACCCTCCTTTCAACTGATTTGTATCCCATAATAAGCCTCTAACATTTCCGGAAAAACTTTTAAGGTGGTTTTTATACGAAATCCTTCAGCTCGGAAATTAATATTTTATTATTATTAAAATTTTGAAAATGAGAGTCCCATAAAATAGTATTTTCTTTGGCTTTACGGCCTCATATCTCTGAAAGAAAATGGAAAGTAATTTTCATAGCGAAGAAAGTTCTTTTTTTACTTACGTAAAATTCAGTTGAGGAGATCTTTATTTTTATGCGTTCTTCGAAGTAAATAAAGCTAGATGAAATTAATTATAACAGTTTTATCCCAACAAATATCACGTATACAAAATGTCTTAATTAACCTTTCACTTTTTAGAGAGTTTTGTTTAAAAACTTAATCTCTGATATCTATGCTTGTATTTTTTACAGTTTGATTCCTATGGGGTTTGTATAAATAGATAATGTTCAGGTTCAAGCGTGCAGTCAGGGGAAGCTGAATTGGCAAACGCAGCATTCTCGTAACTGAAAGGTTGCAGTTTCGAGGCTTGAGCCGGGTGAGTGAAGTATTTCAAATATGTTTGTGGTCACAATGTCCACTAAGTTCTCAAACGAAACCTTTGAGCGTGGCAGGCCAAGTCTGTTCGTTAAGGGTGACTGAATTCCTTAAAATATGTTTGTGGTCACTATGTCCACTAAGTTCTCAAACGAAACCACTGAGCGTGGCAGGCCAAGTCTGTTCGCTAAGGGTGACTGAACTCCTTAAAACATGTTTGTGGTCACAATGTCCAATAAGTTCTCAAACGAAACCTCTGAGCGTGGCAGGCCAAGTCTGTTCGCTAAGGGTGACTGAACTCCTTAAAACATGTTTGTGGTCACAATGTCCAATAAGTTCTCAAACGAAACCTCTGAGAGTGACAGGTTAAGGCTTTGCAGGTGCTTGGTCCCTGCTGCCAAATTACGAGGAGCGAGTTCGAGAAAAGTCTTTCTTTCACTCTAACAATGTTCTTCATAAAAAAAACCTAAAGGCGTACTCCTTGCCTTAATTCGATTAGCCTAGAGCTCAATTTCTTGGACTGTTCATAGGGAATAAGTAACAACAATATATTGCCACACAAACACACATAGGGTCTTTTAATTCAGCTATTACTAAAATGAAATAACATACGAGTCTTTACATATATCACAAGAATAATTATTTTATTGAAAAGACCGTTATTAATAAAATAATTAAATTTGTTTTATTCAAATTAATTGCCTATCACTATCCTAATAGGCATCCTAGTTATTTGTAATGATTGCTCTATTTATTAGAAATGAATCCATGTGGTTTCTATATTTTCATCCTTACAAAAGGCATAGTTTAAAAGAAAAAGCCGAAATACCTCAGTGGATTCAAGATGTTGATTAGAGAACCTTTTTTACATGAAATAATATGGAAATGCTTAAACTTGCAATTGAAAATTTTGTTACAAGTTTATATAGCCTTTCAATGTTATTTTTGTATTACTGTTTAAGTTAATATCTGCAAATTTCTAACATTATTTAAAGTTATTGATTTTCATTTATTTTTTCATTTCATGTACTTTTATTTTCATTTTCAAAATACAATACTTAAAATAACAAGGCTAAATATATTTCAAATGTAGCTTACCATTAATTAACTAAAAATTCATTTTAAACGGAGCAGGAAATTTTAATATGTAACGAATTATTATAAGAAAGCTAGTTATAATAGGGATTATGAAATCGAAATTTAATATGTCCTTATAAAAGGCCTAGCAAAATATAGCAATATGTATTGCATAATCACACATGAATATGCAATACTTTTTATTCAGTACTGTTTTATAACTCTAGTTCATTTTACAAAAGGAGAGATATCTGGTATATTCGAAAATTTGAAAGTATTCCTTTTAGGGGATAAAGAAGACATGATGCACGAAATACCAAAAATCTCTGTTTTAATAAAAAAAAATTTAAATTTAGGATTTTATATTGAATAGGACTCAAATGCTTTTAGATTTCTTTTAATATCTTTCAAACGGATAGCTGAATGGATAAAATTTTGTCTTCGAATCATACAGAAAAAAACTCTGTATAATGTAAGAAGATGTTAATGCTTTTGCACACTATGAGAGTTATGAAATTTGATATACAAATAAATTGAAGCACAATTCTATAAAACGAAATAAAAATATTAAAAAAATAACATTTTATCTTTTCTTAAGTTTATTTATTATTATTTATTTTTGCAGTTTATCTTTGAATTATCTTACTGAGCATGATTAAGACTTAAAAATGATCTAAAATAGTCTAGTATTTAGTTAACTGGTTAAAAATTGAACTTAAAGGAAACGTTCCCGTAGCATGAAATCCAAAGCTGACGCAAAAACGGCTGAATCATCTTTTACATCCGCTGAGTGCACTCAGCGAGAATGTTTCTCACAGCAACGGCACACCTGTGTACTTACTCTTTTGAGGCTTATTTATGTGTGCATTCCATTTTATGCTATATTCTGACACAAAGGGTTTACCTACTTTCATAAATGATTTACACACTTGACTATCATGTAACATTTAGTCTAGATGCCAAAAGAAAGTTCCACATTATTATAAAACTGTCCCTCTATCTCAATTTCCATAATAAAAACTGTGTCTTATTTTAAAAATTGCAAAAATTACAATGATTCGCATTATAAATATATCCTACAAAATAACTATTAAATTAATCAGTAAAATATAAAAATCCATTCTAAATTTAATTGTAAGTAATAATATATTAATCATAATAATTTTAAAATTTGATGAATTAAATATTTACTGTGTCAAATGTTATTAATAAATTTTAACTTTACTGTACCTGACTGAAATATACGTTATATATATATATATATATATATATATATATATATATATATATATATATATATATATATATATATATATATATATATATATGTCGTGATCCAGTTTTAAGGCGAATGTTAAACAGTCCTTCTTGATAATAATAAGTTTATTAAATCATAATTTCATTTAAAACCAACACTTGTGCCATTTTCCTTTCTTCGTGGCTGAGCGAAAAGCGTGGGAATTATTGACAGCTCGATGTCCAGGCGCTAACTGATTCTCCTCACTTGATTAGTCATCAACTACATATGAAATATCTCTGCGCCTGACCGCACTTTTCCTAAAGGTTACGCATGCGTAGGTCTGTTTCCTTTATATTATTATTATTATTAAAATGTTCTCTTTAAAAATCGTTTATAATTCACGCAATTTAAAACTACCCCCTTTTTAGGCCAGAAATGTATTATATCTATATATATATATATATATATATATATTGTGTGTGTGTGTGTGTGAAATATAGTAATAGATATAGATTGATAAAGAGGTAGATTGAGGCATAGATAAATAGATAGATAGATAGATAAAATATACAAATTTCCTACTTAAGTTAATAAATATAGCACAATAACTCTTTGTAACGTTAAATTTCCCCATATAACTATAAATATATTCTCTGTACGTTAAAAGAGTTCTCATTCCTAGCATTAAGTTTCGAAAAGAGATTTTCAGAAAATGATAGCGTATTTTGATTCCCTTACTTACAATGATACGGAGATAAACTGCGTCTCATTACCTATAAATGGGTCGAAACCCTATAATCATTGAGCGTGAATTATAGTAGGCTTGTTTCGGGATCATCAAATAATTCGTAAATTCGAGTTCGCAGCACAAACTCTCTGTTGCATTAGACTCAATTACAGTTGAGGCTTTGCAGTGAGTTTGATAGAGATAATATGAGAGAATAAGATTTTGCTGAATCAGTAACATATATCTTGTGTATAGAGTACGTAAACTTGTTCAGAGTCTCATATTATATACGTGAATGGGATTTAGAAATAATGTATTATTATGTTCTTACAGTTTATGTAGCATAATGGTATGATTCATTGTATACCTTATTTTTGTACGATATTTCACGCTAAACAAATTTGAAATTTATTTATTTATTAGAAGTATGTTTATTTATTTGAATAATTTGAATTTATTTCTTAAAATCCATATTATATTCATAATTTAGTTTTGAGTTTAGGATTCTTTGTAATGAAAATTTGTTTATGTCTAAAGTTCAAGTACAAAATTTACCTTTTTTTTTCTTAATTTAAAATAAAGTTTAAGTATAAAATATTTTATCATTTTTTCATAATTTAATGTATAATTGTATTTAAAACTCTACAATTAAAATTTTAATCAAAGGTTCTTAACACTTGACATGCGGGTATTCTTCACTGCCAACTTACTCATGCAGCGGTACGAAATTCATACGAAATTTTAGTTATTCAGAAAAATCGCAGTAGATCAAAAACTACTTTGTTTTAATGAACGAAACTGTTTTTATTTTACACTTTAATATATACTGTATGATTATTTAACAAAAAAAAACAATATTTTTGCGAAATCACAAAAAAAAACGATTCTTAAAATTAAAGACCGATAATTTGTCAGCACATATTTATTCATCACTATCTTTGTCACAACGGCTCATTTTATCAATTTTGTATTCAACAATAAAAAACCAAGCTTCAAATTGACAAAACACGCCTTGTACGTTCTGGAGCTTATAATGTCACACATACATATAATTATACGTATTTAGTAGATTTGTGGTGGTTAGCGGATATCCACTACAAATCTACTAAATACGTATCTTTACGTGAACAGAGCTATAGTGACAGACTGCAAAGAACGTAAAAATACGTTACCCGCAGGCGAGGGGTTAAGCTGGTAAAAATGTTAAATCTGACATACATATTAACTACATAGATTGTGAACAAGTCAGCCATTCTGTACTTATTTTTAAATTAATAATCTTGTAAACTGAGTGTCACATGCATTAGTGCTTTGTATAAGACTAGTTTCAAATCCTATGGCCTAATTTGTGGTATCTGTAAACTAAGCAAACTACTATCAGGAAACGAAATCTAAAATTGCTCAACATATAAAAAATGTATATCAGACATTAGTTTACATTTAATATCAAAAATTGATCTTTTGCATAATATTTCATGGGAACCTTTAAAATTTCTCAATCTTTTTTATCTTTATATTTAATATCTTTATCTTTATAATAATCTTTATATTAATCTTTATATTTAAACAAAAAACTTGTATTTATACAATTTCACATTATATGTTTTGGTTTATCAATATTTACATATTATTTATTTACTAATATCACCACATTAAAGGATTCAACTGACGGGCATGGAATTTTGAAGAACTGTCTGAAATAGTTTAGTAAACATGTAAGCTATACAATAGAGTTCTTTTGAGATCACTGCGTAGGTTTTCGAAAAAAAAAATTAACTTTAGAAGTAGATGGATTACAAATATTGGAATAAAAATATAATTTAAAATTAAAGGGGCAAAATTATATTTTGTTATATTTTATAGCAATTTAATATCTCATTAATTCAAATAAATTCTTAAAAGTATTCTGTCTAAATCGAAGTCAATTACAGATAGTATTCCTTAGAAGTAAAATCCTTTTCCTTACCAATGGTAACTTTAAAAAATCTCAATCTTTACGAACAATATTTAAACAAAAACCTGTACATATACAATTTTACTTTATATGTTTATCAATATTTATATATTTTTATTATTTACTAGTATCTCTACTTAAATGAATTCAACAGACCGGCATGGAATTTCTAAGAACCTAAAAAGTAGAACACTGAAAATAATTGAGAATCGAATCAAGAAAATAAATAAATAATAAAGATCTAAACAAGGATAAACAAATCATGTATGACTCAACCTTAATAGCATTCCCACACATTTATTTAAACAGCTAATACTAAACAATAATAATGAAAATAATAAATAATCAACAGTTTAAAAAATTAAAAGAATTAAATACACTCTTCCTTACTGCCTAAAATATTTTAGTATAAACGTAAGCTATACAATAGATTTCTTTTGAAGTCACTGTGTTGTTTTTTGAAAAACGTTTTTTTAACTTTAGAAGTAGACGGATTACAAATATTGTAATAAAAATATAATTTAAATTTAAAGGGGAAAAATTATATATACATTTATATTTTGCAGTAATTTAATATCCCATATTAATTCAAATAAATGTTTAAAAGCATTCTGACTAAACCGAAATTAATCACAGATATTATTCCTTAGAAGCAAAATCTTTTTCCTTATCAATGGTACCTTTAAAAAATCTCAATCTTTACGAACAATATTTAAACAAAAACCTGTACTTATACAATTTTACTTTATATGTTTTGTTTATCAATATTTATATATTTTTTTATTTACTAGTATCACCACTTAAAAGAATTCAACAGACCGGCATGGAATTTCTAAGAACCTAACAAGTAGAACACTGAAAATAATTGAGAATCGAATCAAGAAAATAAATTTCAACATATAAAGATATAAACAAGGATAAACAAATCATGTATGACTGAACTTTATTAGTATTCCCACAAATTTATTTAAACAGATAAAACTAAACAATAGTAATGAAAATAATAAATAATCAACAGTTTAAAAAATTAAAAGAATTAATTCCCTTTTCCTTACTGCCTAAAATATTTTAGTAAAAACGTAAGCTGTACAATAGAGTTCTTTTGAAATCACTCTGTTGATTTTCGAAAAACATTTTTTTTAACTTTAGAAGTAGCTTAAACATATAATTTAAATTTAAATTGCAAAATTATATATTTTATATTTTACAGTAATTTAATATCATTTATTAATTCAAATAAATTCTGAAAAGTATTCTGTGTAAACCGAAGTGAATCACAGGTATTATTCCTTAGAAATAAAATCCCTTTCTTTACAATTGGAACCTTTAAAAAATCTCAATCTTTATGAACAATATTTAAACAAAAACCTGTACGTATACAATTTTACTTTATATGTTTTGTTTATCAATATTTATATGTTTTTTATTTACTAGTATCACCTCTTAAAAGAAATCAACAGACCGGTATGGAATTTCTAAGAACCTAACAAGTAGAACACTGAAAATAATTGAGAATCGAATCAAGAAAATAAATTTCAACATATAAAGATATAAACAAGGATAAACAAATCATGTATGACTGAACTTAAATAGCATTTCCACACATTTATCTAAACAAGAATACTAAACGATAATAATGAAAATAATAAATAATTAACAGTTTAAAAAATTTATAGAATTAATTCCCTTTTCTTTAATACTTAAAATATTTTAGTAAAAACGTAAGCTGTACAATAGAGTTCTTTTGAAATCACTCTGTTGATTTTCGAAAAACATTTTTTTTAACTTTAGAAGTAGTCACTAATACTGGAATAAACATATAATTTAAATTTAAAGGAGCAAAATTATACTTTTTTTATATTTTACAGTAATTTAATATCCCTTATTAATTCAAATAATTTTTTAAAAGCATTCTGACTTAACCGAAGTCAATCACAGATATTATTCCTTAGAAGTAAAATTCCTTTTCTTTACCAGTGGAACCTTTAAAAAATCTCAATCTTTACGAACAATATTTAAACAAAAATGTACTTATACAATTTTACTTTATATGATTTGTTTATCAATATTTACATATTTATTTACTAATATCACCACTTAAAACAATTCAACAGACCGGCATGGAATTTCTAAGAACCTAACAAGTAGAACACTAAATAATTGAGAATCGAATCAAGAAAATAAATTTCCATATATAAATTATAAACAAGGATAAACAAATCATGTATGACTGAACTTAAATAGCATTTCCACACATTTATCTAAACAAGAATACTAAACGATAATAATGAAAATAATAAATAATTAACAGTTTAAAAAATTTATAGAATTAATTCCCTTTTCTTTAATACTTAAAATATTTTAGTAAAAACGTAAGCTGTACAATAGAGTTCTTTTGAAATCACTCTGTTGATTTTCGAAAAACATTTTTTTTAACTTTAGAAGTAGTCACTAATACTGGAATAAACATATAATTTAAATTTAAAGGAGCAAAATTATACTTTTTTTATAATTTACAGTAATTAAATATCCCTTATTAATTCAAATAAATTCTTAAAAGTGTTCTGACTAAACCGAAGTCAATCACAGATGTTATTGCATAGAAATAAAATCATGTTCCTTTCCAATGCTGTAGGATGAGCAGAAATTCTAACATATATGGGAAAAGAAAATAGTTTCAGAACCATAACATTACCAGGATAATTTTCTTTGTGGAACAGTGAATGATATTTTGCCCAACTGCTCTAGTTATTATCGTTTTAACAATACTCAACGGTCGTTAGGTGCAAATGTCACAGTGATATATCAGAACCAGTGATGCGCCTCTCAGGTAATTAAGGCGTTCCAACGTGCTCCATGCTAAATACAGCCATAAAACTTTTAACGTACATTTCGTTACTCCGTGAGAAGAAAATATTTTTCTTTGGAGTATTTAACTCACAATTACCAAAAAGTACGTGCAAAATTAGTTGTAACATTGCATTAGTAGCAAGCGCTAGATCCCAGATAAACAATAGACATAATTATATCGGTCTTATACTGGTTTTCTATTTTTGATTAATATTTAAAATATATTTCTTAGATTTTTTAAAAATTAATATTTTAATTATAATATTTTAAACAATTATGAAATAAAAACACATCACATTAGATAAATATCTATGTATATAATATATTACATTGGATTCCGCTTAACCCTCTGACTGCTCAATTTTTAAACCGAGATCTCTTTAAAAATTGCGTATTTTTTTTGCATAGTTTAAGTATATATATATATATATATATATATATATATATATATATATATATATATATATATATATATATATATATATATATATATATATATATATATATATATATACATACATATACATATGTATATATATATATATATACATACATATATATATATATATATATATACATGTATATATATACATATATATATATACATATATATACACACACACACATATATATATATATATATATATATATATATATATATATATATATATATATATATATATATATATATATATATATTAGAATTGAAATACTAATTCTTTTCTAGAAAAGATTTTTTATATTGAATTTTATAATGAGAAAATAAGCTGTCAGAAAAACTAATTTCAGATGTTATCACATAAAAAAATTAATTTTACAATAAATTTCAAATTTAACATAGTTTCTATTTATAACATACTATCTATCATTCTGTTATCTAATATAACTATAATAGTTCTAGTCATATAATTCTATTTACCTAATTAAATGTCTAATACTGTGTATAATTTATTCCACTGGTAAAATGGTGAAAAGGTGGAATGTGCTTAATAAAGGAAGAAAAACACATGCCCGCGAAAATCGCGGGATGAGCAAATTTTGCTACATTTGAATTGCCCGTGGAAATCGCGGGATGAGCAGTCAGAGGGTTAATGTGATCAGTTTTGGACTCATTGGGATTGGGACATCATGGATTTCGATAACAATAACTGATTGGTAACAATAAACGATATGCAAAATTACATAATTTTACCCCACCCCCTTTAATTCACACTAACTAAATTACGAACACGAGCTATTTATGTATTGTATATTATTTTTTAAAACATAAGAATTATATAAATAAAAAAAATTGACTGTTCATTGTTGACTGTCTACAATTTTTTCTAAAAAGCTCATTGATAAATTGTTCGTAATCATATTCAACCTATTATAAGACTTAGAATTTCGATCTTTTGTTTTAATGTTAAATCATTTCTCTTTCTGGCTTACATATAGACAAGCAGTATGGAGGAGCGCAAAGCTAAATTTGTAAATACACTCCTTGTCAGTTCCGATAAAAAGGTGTTGCCTACTGATTATCTTACAACAACTGACTACCAGCAGGGTGTGCGTATTTCTAAAAAAATCCAGGGTAATTAAATCTCCACTCCTTTGCTCATTCCCCATTTCCCTAGGTGAGAGAGGGAGAATTCCCGAAATTTCTAACAACATCGAAGAAAAAGAAAAGAATAGGTTAGTACATTATGAATACATTAAAAATATTCCTTTGCTAGTTAAAATGAGGTTCGAAAACTGATAACATTAACCGATTTAACGATTCCATAAAGCGATAATTTTAACATACAAATGAATAGAGAAAATCGGGATCAAGTGATTTTTATAACAATAAGCGATTGATAACTTTAACCGCGACCACATTAAGCGGAGTTCATTGTATATACTTGTTTAGAATTTATAAGAAGAAAACAGAAATATGCAACATTTAACATTTTAATTTAAGCTTATTATCCTGTAATACAAATATTTAAGAGCAAATGTAGCACTGTTTAAAAACTAAGTTAATATTCATTATAAAAATATTTTTGTATACTATTTAAAATATTACATAATATAATATTTAACTAAAGAGAGATTTGTGTCATTTCCCTGTATCTTAAAAAGATCCATTATAAATTATATTAAAAAGTATTTTAAAAAATAAAAAAATACTTCATGTACAAAACTACTGATTTTTTATTCAATCTCAGTCATGCAGACTATAATATTTTTAGTACTTTTTATACATATGTTTAAATCTATATATATAAAAATGAATTTGTGTGTGTCTGTCTGTCTGTCTGTCTGTACTCAATAGACTCAAAAACTATCCATCCAATCGCCGTGAAAATTTGGGAAATGTTTAGGTATATCCCTGGGAGGTTTTTGTAAATTTTCAACGTTCGAAATTCATTCCTTCCCCCTTTTTCGAGCATTTCATGTCATTATTCCAAGCATTATTTTCCCCGGTTAAACGCAAACGATTAAGTTTTTAATTTATCGCATCATATCTAAGGGAAAGAAGCAATGTTTCTAGCAATGTGACGTCATCCCAAGTAATTGTTTTAAACGCAGTTTTCCACGGTTAAAAGCAGGAGATTAAAATGTTCAATTCATCACATAATAAATAGGCGAAAATGATATTTTTCTATCATTATGACGTCATTCATTTAAATATTTCATTTATTCATTTCTTATTTTATATTATTTAAAATCGTCTGCTTAGTTTATATTCGATTTGAACTGAAATAAAAATCATGCAAAAATATTTGTAAAAATATACTGTGCATTTTCACTGTACTTAATTAAAATATTGTATTCCCAAATAGCAATAACATACAGTTAACATAAGTATCACATCGTATTCATGCTATAAAAAGTATTTAAAAAAATAAAAAATACTTCATTTATAAAACTACTGATTTTTTATTCAATCTCAATCATGCAGACTATGATATTTTTAGTGTTTTTATACATATGTTTGAATACATAATAAAATTCATTCAAGATTTCTTTTAAAAATATACTGTGCATTTTCACTGTACTTAATTAAAATATTGTATTCCCAAATGGCAATAACATACAGTTAACATAAGTATCACATCGTATCCATGCAAGAAAACAAAAACATAGTTAATAATAATGTCTAAAGTAGTTTTTCTTTTTTAAATGAAAGAGGAGTTGAGCATTTCGCACACTCTATCTCTCAAAATGTACTGCAGTTTAAAGTTTTACATCGTTGTTTATTTTTACACTGCTTTAACCAATAATCAATTCTGCAAAACATAGTATCTTCCAGGGATTCTATGAACCAAAATTTTTTGTTTGTTTTTCGACCACTTCTTTTATGGCTGTTGGTTTTTCTCTTTTTATTGATTTATTTTAGTAATATGCCAATAATTTCTAAGGTATTTATCAATAAAGAATGACTTCTTTTTTCCATTAATCTAGATTATACAGTTTTAAAATAATTAAGCTTCTTATTACATTAAAAATATATTAGGTAGACAAAGAATGGAATTCAAATGAGAATTTTTCATCTGGCAATACAGAGCGATATCTTTATGCCAAACATGGCTTTGAATATGTTACTCATTTAGCACCACCAGAAGAGTACCAGAAGGAATTTAAGAATGCGAGGAATGTGCTGGAGTATGCGAGAAACGTACTGTAGTAACATTTACCCCGTTGGTTCGTAGTAATTTATATGCAGGGACCATGCAGAAGGCTTTTAAGGGTACCCTTCTACCTCAAGAGGTATCACTGGTGAGAGGACATTGCGAGAACGAACTTATTTTGAGTTCCAAAACTCACGGCTACATCTCTGTCTGACCTTGACCGTTACGCTTGTGCCATTCCGTAATTTATAACTCCTCCACAAGGGCCCCCGCTAAAACTCGAAGTCAACAGCTGCACCAAAATTCTTCTTAGAAATTTCTTCCACAGATCTGTATATACGTGTTGACCATCGTGGGAAGTACATCAGTACATATCTCCCCATTTCACGGAAAAAAAACTTTTTTTTTGTTTACATATACCTAAAGGTAAATAGCAACAAGTTTACTCGCTGCTTTTGACAATTATTATCACTTTATGTTATGCAATTTCATAATCCAAGCAGGTTTATAGTCTATCACTGTTAATCATATATAATACGTGTATTTGGGGGCGTTAAAAGTGTTCAGCGTTTGGTTTTGATCCATAGTGTTTCTATATGATTATATTGTACCGGTAATAAAGAAGACAAATTATCTATTTTGCTAGTTTGAAACTTGATGTAATGTAGATTAAATAACAAGATAACTGATTAAATTCGGATATTATTATTTATTATAGTTCGGTAAAAATGCATCGTTAAATACCTTAACATTCTATTTATTCAAAAACAATTATTATAACAATAACTACTGCCACACAGAGTAGTTCAAATTTTCTTCTTAGGCAGTAAGAAAGAAAATTCATTTTTGCCCTAAAAAAACATCAGTATCTTATAGATTCTATATAGATTTCGGTTATCA
>CM063505.1:18472927-18502927 GCA_032207245.1 Pardosa pseudoannulata
TAGGAGTGAAACTAAATAAACTATGTAATTTATGAATATCCGAGTATCACTGGGAGGAAAAAAATTTAATTATAATTGAACCGGAATAAAAAATTATGTTTTGTATTGGCTAATTTGACATATATTTCTAAATATGGTAATTTAAATTGCAGATGAATAAAACTAGAACATTAGCTCTTAATCTATTTAAAAATATTCTTAATATTTTCACTTAAATGCTGTAAGAGAAATAGGAGTGAAACTAAATAAACTATGCAGTTTATGAATATATGAGTATCAGTGGGAGATACAAAAATTAATAATAATTAAACCGAAATAAAAAATTATGTTTTGTATTGAGTAATTTGATATATATTTCTAAATATGGTAATTTAAATTACAGATGAATAAAACTAGAACCTTAGTTCTTGAACTATTTAAAAATATTTTTATTAATTTCACTTTAATGCTGTAAGAGAAATAGGAGTGAAACTAAATAAACTATGCAATTTATGAATATATGAGTATCAGTGGGAGATTAAAAAAATTAATAATAATAAAACCCAAATAAAAAATTATATTTTGTATTGGCTAATTTGATATATATTTCTAAATATGGTAATTTAAATTACAGATGAATAAAACTAGAACCTTAGCTCTTGAACTATTTAAAAATATTTTTAATATTTTCACTTTAAGGCTGTAAGAGAAATAGGAGTGAAACTAAATAAACTATGCAATTTATGAATATATGAGTATCAGTGGGAGATTAAAAAACTTAATTATAATTGAACCAAAATAAAAAATTATGTTTTGTATTGGCTAATTTGATATATATTTCTAAATATGGTAATTTAAATTATAGATGAATAAAACTAGAACCTTAGCTCTTGAACTATTTAAAAATATTTTTAATATTTTCACTTTAATACTATAGGAGAAATTAGAGTGAAACTGAATAAACTATGTAATTTATGAATATCCGAGTATCTCACAGGGAGAAAAAATTAAAAAGGCTCATAAATAATTCTAATTACTAATCTGCATTAATTTGTAAATATAGCTTTTAAAATTGCAAATGAATAAATATATAAGCTTAGATTTAAGGCTATTTAAAATCATATCCAATATGTTTACTTTAACTTTTTAGGCGAAAAAGGAGTAAAATGGAATAAAATTTGCAATTTACGAATATCAGAGTATCATAGTGAGAAAATATTACCGTATAACAATAAATATTTATAATTACAAATTTCAATATTGCAAATCTATCATTAATTTGTAAAATAAACTACACTCATGTCCATAAATTAAGGATAATTCAGAATCACACAGAAATTGAGCTCTAAAATAAAAATTTCACCTGTAGAATTATCACACACATCTTGAAGAAGAATATGCAGATTGCAGGAAACCACCAGATGGCGCGGATAGTACGTCACAATGACGAGAGTGTATGAAAGGGGTATATAAGGAATGGTAGCAAAGAAGTAAAATTGTTCACAAGCGCTTTAAAAGCCTTTCAGTGCAATAACCGCATAGTTATGGCACAAAGGAAGCATTTGGATGATTTTTTACGTGGTAGAATTATCGGACGACTGGAATGTAGACGTACCCAGCTGGAAGTATCCGAAGAACTTGGGATCGCCCAGAGTGTCATCTCCAGGCTTTGTCAACTATTCAAACATGATGGTAATGTGAGTAGATGTTACAGCACAGGTCGCCCCCGAGTTACTACGCCGAATGATGACCGGTATTTGGCAGTTACTGCCAAAAGAAACAGACGGAGCACAGCATCAGACCTGTCTCGTCAGCTCTCTTCAGCTACCGGTACGACAGTTTCAAGGCAGACCGTGTACAGACGCTTAGGGAACATTGGTCTATATGCTCGTAGGCCTGTCAGATGTGTTCCCCTTACCGCAACTCACTGTCGCCTGCGATTATGCTGGGCTAGAGAGCATGCATTGTGGGCGCCATGGGTCCTGAATTTCTGTATATGGATGACAACGTCCGACTTCACCGTGCAAACATTGTAGACGAATGCCTTCAATCGGAGGATATCACCCGTATGGATTGGCCAGCATACTCACCGGACTTGAATCCAATAGAGCATGTGTGGGACATGCTTGGCCGACGAATTGCAGCCCGTCAACCCACTCCCAACTGTCTATCGGAACTTCTAAGGCCATTGCTTGACGAGTGGTGTAATTTTCCCCAAGATCAGATTGATAATCTGATACTCAGCATGCGTAGGCGTTGTAACGCTTGTATTGCATCGTCCGGGAGACATACTCCGTATTAACCATCATACTAACCATGTTATACTGTTTTCTGTAAATAGGTTCTTTTTTGAAATTTGCTCCAGGGAGTAAAAATCGCAATTTTTATTAATTATGTCAAACATATAGCATCTTTTTTTGCTTTACCTTTTGTTCAATAAATAGACTTTACAAATAAGTCAAATTTGTTTTGCTTTTGTCTCTTTCATTGCCTGAACTTCATTATCCTTAATTTATGGACATGAGTGTAGATGCTTTCCTTTTTTCTTTTTATCATTAAAGAGAGTAGTGTTGGCCTCCCATATGATTGTTCCATTATAAAATGGATAAATAGAATCAGGACTATTATAAATTTTAATAAAGACAAGTTCCTCCGTATAGGAAAAATATGTAATTTTTTTTTACTTTTAATCTTATTCATTAGAATGTTTATGGAAAAAATATGGTTATTAATTTTCACTTAAGTTAAATACTATTTATATTAAATAATTTATTTACAACGTTTTACCAACTGTTTTTGCCGTTTTATGGTATGCATATTACAGTGTTCTCTTGCCACTTCACTCTTCATATTTTGCAGCTTCAGTGCTTCGCGGGTTTTTCCAAAATATTCTTAAAAAAATGAAAAAATACACCATGTCGGCAGCCACATTGTGAAAAGGAGCATTGTCTCATACGAAAGATAGGAGATCGCTGCATGTCAAACAAAGAGATGACTTGGCTCAGAGTACATACTATGGGCTCTTGAGATGACAAAGTCTGCAAGTGAGGAAGAAAATGAAGAAGAAGATGAAGAACAAACTGAAGAGCTTAGTCTTACCCTGGAGAATCTGCAACAATTGTGCAATTTGGCAAGAACTTGTACAAGACATTGACGACAAAATGGTTAGCGTTGTCAAGTTCAGCAATCGCGTTGACGGCGTTATGTCCTTGTACAGGGGAATTTTGAAGGAAAAGGAAAAACAAAGACAACAACTACCCATCACCTTGTTTCTC
This sequence comes from Pardosa pseudoannulata, assembly GCA_032207245.1. Classification (NCBI taxonomy): domain Eukaryota; kingdom Metazoa; phylum Arthropoda; class Arachnida; order Araneae; family Lycosidae; genus Pardosa; species Pardosa pseudoannulata. The sequence continues at coordinate 18,476,182 of CM063505.1, forward strand.
TCCCAAGTAAAGCCCCCTGGCTCTACCTACCGTCAGCGTCTCCTGCAGAAGAGTCTCCGAGTGATCCTAAAACTTCTACGAGTCAAGTGAGAGCCTTTCCTAAACCACCAACACTAGAGTCTTTGCCTCTTTCAGAAAGCAATATTAATTAATATTACTACTGTATAAGTTTTTGTAATTAACCTTATTAATTAGCACTGACACGTTTAAGAAAATACGAACACTGTTGTAATAGTTAAATGTATAATGTGTAAATACTGTTTACATATTTAAAACATTCGTGTACCCGCATACATGAAAATTCCTAGCAGCAAATCCTACTTCGCTGTTTTTCAGCTCTCGTGGTAGGTTCTGGTCTCCATTAACCGCGAAAACAAGGGATCACTGTAACTTCTAGTGCACCAGATGTTTCACTTTTCAGTGATATAGTTTCTAATACCGACTCAAAATCAAAAGTGTCCCAGGCCTGTTAAGAATTCTGGGGTATTCATTGCACTAAGTACTGCATAACATTTATTAAACCATTTATAACATTTCAAATTAAGCCTTAACTTCAAGAGTTTTAATATACTGTCACGCATTTTCTTTCCTAAAATTGAAACAATATGAAATATTTACGACACTTCGATAATTCGTTAAGACCGTTTTCATTTTTCTTTTAACGCTTAATAGAAGGATGTAGCAAAATAAAAAAAATTAAATAACTTTTAAGGGGTAGTTCTTTAAAATGATACATTATCATTATGTTTTCAGACACATAAAGACAAACATAAAACTTGGTACAATGAGGAGTATCAAGCGCGATTAAAATGGGAGTTGAGAAAAATGAAATGATAAAATTTCTCTTCGATTAACTAATTCGCAAGTTACGATACATATTAATGTGCAAGCAGTTATTTTTATCGCATATTAAAAACAACAACTTCTAAACATAAGTGTTATTACCGTAATAAACGATATATCCGTAAAAATATTTCAAAATTAGAGACGATAAATAAAGACGCGTTAATAGTGGTAAAAACTCGTGACTGCTTTAACAAATAATGGTTGCTTATGTCGTCTAAACGGAGTTTAATGACTGAAGAACATCCGTACCTGCGTAGCAAATGACAACTTCCGTATTAGTGTTTATGGTAATTTAGTGATTCAGGTGCTACATTTGAAACTTCTCCGTTGTGTGTAATTAAGAGTTTTTGTGTAGGAAACGTGAGGAGACGCTTAAAGCGTTTACAGAAATTTCTTTCGGGTGTTTTCGCTTCAGCCATTTTCGAGATAAATGCTTTAACGCAAGTTTAAATTTTCTGAAAAGTAATTGTTCCAGAGATAAAGCAATCTGAAAAGACGCCAAACTTCTGCAACTTTGCAACTTGTACTTATATTGAAGAGAAAAAATATTTTGTTCGCAGCAACTCAGTTTTGTGTGATGAATTGATACATAATTTTTTTCTAACTTAAAGCTTTATTTTGTTGATAAAATTGCCCTTAAGAACTTATATTTTACATTCAGAGTGAAAGCTTTTCCTGCAGATATGAGAAAAACGAGAAGATTATAAAATTAAAAAGCACATATTTTTCCTGCCTTAAATAACATTAACATGATCTTGGCTTTATTAACTTATCCTCTACAATGACTCCTTCAAAAGGATTAGTGTTGGTTACCATATATGTGGCATACCCTAAGAGGTAACAATACAAATACATCACATACTTACTCTTAAATCGAACCCAAACTCATCGGATGGAAGCACAATATGCTAACCACGATCGGCAGTACATAGTAGTGAAAAGAAAGAATTATATATGAGGTTTAGTTTCGAGTGTGACGGTTTACCGCTTTATAAACTAATGAGATCGGGGCCTAGTGCTTACAGATGATTCCAAACGCCACGTAAAACCTTGCCTGCAACGAGATTTGAACCCGTAACTTCGATTCCAAAGGATTCCAAATTTCTACCATTTGGTCTTCGTTCGTCGAATTATATATGAGCTTGTCTTTTACATATTTCGTGCCTATTAAACATTAAAATCACAGACGGGAATTTATTAAAAATGATGTAATGAAGCATTGTTACATTGTTTTAAATATAAAAATACAATTAAGTATATTAAATACTATTTTATATAGTATTGCGAAAATTATAAATACTATTGTGTATAATATTAAATATGAGTATACTTTTATATAAATCACACAAAATAGTAAATTTTATTAACAAATTTTCTTCGTGTAAATGCAACATTTTTTTATAAAAAGCTTTCTATCTGAGATTCTATTTTAATCTCCTAAAAATATTCCTTAAAAATGCTCTCGGTGTACAACTGTTTAATTGAAACTTTACATTTATTTTTAAATTTTTTAATGCATTTATTTTTTTTTTACAATTTGTTAAAAATTGAGATAGAAAACTGGGTATGAATTTTGTTACAAGTTAGTTATGACTTAAATCAATTATTTCAAATTACAGAATACTTTAGTAATTTATTTCTTTATTTCACAGCAGTAATTTTTGTATTTCTACAAAATATATAAAAACTTTTAAAGCCTACATAGTTTTATAGTTACAAACAAACTCATAAATATGTAATATATGAGAGTCAAAGGGAAACCGAGAATCAAGTAATGCACCGTGACCAACATTCTAAGTTACTTAATCTATAGCAATTGTTTTAAGTTTAAATATAGAACTTTGAAGTTTAAATTGAAGATGCACCACAAATATTATGGTTTTAGTAAAATAAAATAACTATAAAGTTTAAAATTATTCATTTATTAATACAGTATATCATATTCTTGATTCTTTTTCATGGAAAAAACACATAATTCTTGTTAATTACTCTTAGTTTGAAGATGCATTTAAACTTACGTAAAAATTTTTAAAAATCCTTAAAAGATATTTATAAAAATCAATTAACGTTTTCAATAACTTAATAAGACATTTAGTAAAGACGCTGGTAAGTTTTACATTTACTGTATATTTCCAAGTATAAGGCGACCTTCAGATAAGATATGGTACAAATTTCCAGCCATTTTTTTTACAATTTTAGCATATACCCGTGGTATAAGTTGACCCCAAAATTGTCTATAATATTGTAATACGTAGATATACGGAAATAACACATTTTTTAGCACCTTGCAACACCACATTGGAAATGTTGCATTGATTAATACTGCAATTTTTGTTCATTTTCATGAAAAGGGATGGATGGACTAAAATGGGGTAAAATTGTGGCTCGAAAATGTATGGCTTGGTTTGGTTTGGGAGCGCTACGGTCTACTTTTTGCAACACGAGGGCTAATGAGACCGGGACCTACTGCTTAAAGCCGATTTCGAACGGCTCCGAACATCCATGCCATAGTGGGATTCGAACCCACGAACTCCGGTTCCGAAGGCCAGCACCCTATCCTTTCGGCCATCGTTTGGCCGAAAATGTATGGCAGAGGCGACAAGGTGGATTTGAAATTCCAGTTTGTTACTGTGGGACATGTTTCGAAGTCACATAACTGAGAACACCAAAAATCGCTTAGGACGGAATAATACCGCTGTAATAACAATTCTGTCATACCGGATGGTTTAACTTCAGTACTACAACCTTTAGATATCTCACTTAGTAAACCATTCAAAGACAACATGCGTGAACAATGGAATGAATGGACAAGTTGTGGCGAAAAGTCGTATACAAAAGGTGGGGGCCCCATCACTTGATATGCTGTGTACTTTTGTCATGAAATCATGAGAAAAAGTTAAAGTGGAAACAGTGATAAAATCGTTTAAAAAGTGTGGGATTTCTAATGACGGATATTTGAGGACGATATGTTGTGGGATTCTGATGACGAATCAGAATTCGACTCATTAGGTACAGAATGGGACCCATAGGATGAACTCAACAATGAAAGTGAGAATGTACTTGAGCCCTCAGATGATGAATGTGAGGATTTTGCAGGATTTTAAAAACATTGGTAAGTGACTTGATTCATTTTATAATGGTGTTTTGCAATCAACATTTTTGTACATGTCGTATAAGACGACCTCGGATTTCGGGGAGTCATTTTTAGTTTTTAAGTATCATATAATACGCGGAATATCAAGGCATATCAAGCATGTTAGCACATATCTTTCTAATAATTTGGAAAAAATAGTAGGTTGCCTGAACTTTAAATAATAAACGTTTCTAAACATTTTTTTAGAATAGAGGAGTCTCTTAAAGAAAATATTTTGTATATTTATCATATTTATGGTTTAGAAGTATTTATTATGCTCTTTTATTACATTTATTCCTTTAAAATAAAATATTAAAACCAAATAATGAAGTACAGGGTAGACGTCTCTGCATAATTTATAATAAAAATTTATTGATTAATTATCTAATTCAGAATTCTGATCAACAATAATTTATAAGATTGAAAAACATAACAACATGTTTAGTATTTGCAGAATATAAATATAAATATTTTAAAATAATCCAAAAATTACTCCTGCTGAAACAGAAAACTTTTGAAAACATGGTTTTGGTCCGATAATGTAAATAGTAACATAATATAATATATAAAAAATATGACTATACATTATTAACTTCATTTCCTCCATTTCTTTGCATAAAATATGAGTATTAGACAATTATTCTAGCTTTATAATGCATCATATTCACCTTTCTTTGTAAATATTATTTAAAATATTCTAGACTTATTAATTTTTAATCCTAGATCTTCTCGTGCTGCTACTGTAGATATGTAGCAACGAAAAATAAGATTCGTGTCTTCTTAATTATAAAGAAAATAATAATTCAGCATAAGCTGAGGTATGCAACTTTATGCAACATTCTGTATTTAAATTTTTAAATAGTTGTACATTTCTCTTATTAAAATTATTTTTTAAACTTCTAATATTCTTTCTTCTTTTATGTAGAAATACAGTAATAAAACTTACTTTTTCTGAAAATAACACAGTCAATGTATTTCAAATATATGGCTTAGATTCTGATGATGTTTATTTACTTTATATCATAAAACCACTTCCTGATCTTTAAAATATCCCAATTTAGTATAAAGGTATTTACATACTAAGACCTTTGTACCATTATAAACTTTTTCGACTTAATGCAACTTCAAAATATCCTTTCAGATATTACTTTTATGGTTGACCATTAAAGAATCATACTACTTAATGTCTACTGCTATAAGAAAAGGACGAATTTTATAAAAAAAAATTAAAGACTTATAAAGCGTTTTTTGATGTCAAGAAAGACTTTTTACGCCCCTTTTGTCACATTATTTTAAGTGGCTATATTTTAAAAATAAGTGTAGATTGCTAATGTTATTGTCTGTTTAGAAGTTTGAAACTATACACATAAAAATGCAGTCATTTCTTTATGGTATGTTTGAAAGTTACTTTCCTGTTTTGAGAAGAAAATGTATAAAGAATGCAATAGTTTTTACCTATAATAATTGAATTTTTTTTCAATCTAAAATATTTAGAAATTCTATCCTGAAGAAATCTATTAAACGTTTAAGGAGACTGTATCATACAATAGTTATATAATGCAATAGTATATAATGCAGTGGTTTTTACCTATAATAATTATAATTTTCTTAAATTTAAAATATTTAGAAATACTATTCTGAAGAAATCTAATAAACGTTTAAGGAGACTGTATCATATAGATAACATCTTTGAAGTTAACAAAAAGGAAAGGAGTATCATGTATGATATATGATCTGGAACATCTATATGGTAGTTTTTATAAAGTTTTTAAGTTAAAATTTATGTGTGCTAAAGTAGAACTATACAAATTATTCCTAGATAAATAATTACTAGGTAAATAAATGCCTGAATCAATTTTGAATATGTGCATATATGATAAGCCAAATCTCAAAAGTTAACACATAGTATGCGGGACACATACTAGTACGTTTTCTGACGATTGATACTTGAGCACGGAACGCGTACTAGTACCTTTTCTGTCCACTACTTGAGTGCCGGTCATGTATTAGTACAAGTTAGTGTAACAACATGGTTTGTTTATGGGTACAAAAATAACGTATATACAGGAAAACGAAGCTGAATGTTCTTGTCTACTACACAGATTCTGGAAAAATTCAGGCAAATAATAACTAGTTTTTACATTATTAGTTTTATGATTGCTCTTTTCATTTATTTATAATGTAAAAATGTTTATATATAACATTATTTGAAAAAATTAATACTATATCCTACTATTTCTGTTTGATGTTTCATATTTACAATACTATTATAAATAAATCCACTAAAAAATATATTTTTGTTTACTGAAATCTTATGGTTGTTAATTATATATTTCTATTGATATATTTGTTTATATATTTCAGTATAAAATACAAAATAAAAGTTGGTTAAAAAATTAAATAATTTTCGATCTATTGAGATTTAACTGAATATCTAAATTTATGCGCAAAATACCAGCTCCCGGTACAATTCCGCTGCGAAATGTACCCGCACACAGTGTGTTAATATACATGCTTATAAAGTCATTCAGTGCATAATGATAAAGAACTATTTTCATTTTCTTTACTTTTTATCAAATAAACACAATTAAGCTTTAACCCTCAAATATTTTCATGAATAAATTATGAACTACCTACAACTGTTTTAATACTTTATGTGTAACGTTAACTTTAATTGTAATGAGTGTACATAATATACGCTTCGCCAGCCAAGCCGTTGTACCTTTGACCGGCTTTACTACAGATTAAATCAAAAAAGCAACAACTTCCATAGTTATTTATTTATTTATTTATTTTTTTGAAAATTGAAAAAAAAATATTTTTTATTGAGGCCAGCATTTCAACCCTTATGCCTAAGTGTTTTGTTTAATTGTTTCACTGGCTGAGTACATCGATAGAAGATATGTCGTAAATATCATAATTGTTATCTACATTGATGTAAAATTTATTTTTTGTAGTTACTAAAGATTAGTTACACGTAGCTAATTCGTGTCTTAAATTATCCTTTTACTGCATACTCGTAATTCACCATCAGATGATAGAGCAGTACTTATGGTTTTATTAAGTATGAATTACGAAAGAAATTAATATGTACAGGGTACATAATGCCATTGTACATTGTTAACAACTGAACAATAGTAGTTAAATGATCAGAAACACTGTTGCAAATTTCTTGCGTAAAGTCCGTTGATTGAATAGACTTTGGCGGAGAGAAAACAATAACAATTTATTAACACGCCAAATTAATCACAATTAAAACGGATGGCGATAAAACTTATCAGCCTTTTGACTAACTTTTTCAGAGCAGTACGGAAAGCATTAACACAGGTCCTACTTTCACCAGATCTGAGCGGGGACTGACGTTTTATGAGATCTCAAGACCCCTTTATATAGCTTTCAGGTTTCTGGATATTTCTACAAGTTTCTATTAAAATCCACAGAAAGGGAGGGGGTCTGCAACAAATGTCGCCAAGTCGCTAAATTTGGCGATATATCCCCAAATTAGGCTAAAAAATGACTCTCCGAAAACTTCGCCAAGGAGCCAATATCTCGCCCATTTTGCTAAATACCATACAAATTACATATTTACAGCATTCTTAACAATATAAATAGGTTACATAAAAACAATAATAGAATTATAGGCACTCACAACCCTTATTTTAAAAACAATTCATTACATAATTTTTTCTTTGCTCAGTGGAATAAAAGTGCAATAAAATTTTAAATTATGTTCAAGATCAAACTTCCAAATTGAAATATTTCGGATTGCAGATTCAAATTTATATAATCCTATTTGAAAATAAATTCTTTATTTAAAATGTACTTTTAAGGAAATGATATTTAATTTAAAATAAACTGTAAACTAAGATTAAATGAAAACCATTTCTTGAAATGTTAAACTCCGGGAGTAAATTCTTTCACTTGTTTTGAATATTCATTCATAGGAAACTATAAAGGTATTCAAAAAGTTATGAGAAGAATTTCCCATTTATTCATTCAAGCTGTTCAAGATTAAGTAATTAGTAATTGGAAGTTTAAATTCATTGGTAATTTTAAATGTATAATTTTTTCTTTGAATTAAACACTTCCGTTGATTAATTCCTGTAACTTCTCTAAGTTGTGGAGACTACAAAATTAAAAGCCTTTTATTGATGTAATCTTTCTCTTTTATTGCATGAAGTGGGAGAAGAAAAGAAAGCATTAGTTACTTACTCCAGAAAAAGGAAGATTTCAATAGTCAGCTATTGATTCTATCCATTTTCTTCAATACTGCATTCGGGTGTCTTGAATAATGGCTAATTTAACTAATCAATTTAGTTCCACTTCCCATTGACTGTCCAGTTCTTCTTTCTTGTGTTCAACATGCTAAATGATAGTACTTCGACCTCAATAAATGGTTAAACAAGATAAAACATTCTTTAGATACTAAATTTTAATCACCATTTCTTGTCAATAATAAAGAAAAGAATTGGTATGATTTACATTTAAATTACTGATTATTTTGCTATGTTTGAATTTACTCTTACTTGAAAAAAAAAACTTAGTTTGGTTATTTAAATACATGAAAATTTGAAAATGTTAACTGAATGGTAAAAAAAAGAAATTATCAAAATAAAAAGTTATATTCATTTTTCTAAAGTTTCATAAGCTTAAAGTAATATAATAAATCTAATTATTCTAAATATTCTATATCTCAGTTATATTACTTATTACAGATATATAGAAATTAACAAATTTTTACACATTTGTAATGTCCAACATGATCATTATTTTAAACAATAAATAAAATTTAAAAATAAAATCAAGTATTGTCTTAGTTTTAGGTCTCAATAGAAGTAAATTTTATTATGAAGCAAGTTAACAGATTTACGGACTGAGCCAATTTGACTCATTCAAAATTTGATTATTATATATATATATGTATATATATGTATATATATATATGTATATATATATATATATATATATATATATATATATATATATATATATGTAATATATCAAAATTATTTAACTTTAATATTTCTTCAAAAAACCTCCTCTCTCCTATTTTAATTCATCTAAATATCTTTATCAGCCTCTAAATGGTTTGGTCAACGAAGTATTTTCCACTTAACATTCCTTTCTGTCATAAAACTGTATAACAGCAATTTCCCAGGTGTTGGCGGAACATGTTTTCGCGTTTTGCTGATATTGCAGTCAATTCGCTTAGTAAGTTGTTTTTGTTGTGGGAAAATTCTTGTTGTCAGAGCTCTTGGGTGTACTTGTGTGAGAGCAGAGTGAACTCTGTGGCTTTTGATTATATATTGTCCAGAAGGACAGATGTGTCGTGTTGCCGCTCTGAAATAAAGTTTTAAATTAGACTTCTGCGTTCTCTTGAATATGAGACCCGACTGCATCTTTGTACTTTATGAATGCTAGCTGTTGAACTTTCTCCTTGTGAAGGAGTTTTATAAAAAATGGATTACATTTTAAGCCGGCAGGATTCGAACCTGCGCGGGGAAACCCCAATGGATTTCGAATCCATTACTATGGCAGAGAAAATAAATAATACCAAGAACGACGGAATTACAGTTATTAAAATTCGATAGCACGAGAGAATGAAAAACTTTCAGTCCAACGAATGGAGTGTCTGTGACCTTGGTCAATAGAGACATTGGAAAGCGAAAAAGCACTTGCACATTGAAAATTTTGATTGTGACCTCTAAATTATCATGATGTGGCAGTTTCGGTTCGACCTGAATTACAGGAGTTTTTAAAATGCTTTCATGTGATGTTGGGACGCAAAATGTAAGAGTTGTTTTGACTGTACAATTGTGAACGGGATTTATACAGTAGTAAACAGATGTGTTGACACTCGTCAGTTGAATTGTTGTTTTGATACTTTTGTTGAGTGTGTTTTGGGATTACGGGTTTGATTCGAAGGACTGCTCTGATGATTACGAACTTGACGATTCTAGATATCTGTGTTTTTTATATTTTATTATAGTATTCACTTTTTATATTTAGACAATTTGCAATTCATCGTTTTTGAGTTTTGTTTTTTACTAATTGCAGTGAATCTAAAAATTTATTTGATTTAAAGTGTTCAAGTATGTTATATTTTTACATTTTTATATTCGTAGTTCCTCATAATAACTATAAATGTGTTTTTATTCTCTGAATTCATGGTGTGTTATTTCAAAAATAGTAAGTGAATGTTTACAATACAAGGAATATCTAATTTGATTAATTAGGAGAATTTTCATAGAGTAGGTAATGTTTTCATTTTAAGTATGAAAATTTGATTGAAATTTAAGATATAATGCAGTTTTTACGTCTAAATTCCTAATGTGAATTAAATACAGGATAGTTAACTTACAAATGAACAATGTTTCGAAGAGAAGTTCAGTTTGATTTTCAGTGTGGAATTAAATTTTTCTAATATTTAACTCCGGAGAGACCCTCTGCAAAGTCAAGGGATAGCTTAGGCGAGTCCTTTGTCGTTTTGCTCTTCAGCTTCCTCTAGGTCATGAACGGTCATTCCGTCATCGCCTTCGAGGCAAGCCCCTTCCACTCTCCGAGATATATTTTTGAAGTTCAATTTGATTATTGTGTTTCGGTTTTTTCACACTGAAGATAAGTAACGTTTGTAGCTGATCAAGATGTGGGAAACTGTTACCCGCATACCTCTGATCTTTGGTAGAGAAAAAAAAAGGTTTCAAAATGTTGTTCACAAATGTCGTAACGTTGGAGAACCCTGTCATAAAAGCAATAGGTAGTCGCCTCCCACAGAGGGATGAACCTTTTGTTGTTTTGTGTGAGCAACCTCGGGGTCACTAACAATTTTCACGTTGGTCACCACAGAGGACAGCCATTTTCCTTCTCCAAAATTTATTTCAGTAAAATTTTAATAAAGCATAATTTGAACATTTTGAGTTAAGTTTTGCTTAGGAAAAATATTAATTTTCATAATGATAAACTTTCTTAAATACTTGTTTACTGTAAACCTTCATTTGCGTGTATTATTATGTTTCTGTTTATATTCATTGTATATTATATTTTCATTATTTAGTTGTTTATATATTGATTCTGTCTAGAGATTTTGTGATGGTGCAGGAGAGTCATAGGAACGGTATAACTTGATAGATTTAAATTTTGATGTGATGGTGTGGAATTACTTATGATGAGTTACAGACCAAGCTTCTGACTCTGTAACCCTGATGTCTCCAATTCTGACACACTAGAAAGACAGTTCTGACTCTTCTACACTAAATTTATTCGTTTAATGTTACAATTTCTTGTAAAAAATTTTGATAATCATATATTTGTACTAATATAAGTTGTGAAAATGTCACCCATCAGCGAGACGATTTTCTCTTTTTTCGGGGGGGATCTCTAATATATCAAAATTATTTAACTTTAATATTTCTTCAAAAAACCTCCTCTCTCCTATTTTAATTCATCTAAATATCTTTATCAGCCTCTAAATGGTTTGGTCAACGAAGTATTTTCCACTTAACATTAATTTCTGTCATAAAACTGTAACCTTTCTGTCTATACCGCAATTTCCCAGGTGTTGGCGGAACATGTTTTCGCGTTTTGCTCATATTGCAGTCAATTCGCTTAGTAAGTTGTTTTTGTTGTGGGAAAATTCTTGTTGTCAGAGCTCTTGGGTGTACTTGTGTGAGAGCAGAGTGAACTCTGTGGCTTTTGATTATATATTGTCCAGAAGGACAGATGTGTCGTGTTGCCGCTCTGAAATAAAGTTTTAAATTAGACTTATGCGTTCTCTTGAATATGAGACCCGACTGCATCTTTGTACTTTATGAATGCTAGCTGTTGAACTTTCTCCTTGTGAAGGAGTTTTATAAAAAATGGATTACATATATAACTTTTGTATCACTTTTCAAAAACATACGTTGGTTTTTAGGTAAGTAATAAAATATATGTAAATTTTCATTCTTCTTCCCCACAGTTCGTTTACTTTTAAGATGCATGCGATCTTTATAAAACATTTTTTTACCTAAACATTGCACAAAAATAAATTATGAATATGCGAATGTTATTATATATTATTTTATTTCAGATTACATTGTACTTCCAAATAGGTAAGTTAAAACTGAAAAATCCACATTTTTGTCTCATTGAAGCCCCTATATAATAATAACCTTAGTTATCTGTCCACCTGTCCTGAAGTTTATGAAGTGGTTTTACATGGAATAGATAGAGGCATCCATATTGGATTCTTGATGAGTTATGGTTAGCACAATTCAAAACAAGTAAAGTTTATATTCTCCTAAACTATCAATTAGTTTCTAAAATAAATTGTTATAATTGGCTTCATATCACGGCAAAAATAATGTCGTCATTAAAACATTAAAAGTCCACCCCTTCCCCATTTTTCGAGAGTTTAACTCATTACTTTAAGCTTTATTTTTAGCATACCTATTTAAGAGTAGCTTATTTAAATTTATCAATTTATCACATATTAAATAGGTGAAAATAACGACTTTTTCTAGCATTATGACGCTCTTTCTTTAACCATCTCATTTAATCATTTCTTATTTTTAATTCTTTAAATACCACTTTAATATCATTGAACTTAGATATTATGCAAATAATTTTCTTGGCTTAAAGAATAGATTAAATATGTGACCATTTTAAATTTAATCATCGATTATATTATGGTTGCAATGAAAATTTAAGTACCGGTATTAACAACAATCTCTTTTCATAAAAGTCTAGTAATCTATTTCACGGACTAATAAATATCTAGAGTTTAAATTATCTTTGAAAATTAAGAAGTTCTCTCGTTTGTTTGTTTTTTATACATAACCACTCGGTTTGACTAAATGAATTCAACATTATTCTAAACTGATTACCATTATCGAGAGACTTTAGAGGAGGATGAAGACAATCAAATTATTGAGCGTGTACCATATAATTCTCAGCGATAATTCACTATATGTATTATATATATATATATATATATATATATATATATATATATATATATATATATATATATATATATATTTATATATATATATATATATATATATATATATATATATATATATATATATATATATATATATATATAATATATATATATGTATATATATATATGTGTGTGTGTGTATTATATGTATATATATAATACATATATATGTATATATATATGTAGTGTGTGTGTGCGTGCATACTTGCGTGCGTGTATATACTGGATGTGGACATTAAGTTTTCAACAAAATTATTTTAAAGAGTAAAATTTAAGTCTGCAAGATTAAAACTGCTTTGGTAAAAATTAATTACTTGAATTATCGAATTATATAATGTGCATAAATATTATCTAACACTTCGAACATTTGATAACAAATAAGAGCTTACTTGGAAGAATTTAGCTTTACATTTTATCATAAATCACTTAGCCTAATTTTTAATCGTGTTTTACAGCACTCTAAAACAATTCCTGTATTATAAGATGCGACACAATAGTTATGAGCCGAAATTTGTTATGCAATTAGCAATCGTGCATTTCCTTCGGCTGAAAGCCCGGCGTCTGTTATTAGGGCTTTAGAATTTAGCTATGTTCATTGTCCGTCAAGCGATTAAGTCTACAATTCAGGAATAGATTTGAACTCTCTCAGTTCCGCACTCAATTTATGAAACAATAGAACAAGTACAACTAATTGCGAATGTGCTATCTGCAATATTGCATAAATGAAGCTACACGTGTTAGTAGATATTTATGTGCTTTGACTGCTGTAGATTCTCGTGAAATGTTAGATTTAGTTAATTGGACACCACTAGTTTAGTGAAGTTGGAAACTGTTTAATACACTAGTTAGTTTTTCGATGATATCTTAATCATGAGATTTGAAAAAACGCAATAAAAACAAATGTAAACTTCATTCGATATGAATATGAAACAACTTTTAACATTTAGTTGTTAACACAAAATAATAAATTTGACGTGTGTTACAGTAAATTAGAAACATAATACAAATATAAAGTTGACAGTAAAATTTAATTATAGATAATGTATGTGTGTGTAAAAATTGTATCAACTTAAAAAATTGTATTAACTAATATATGTTTATGTGTCGCCACATCACACAGTATAAATGTCAGATTTAAAGATAATGTTTAAGAATTAAACAACTTATAATTAAAAACAGATAGAACTCATTAAAAAGAGAAAGACACATGCTCGATCGGAACGAGTAAAGAAGCTGACGGGGAAGTAGACATAGGAATTTGTTTAGGTAACAATGCCAAAAAAGACAGTTTGATCGGGACCTCTGACTGATAACATCCTCCATGATTGTCGTGTCAAAATCTGAGAATAAAGGATATTTATATGGCATAGCCAAGGACAGAAGGATTACAATAAAGAAGTTTTTATATATGAAATTAAATGTACCTTCCATACCTTAACCACTCATCCATGCCATATATATATATATATATATATATATATATATATATATATATATATATATATATATATATATATATATATATATATATATATATATATATATATATATATATATATATATATATATATATATGTGTGTGTGTGTGTGTGTGTGTGTGAGAGAGAGAGAGAGTGAGTGAGTGAGTGAGTGAGTGAGCGAGCGAGCGAGCGTGCGTGCGTGCGTGGGTGTATGAGTGTGTGTTAGTGTTAAATGGCGACATTGAACTTTCAACCAAATCGGTTTAAAGATTAAAATTTAAGTCTGCAAGTTCAAAGCTGCTCTGGCAGAAAAGCAACTATTTGAATTATTTAATGTGCATAAATATTATCTAACATTTCGAACGTTTGCTTGAAAAAATGGAAACATGTTAAATAAAAAAATGAATAACTAAATAAAAAAATGAATGAATATAATTAAAACTGTGAGTTAAGGAAACTCCTTATTCTGTTCCAATCATTTTTGAACGTAAAAATTTAGCTAGGGAAAATGTTGAGCTTTTTCAATATTGTTTTCTTAATATAATACAAAGCATGGCCTAAAAATTAATGTATTTATACCTATACTTATCTCTCAACAAATATTTCTAACATCCACTATCATTATGTAGAAGTTCTAACTACATTATAAGTTGATGAGTAATTTTTCTAGGGTTATCAACATAACTGTGGTAAAAATGTATATAGAAAGCTATAGTACTTCAGAAGGTGAAAAGCTAACTTTTCTCAGATTATCAAAAGAATTTGTGTTAAAAATATTAAAAAACAATAGATAAAAATATTTCCTTTACATATCAATCAGTTTCTTATTTTTGAAACATATGCATTATTTTTTTTATATATCAACAATTCTATGTCCAAGAATATGCAATCTCTACGTAGAAACGATTATCAATAGGTAAGATATTCTAGTAGCCGACAATTCAGTGTTCTCTTTTAGTGTTTTTAGCATTAAATTTGTGAAACACCTGGAGAAAGGTAGTTCAAGCTTATTCCCATATTTTATTGTTTACTATTACTTTGTGTAAACCAATAGCTTGAAACATATGCATTATTTATTTTTTTATATGTCAACAATTCTATACCTAAGAATACACAATCTCTACGTAGAAACGATTATCAATAGCTAAGATATTCTGGTTGGCAGTGAATTTAGTATTCTATTTAAGTGTTTTTAGCATTAGACACTTAAAACACCTGGAGAAAGGCAGTTCAATCTTCTTTCACATATTTTATTGTTTATTATTACTTTGTGTAAACCAATAACTTGTATTCGAAGATTAAATATACTGTGCATGTAGACCTCTAGCAACACAGAACTATAGTAATGTTTATTTAGTACAGGTGTGAAAACTACTTTGCCAGTGAGTTTTCATGTCTTTTGTTGTTTATTTTTATTGTTTACTGTTTATTATTCACTTTCATGTGCTTTTCTGTTTAATTGTGATTTTGTATAGACCGATAGCATATTTGAGAAGATTAGTTTTATGGATTGAATATCTAAAACATTTTTACATTAATGTATTGTGATGGTAAATTACTAGTGCGATAGAACTAAAATAAATCTCGTTTAGTACAGATGGGAAAATTGCCTTGCCAATGAGTGAACATAAAGGTAAATTTTAATCACAGAGAATTAAAAGATATAATTGAAATATTAGCCTTTGACTAAAATAATAATATCAGAAGATAGTTTATGTCTATACACTTGTATCATAAACTATGAATAAGACCTGAGTTAACACTCAGTTGAGTGACTGGTTCAAAATGTTAGTTACAAATGAACTATGAGCATAACTGAATTGATATATTGAACATAATGAAATTAATAATCTAGTTTCATTATGTGTTTTGTCATTTACTATTTTTTTACAGACTAATAGAATATCCTAAAAAATACTTTTATCGAAGGATTACGTACAGTTTCTTACATTAAATATAATTTAAAGGTAAGTATTAGGGGTAAAAAGGTAAAGTCCAGGTTATATAACATTCATATATGAAAATTACTTTCCAGATAAGTTTTCACTTCTTTTATTGTTTACTATATTTGTTTTGTATAGACGGATTACATGTTATAAAAGATAACTTTTTTTTTCAACAGATTAATCAGAATACCTTACCATTAAATATACTGTGTATGTAGACCTCTAGCAACACAGAACTATAGTAATGTTTATTTAATACAGGTGTGAAAACTACTTTGCAGTGAGTTTTCATGTCTTTTGTTGTTTATTTTTTATTGTTTACTGTTTATTATTCAATTTCATGTGTTTTTCTGTTTAACTATGATTTTTTATGTACCGATAACATCATAGAGTATTACTTTTATTGATTGAACATCTAAACATTTTTACATTAATGTGTTGTGATGGTAAATTACTAGTGAGATAGAACTAAAATATGTCTTGTTTAGTATAGATGGGAAAATTGCCTTGCCAATGAGTAACCATAAAGGCAAAACTCAATCACAGATAATTAAAAGATATAATTGAAATATTAGCCTTTGACTAAAATAATAATATCAGAAGATAGTTTATGTCTATACACTTGTATCATAAAGTATGACTAAGAGCTGAGTTAACACTGAGTTGAGTGAATGGTCAGAAATGTTAGTTACAAATGAACTATGAACATAACTGAATTGATGTATTGAACATAATGAAATTAATTATCTAGTTTCGTTATGTTTTCTGTCGTTTACTATTTTTTTTTTACAGACTAATAGAATATCCTAGAAAGTTGCTTTTATCGAAGGATTACCTACAATTTCTTACATTAAATATAATGTGATGGTAAACTACTAGTGATACAGAGATAAGTACAGTGCATTTTTCATTCATATATGAAAATTACTTTGCAGATAAATTTTCACTTCTTTTGTTGTTTGCTATATTTGTCTTGTATAGACGGATTGCATGTCCTAAAAGATAACTACATATCATGTGAAGGTAGACTTCTAGCGATACAGAACTATAGTAATGTTTATTTAGTACAGGTGTGGAAACTACTTTGCCAGTGAGTTTTCTGTCTTTTATTATTTATTTTTTATTGTTTACTGTTTATTATTACATTTCATGTGTCTTTCTGTTTAATTGTGATTTAGTATAGACTTATAGCATTTTAGAGAATATTACTTTTATTGATTGAATATCTAAAACATTTTTACATTAATTTATTTTAAAGGTAAATTACTAATGAGATAGAACTAAAATAAGTTCCGTTTAGTATAGATGGGAAAATTGTCTTGCCAATGAGTGAACATAAAGGCAAATCTTAATCACATAGAATTAAAAGATATAATTTAAATATTAGCCTTTGACTAAAATAATAATATCAGAAGATAGTTTATGTCTATACACTTGTATCATAAACTATGAATAAGAGCTGAGTTAACACTGAGTTGAGTGACTCGTCAACAATGTTAGTTACAAATGAACTATGAACATAACTTACTTGATGTATTGAACATAAAGAATTTAATTATCTAGTTTCATTATGTTTTTTGTCTTTTACTATTTTTCTTTCTACAGACGTATAGAATATCTTAGAAAATTGTTTTTATCGAAGGATTACCTACAATTTCTTACATTAAATATAATGTAAAGGCAAACTACTAGTGATACATAGATAAAGTCCAGTGTATATAATATTCATATATGAAAATTACTCTACAGATAAGTTTTCACTTCTTTTATTGTTTACTATATTTGTTTTGTATAGACGGATTACATGTTATAAAAGATAACTTTTTTTTTCAACAGATTAATCAGAGTGCCTTACCATTAAATATACAGTACATGTAGACCTCTAGCGACACAGAACTATAGTAATGTTTATTTAGTACAGGTGTGAAAACTAATTTGCAGTGAGTTTTCATGTCTTTTGTTGTTTATTTTTTATTGTTTACTGTTATTATTCAATTTCATGTGTTTTTCTGTTTAACTATGATTTTGTATGTACCGATAACATCATAGAGTATTACTTTTATTGATTGAACATCTAAACATTTTTATATTAATGTGTTGTGATGGTAAATTACTAGTGAGATAGAACTAAAACAAGTCTCGTTTAGTATAGATGGGAAAATTGTCTTGCCAATAAATGACCATTAAGGCAAAACTTAATCACAGATAATTAAAAGATATAATTGAAATATTAGCCTTTGACTAAAATAATAATATCAGAAGATAGTTTATGTCTATAAACTTGTATCATAAAGTTTGAATAAGAACTGAGTTAACACTGAGTTGAGTGACTGGTCAAAAATTTTAGTTACAAATGAACTATGAACATAACTGACTTGATGTATTGAGCATAAAGAAATTAATTATCTAGTTTCATTATGTTTTTTGTCGTTTACTATTTTTTTTTATACAGACAGATAGAATGTCCTGGAAAATTGCTTTTATCGGAGGATTACCTACAGTTTCTTACATTAAATATAATGAGAAGGTAAACTACTAGTGATACAAAGATAAATTACAGTCATTCATATATGAAAATTATTCTACAGATAAGTTTTCACTTCTTTTATTGCTTACTATATTTGTTTTGCATAGACAGATTACATGTACTAAAAGATAACTTTTTTTCAACAGATTAATCAGAGTGCCTTACCATTAAATATACCCTGCATGTAGACCTCTAGCGACACAGAACTATAGTAATGTTTATTTAGTACAGGTGTAAAAACTACTTTGCCAGTGAGTTTTCATGTCTTTTGTTGTTTATTTTTTTATTGTTTACTGTTTATTATTCACTTTCATATGCTTTTCTGTTTAACTATGATTTTGTATAGACCGATAGCATCTTAGAGAATATTAGTTTTATTGATTGAATATCTAAAACATTTTTACATTAATTTATTGGGATGGTAAATTACTACTGAGATAGAACTAAAATAAGTCTCGTTTAGTATAGATAGGAAAATTGCCTTGTCAGTGAGTGAACATAAATTCAAATCTTAATCACAGGTAATTACAAGATATAATTGAAATATTAGCCATAATATCAGAAGATAGTTTATGTCTATACACTTGTATCATAAACTATGAATAAGAGCTGAGTTAACAATGAGTTGAGAGACTGGTCAAAAATGTAAGTTACAAATGAAGTATGAACATAGCTGAATTGATGTATTGAAAAATAAGAAATTAATTTATGTAGTTTCATTATGTTTTTGTCGTTTACTACTTTTTCTACAGACGAATAGAATATCCTAAAAAACTGCTTTTATCGAAGGATTACCTACAGTTTCTTACATTAAATATAATGAGAAGGTAAACTACTAGTGATACAAAGATAAATTACAGTCATTCATATATGAAAATTACTTTGCAGATAAGTTTTCACTTCTTTTATTGTTTACTACATTTGTTTTGTATAGACGGATTACATGTTATAAAAGATAACTTTTTTTTCAACAGATTAATCAGAGTGCCTTACCATTAAATATACAGTACATGTAGACCTCTAGCGACACAGAACTATAGTAATGCTTATTTAGTACAGGTGTAAAAACTACTTTGCAGTGAGTTATCATGTCTTTTGTTGTTTATATTTTTATTGTTTACTGTTTATTATTCAATTTCATGTGTTTTTCTGTTTAACTATGATGTTGTATATACCGATAACATCATAGAGTATTACTTTTATTGATTGAACATCTAAACATTTTTACATTAATGTGTTGTGATGGTAAATTACTAGTGAGATAGAACTAAAATAAGTCTCGTTTAGTACAGATGGGAAAATTGCCTTGCCAATGAGTGAACATAAAGGCAAATCTTAATCACAGAGAATTAAAACATATAATTGAAATATTAGCCTTTGACTAAAATAATAATATCAGAAAATATTTTATGTCTACACACTTGTATCATAAACTATGAATAAGAGCTGCGTTAACACTGAGTTGAGTGACTGGTCAAAAAAGTTAGTTACAAATGAACTATGAACATAACTGAATTGATGTATTGAACATAATGAAATAAATTATCTAGTTTCATTATGTTTTTTGTCGTTTACTATTTTTTTTCTACAGACGTATAGAATATCCTAAAAAATTGCTTTTATCGAAGGATTACCTACAGTTTCTTACATTAAATGTAATGTAAAGGCAATCTACTAGTGATACAGGAATAAAGTCCAGTGTATATAACATTCATATATGAAAATTACTTTGCAGATACGTTTTCCCTTATTTTATTGTTTGCTATATTTGTTTTGTATTGACTGATTGCATGTCCTAAAAGATAACTAAATATACTGTGAAGGTAGACCTCTAGCAACACAGAACTATAGTAATGTTTATTTAGTACAGGTGTGAAAACTACTTTGCCAGTGAGTTTTCATGTCTTTTGTTGTTTATTTTTTATTGTTTACTGTTTATTATTCACTTTCATGCGCTTTTCTGTTTAATTATGAATTTCTATAGACAGATAGCATTTATGAGAAGATTAAATTTATTGATTGAATATCTAAATTATTTTTACATTACTGTATTGTGATGGTAAATTACTAGTGAGATAGCACTAAAATAAGTGTCGTTTAGTATAGATGGGAAAATTGCTTTGCCAATGAGTGAACATAAAGGCAATTCTTAATCACAGAGAATTACAAGATATAATTGAAATATTAGCCTTTGACTAAAATAATAATATCAGAAGATAGTTTATGTCCATACACTTGTATCATAAATTATGAATAAGAGCTAACTTAACCCTTTAACAGACAGTGGTTTCGTAGCCAAACCGTCTATTAAACATCTTTATTTTTAATTTTACTTTTTGGATTACTTTACTTTATCTTTTTATAATTATTTAAGGCTCCAATCTCATATATCTGTGATATATAAAAGCCAATGATGTAGGATCAAGAGCTTTTGCAATTAAAAAAAAATTTTTGGAGACATGGATGAGTTTTCGATTTTATATATATATATATATATATATATATGTATATATATATATATGTATATATATATGTATATATATATGTATATATATATATATATATATATATATATATATATATATATATATATATATATTATACATTTTATATATACATATTATACATTTATACATATTATATTTTTGATATTTTAAATATATAACAGATGATAGTTTTACGTTTATTTATTTCTTTTTCTATTGAAATATATGTAATTAAACTTTCTGTACTTGAGAAGTCAGATTCAATTTATCGTACTTATGACTTCAATTAAAAGTATCTATACAAACAACACTTTTAAGTTGTTAAGCTATTTATTTATTATACCAGTTTAAGGATTATCATTTATTGTTCTTCCAATATAATTACACTTTTAAAAAGGCATAATGTTCAAGCTCTACAAGGGTAGGGGTTAGTCAGTTAAACCACTTTTCAAACCCTAATTTGGTATCCTCTAAGGCATACCCTTCTAACTTATGTAAAGAAAATTTATATATTTTACTTATACAAGGCTTATAGATAACATTTATAAACAAATTACATTAAATTACCAAAAATTTATTATGGTGAACTTTAAAGGGTTAACACTGAGTTGAGTGACTTGTCAAAAATGTTAGTTACAACTCAACGCCTTCCTACATGAACAAATTGTTTGAGGCATTTTATTTCACTTTCTATCCCTTATCACATACTCAATGAGGGTACTTTTGTGGCAATTGGAACTGAAGCTATTGGTTTTTAGATATTTAAATTTAAATTTTTTTAAATAATTACTAATACTTTGAATAATTTAAAACTTTTCATAAAATAATTTAATGCAGATCATTTTTTACTTTTACTCAGTCAACATTTAGTCTCTGTTTGACTTAAAATATTAATAGAAAGTAATACTTTTTTCAGAGAAAATTTTGTCTCAACATTAAATAGAAATTAAATAGTAAGTAATGTATTTAGTAATATGTTCGTACTAATTACCTATTTTTTATTGATAGTAAAATGTTGGATAATGAGAAAAGATGAGCCATTAAAATAATTTCGCTTGCATATTAGTGGTAATAAAACTTAAATCTTTATCTTCTGTTTTAAATTATTAAAATGATCCTTAAGCGTTGTTAAGGATTATTGAATATTTCATTTCATTAATAATTTATATATAAATTTTACTTACTGTTCCTTTTTAATCCATATTATACCGCATTAAAATTATCATTTTTTAGAAATAAGTAATATTGCAGATAATGAGACAGTAAATAAACGTATAAATCTCGTTAAAGTAAAAGAAAAACTCAAATGTTATTTTATAGACTGTCCTATAAATAGGACTATGTTAAAATACACTATTACCAATTCTGTATGTCTGTGTTATTAAACGTATTGTTTTATACAAAATGGGAAAAGCAATAGACAAAAACACCTAGGTAAAACTTTTAGCATATATTCACTTATGTCTTTAATTTCTTCCCTGATTTTAAGGGACATTTCTCCATTTTAACTAACTCTCTCTTAACATTCTGTATAACTGTCTTTATTTAAAATCGCTGACAAATTATCATACTATGTAAGTAATAATAAGATATCCATACAAATTTTATTTTTCTGCTGGACTTATGTAACAGATAAATAATTTATGAACTGTTAGAATAAGGATTTATTTTCCTTATTAGTATTGTTAATACTGCTAGACTTTTATTAAAAATTGGCTACCTCTTTTGTGCTTGATATAGTATAATACGAAAAGAATACCCATCAAAAGAGAAAAGTCCACAGTTTGTATTAGAATTATACTAAATTCATTTTCATATACGTTTTGCACCCATGTCTATCAAATTAGAGGACCATAATTTCATCAGCATTGAAATATTGAGAAACACAACAAATTGTTACAAATCTGTGTTCAATATCTTGTAAAAAATTATAATAGAGATCTGAATCAATATAAGTAATATCATTGAAATTTAAATATCTCCATACATATTAATATATATTGTTCTTGTCATTGGTTGGCTAATAAGTTTTATTCCATATCAGAAGAACTTTCACAATACATTTTTCTTTATGTTAAATGTAACGTACTCTATAAAAAGTTATAACTAAAATTTATTTTAATCATTGAATGTCAGACAAAAATCATCGTTGTCTTTATGCCCAATATGCTTAATATGTTAAATTTCTTTTAGATTAAAAAAAATTATTTTAGTCAGTATCTTGAAAAATTGAATTTTTCAAGATACTGACTAAAAATAATAAATCAGCAGTTGAACTGCTGATTTTCCTGAAATTATTTGAGATACAATTTCATGACGATTATTATAAAATAAATTTATAGTGTAACGTAAACATCTGTATGATTAATCCATTTCAAACTTAGGCTATTTTATTCGTCATAAGAATTCATTTTTCTTTTACAGATTCAATGGATCGTGCTGTTTCTTCCTGAGGTTTTTTTTTTTTGAAGGACAGAACCTTACCATGTCCAATATATATCTACAAGTGTAATTATTTCTGGATCAGATGATGGTATTATAATTTCAGGATAACTATCATCTTCTAGTGATATTAATAAATCTAAAGCAGCTTTTGTTCTTAAATGCTTCATGCTTAATTTATCAAGGGACTACATTATTAATAATAAACACACATGTTATCGGCTCTCATTATTTTCGTCTGCATATTCTGGCCTTAAAATGGTACTAAACTAATGAAACGTTTTCATAAAGTCCCTGAAGCTCATTCCATCTCCCACTTTTGTTTCCATTAAAAGGAATATCTACAAGTGGTAAAAAGAAAATCTAATCTACTGTCCCAACCTTAGAATAATTTTATAGGCTTTCTTACCAGGAAACTTTAACACTGTCCTATATATAGGAGAGAAACAGTATCTCTACAAATCCAGTGTAAATACACTAATAATTTTATCGATAATAAAATTCAAGGCCTGGTTTTGTTAAACTTTAAAAGAATTTGTTTTATACAAATGCTTAAACTATCAAAAAAATTTTGGTCAGTAAAAATTAATTAAATTCAAATTTCTATTTAATATTAAACATTATTCCCCGGTCTGGGCAAGTTTGACTCAGCCTTTCATCCCTTCAGTGGGTCGATGAACTGAGGACCAAGAGTGCTTGAGAACTAAACACTGGGGATTCCACGTAAGATTAACCACCTAACCGGAACATATGCTTAACACCCCAAGGCCCTTGGTCACGTAAACGGAGATTAGCAAGGTAGGCCCTGGCCCCCTAGGGGATGTTGCACCAAGGAGTTTAGTATTAAACATAAAAATCTGTTTTAAACGCCATAAATATTTCCCACTTAACTTATGATTTAGATTAATAATGAAGTAAAAATACAAAAATGGGTGCTACTTGTAAAAATGCAAGACAGATCAGCTGTTCTATGTATTGGAAGGTGATCTAATATTTGTTAAATTTTTCCTAACAAAATGAGCTTTACCTTTAAATACAAGTTAAAATAAAAAGGACTTAGTTTTAAAATGAAAATATATGAAAATTACAATATCAAGAATTTACTCCTAAAAGTCAACTAAATGCATATTTCCACCTTTAGGTAGATTTTATTAGCTCTTTTTATTCATTAAGAAAAATAGTTTTCATTCATGAAACTACTACCAATTATTTGTCTCTGTTTCTTAGTTTGGAGATCCCAATGAATAATAGTGTGTTAGATGTTTGCATGAGAGTTTAACTTATATTAGTATAAAAAGAAATTAGAGACATGTATGTCATTTAAATTTATAGGCAGTGTTTTGAATTTGTCAGAGATTTTGTCGAAATTTACATTTATAAAACGCTAACGGGAGTGATAAGTATTAAAAGGGTACCCATAACTATATTTTGTCCAAAAAGTCCAAATATATTTCGTTTGGATTACAGTCACAACTCAGATATATGCATGATAAGTATCAAAAGGGTATCCAGAACTATATTTTATCCAAACAGTCCAAATATATTTCGTTTCCATTACAGTCACAACTCAGATATATGCATGATAAGTATCAAAAGGGTATCCAGAACTATATTTTGTCCAAACAGTCCAAATATGTTTCGTTTGGATTACAGTCACAACTCAGATATATGCATAAGTATCAAAAGGGTATCCAGAACTATATTTTCTCCTAACAGTCCAAATATATTTCGTTTGGATTAGTCACAACTCAGATATATGCATGATAAATATCAAAAGGGTATCCAGAACTATATTTTGTCCAAACAGTCCAAATATATTTCATTTGGATTACAGTCACAACTCAGATATATGCATCATAAGTATCAAAAGGGTATCCAGAACTATATATTGTCCAAACAGTCCAAATATATTTCGTTTGGATTACAGTCGCAACTCAGATATATAACAGCAGCAGTTTGTTTTTTTAAATTGATTATTTTATTATCAGACTTTTATTTCACTACACCTACTATGTCATATAAAACTACCTGTTATAAGTTTCATATTGTAATAAAAAAAGTTTTGTTTCAAGTTATTTTTGAGAAATAAAACATCAAATCATAGTTTGTCAGAAAATGCATTTGGAGATTTTGTTGCAGAAATCTTTTACAAGACATTTATTCGCCCACATACAAGTCTAATCTATTAGTCTGAAATAAAACTAATATTGTAAGAAAAATGTGTATTTTTAAAATAAAAAGTGAAATTTGCCGGTTTTCTTTTACTACTAAATTTTATTTAAATATATTTTTTAGTTATTTAAATTTAACTTCCAATTCGGTCTTACTTTGTAATTCATTGACAGACGTAAATAAACCTATTTTGTAAAATAAATACTATTGTCTTTCAAATATATAAAAAAAATTCTAAATTTACTCCAAAAATCGTCATTTCAAAATACATTAAATAAAAAAAGTGGGGAAAAACTAGACGAAATTTCTAAACATTCATTTAAAAAATTTAAACAAAATTCTAAAATATAAAAAGCATTTGATATATTGAACATGCTCATGTGGAATAATTAAAAAATATGATTTTCTCTTTCTATATTCCTATGAAGTAAAAGGAGAGTAAATTATTGTTTATTTTTTATGTAAATTTTATGTAGGTATATAATTGATTTATTTCTAATTAAAATAAAAGTCTTAAAATATCAGCATTTAAAACCAATGTTTTTTACCAAAAGAAAATATCAGAA
Source organism: Pardosa pseudoannulata (assembly GCA_032207245.1). Taxonomy (NCBI): domain Eukaryota; kingdom Metazoa; phylum Arthropoda; class Arachnida; order Araneae; family Lycosidae; genus Pardosa; species Pardosa pseudoannulata. The sequence goes on from CM063505.1 coordinate 18,502,743, forward strand.
ATAATGAAGAGTATTTATTCATATATTTATGCCTAGAGGCAAAGATAATTGATATTTTTATGATCATTATAAAACTTAAACGTAGTAGGTAAAATAAGCATTACAGCTTTAATTAAGAAATAATAAATGCATATACGTATAAAATTAAATTTTTAATATGATATGTCATTTAACTTAGTTTCTGC
>CM063505.1:18507927-18672927 GCA_032207245.1 Pardosa pseudoannulata
TATCACGTTCTATTGAATTTTCTATAATGTAGTGCTTTATAAAGTTCAAACTGCAATCAAAAGATGAAGAACTCAACTAGATTTTATTATACTCTTATATACAAGATTTACACTTTCTAGCATTAAATACTTTTCGGTTTAGCCTCACAGCGTAATTGCTGGCACTCAGCCCCACCACGCACGAAATTCTACTGCATATCCGATAGACTCCATCGCCACTGGCTAAGGTAATGCAACTTCGTTTTGAGAGGCTAGAAGACTAACTTAACCTCGAGAACCTCCGTATAATTTAGAAGAAAGTTCAAAGCAAAAGATTATGAACACGGCTGATTTTTAGCCAGCTTGTGTCTCGATCCAGCTACCCTCTGATTACTAGTTCGCCGCTTTTACATCTGCTGCACATAGCAGCTGTAGTCAGTCAGATATATAGCTTCTCTTCCCGTAATTACATGTTATATTTAAATATTTCGGTAAGTAGAGTTCGGAATGCAACTACAAAAAAAAGAAATTTACTAGTAGACATTATAACTGTCCATCAAATAATTGAGTGTCTATGGTTAATCATTTTTAATTATATGTCATATATATATATATATATATATTACATGGGCGAGTTGTTAAGGTATGAAAGACACAAATAATTTCATATATAAAAACTTTATTGTCACCCTTCTTTTCATGGCTATGCCGTTTAGATATCCTTTGTTCTCATATTTTGTAAAGACAAGCGTGGATGATGTTATTAGCCCGAGTTCCCTCTCCGAAATGTCTTTTTGGCGTTGATGCTTAAGTAAAATTCCTATGTCTACTTCCGCCTCAGCTCTTTTACTCTGTATTGTTCCGCTCGAGGGTGTGTCTATCTCTTGTTACGTTATCGTTAATGGTTCTAAATATTTATAATTATAACTCGCTTAACTCCCCATTTTTAAACCTAACACACACGCACACGTATATGTATATAAACTCGTTGAAAATAATTTATGAATGGTTAAAGATATATTTTAAGTTGCACTAATGACGTTTTCTGTTAATTGTATACAGATATAATGACTATAGTTTGAACAAATAAATGTTATGATAAATATATTCTATGAAGTTTCAACTTTAAAATTTATCATGATTACAATGCTTAATTTTAAAATGTATAAGGAAGTATGAAACAAACAAAAATAAATCATTAGAGATAAATAACCTTAAACACGGTATTGTGCCTATCTAATTTAAAGTTCTCACAAATTTTCCATTTCATTACTCTATTCCAGATTACTTAAATACTGCCTTCTTTTAAGAATAAGTGCACTAGGAATTCCCATCTGAAAGTCATGGGTTGTGTTAATGTAATAAAACTTCTTAGATACACACTCAATGGGCATATTAGTACACCACTAATATGATAGTGGTATCCATGAGCAGTTGAGTGGCCGGAAAATGAGAAGACACGGATATAATATTGTGAGTTTATTTTAGCATCTCGTCTGTGGTTTGGTTTGGCTTGGAACGCTACGGTCTACTTTTTGCAACACGAGGGCTAATGAGACCGGAACCTACAGCTTAAACCCGATTCCTAACGACTACGAACATCTATGCCATAGTGGGATTCGAACCCACTAACTCCGGTTCCGAAGGCCAGCACCCTAACAATTCGGCCATTGTTTGGCTCTCGTCTGATGTGATTCTGCCTATGGAAAACATGTCTATGTCGTTAGGTTATGGTGTGAGCCAGCCAATCAGTGTTTTAATAGTTAGTCACGGGATTTCGCAGATTGAACCACAAATAAATTTACATAGCAATTATGTACTGTTTGCTGAGGCATGCAAGAATTAATGTGGCTGTATGTTAAATCGTCAATTTTCCAGAATAAGACGGGGAGAGCAAAACAGATTTAACAAAAGGTTGCAATTAAAAGGTTGAACAATCAGAAATTTATTTTAAAATAAAATTACAATTTTTTAATTTTAGGTTCAATTATGTATACATTCGGAAGATTTCGGGAATCAATATCTTTACAAAAATACATGATGAAATCAATAAATAATTAAAATGTTATCTACCCACGAACACACGTGTACACCCATTTATTCACGAAACAGAAAATTATGACAAATATGTCTTTAATCTGCTTGTGATGTATTAAAAATGATATATTTAGTGTTTGAATTTAATGAGCTCCAATGAAAAGTTTCGCATTATTTTCTAAACACTGCATATTTCATTTTAAACAGCACGACTAACTAACTCTTATCCCTTTTCAGGTTTACAAAATAAACTGTCATAACAGAAGCGCAGGGAAATAATTATTTGTGAATGTTCGCAAAGAAACTGCATTGGATTTCACAGATTATGGTTCATTAATAATGCTTAAAGTGAATATAAAAGTCCTTTTTAAGCAGGAAATAAGGATTTCCCCAACACAGTTTTGAAAGTAATTAAGGAACTCAGACAGTTATTTCAGCAAATTATGGAAAAGTCCTCGTTAAGCCCTTTACAGTGTACGTGAGGAGATTTTAATGCTTTTTACTACATCGTAACAAAACTAATGATCAAAAATTATTTTCTATGAAAAAGGTTGATTAATTTTATATTACGCTAAAGAATTTCCATTCTGTCATACAAAATTAAGCCCTTCCAGGTTTTTAAATTTATGTTGCCATAATTAAATTCTGCCGCTTTTATAGAGAGCTTTTTATGACACCTTTTCTAAAGAGTGAGGAATTTTAATGAGAAAAAATTAAACTTTATACCTAGAAATATATCCTGTTAGAACGATGAAAATTAAGTTTTTTTTCATATCTTGTAATCGGTTTCATGGAAAAATCGGTGGACGTATGTACAAGTTTATGCCAATCATTTCTTTTGGACAGGTAAAAGAAATGTTTTAATGAACAAAGTTTATCCCTTGTTAAATTATGGGGTATCAAATAAAGTTTTTAAACTTTGCCTAATATTTACTATCAGATTAGAAGGAACGTGCAGTATGGTTTTTTGTTATGAACAGGTGAATTTCGTAAAAGAAGTATGCTTGAAATTTAAATAAATTTTCATAGATAACACATAAAAGGTATTAATGTGATTCACTGGTATATATTTTTTATTTAAAACAGTAATTAGGTTTTATATATATATATATATATATTATATATATATATTATATTTATATTATATATATGACACGGTGAGTAACACAGTGGTATATATATAAGTCAGTTCAATCAAGTCATTATTTTCTTCTCTTTATTATAGTTAAATAATTAACATGGACTCTTTTGGAACTGCAAACAAAAGCATTTTTCACTATTCGAGGAGCCATTCTTATAGTATTGCTTATCGCTCTCGCTAATATTTCACTGCGCGTGACTATTTATGTGACTAGTAACGCGAGCGCGTACTCCCATTAAAATTTTTCCTAATTAAAATCTCTTAAATTACTCTATATTTTAAATCCTGATATATTTATATAAAATTATATATATATGATGTGTATATATATATATATATATATATCACATATGTGTGTAATATTTTATATATATGTTTGTTTAAAACTATATTATTTATATTTATATATATATATATATATATATATTATTTATATAATATATATATTTATATATATTATCTAGCACGCACACACACAAATACCACATGTTGCAATATCGTCATAATATATACAACAAACATCCTACGCAATACTTTCAAAAACGAATAGTTCCTGAGATTGCAGTTTTCATTTACACTCTCTAAATCACCCACATAAACTGTTTCTTTTTCCAGTTTCTTCTGATGATTTCATTAACTTTCCTTTTGTTTTAAAACTTTGCAGGACAAACATAGATTATTAATCACCATACTTATGAATAATCTTTGATTAGATCAGATATATTTTTATTCGGTATTGGACTTCCTGGGTTCAAATCCCATTGTGGCATGGATGTTCGTAGTCGTTCGCAATAGGCTTTAAGCTGTATGTCCCATTCTCATCAGCCCAAGTGAGGCAAAAAAGTAGACCTTAATAAACCAGATACTTCTTTAAAGTTTGGATTGTATATTTAACGCCTACTAAAAAAGCTAACGTATCGTGTTAAGATAATTATATATTATTCTGGTATCTGTGGTTAAACTTGTATGTTTGCTATATCTTTAGCCGCATTTCATATCTAATCCAACCGTACAGCAGATGCGTTTGATGATTATACATGACGGGAAATTGTGAGATTAACCCTTTGGTTCTGCCCCTATGATAGAATAATTATATAATGTACATTAGATATAAAGCTTCTCGTTATATGCGTCTAACTAAAAAAAAATATAACAAAATTAAGATACAAAATTATTTCTGCTTTTTCATTGGTATAAACGTATAAATCATTAGAAAAGTATATCGCATGTATCTACCGGAGAAAAAAGGGTTACACAAGAACGGAGAAGGAAATTAATTGCTATTTAAAAATTCGTAGATTTAATAGATATTTATCATTTTAAATAGATATAGTATTTTAAATAGATATTTCTCTTATTTCTCAAAGAATTCAAGTAATGCTTCAAGTAATTTAACTAATATAAAGCAGTGAAGGATTGCAATGACAAGTATTATAAATGTTCCATATAATTTAATCTGTTATCAGGATTAGATGACAGTATTAAACAGTTTCCATACCAAAATAACTGCCTAATAATTGCGGATGTTGTAGAATAAGTCTTTCTTCGATTTCCAGAAATTCACATAATTTTTTTAGTAGAAATTTGTGACATCAATACTAATTTCCTGTATCGTGGTTTTTTAGAAGGGATATTAAGTTAATATGAAAGGGGATTTTGAATAAACTCTTATATATACAAACTATCAATAAGTAGCATTTCCAATATTTATTATGCCATATAAAATATGGAGAAACATAGAATTGCAGCGAACAAAATGATTTTTCTTATCACTTCATTAAAAATCCGATGCAGTTCAAACCTTATTTTTTAAAAATATAATCATACATTTATTTTACGAACATAATCACAATTTTTTATTCTTATAATAATGCAATATATGAAATAGTTGTTATTTTTTGTTTTAAAAATGAAAAGTAAACATTAAAGTGTTAATTATGAATTTTGCTCAGATGTGTTACTCATATTTATTTTATTTACGTAATTAGAAATATTAGTTACAAAGCATTTCTGAAATATTTGATTTCCAAGATAAAATATAATGGATACACTTTAGAAAGCAATTTCATTAACACTAAACATACCAACACTTAACATATATTTTAATAGCTCAAATCACTTATTTTTCTGATTATAAATGTTATGAAATATGAAAATTGTAGACATTTGCTTTATTATAATTTAACAAAATTGTATATTGTCAATTTTTTGTATTGCAAAAGAATAAAATTTTTAATTCATTTCCCATCGCATTTTTTTTTAATTATTCATTTATTTATTATAGTGAAAGTATTTGAAAACGATAAATGATATCTTATGCTTAAACATTATATTGACCTGATATAATTGCTATAAGATGTTGCAGTTTTTGTTTCAATGATTCATAACTTACATCTTACTTTTTGTAAAAGTATAAAATAAAATGTTTTAATAATAACTTCATGTACATTTTTTTAAATATTATTATAGTTTTTTACTTTCGTGAATTTGGATGAAAAATGTAAATGAAAAATGATTTGTATATAAATCTTTCTTCAAATTTAGATTAAAATGCCTTATTTTTCTTATTATCTGAAATAAGTTTGTAAAAAAAATAATAACTGTATTAAAATATTATTTATTAAAACAGTTATTTAAAATTGTTTCGATTAAAAAAATTGTGTATCGTGTTTATGGTTTGGTTAGAGCTGCGGTCTCCTGTTTTGCACACGAGTAATGAGATATTCTGCTTTTAAAGCCGATTCGAACGGCTACGAAATATGCCGCAGTATTCGAAAACGAACTCCTACTGACGATCATTAAATCATTTCTATCATGTTTATGTAAAATAATAAAAAATAAAACATTTATCTGTTAAATTAGCTACTATTGTGTATTGTGTTTGAAAATTACTATTAATATTTAAAAAGATCCCAAAGCATTTATAACAATCATTTATGTTTATTTGCATATTTCATTTTCTTTTTAGGTCTTTGAATATAGAGAAATACTGGATTGAAATTTAAGAAATTCGCATCTTAGCTTCCAATAAAAAGAAATAGGCATGCAAATCCAAAATATTTCACGTCATGTTTCGTTTCTGTGATTGTTATGTGCCGATCGTTTGTTTCCATGTTTACAATAGAACAGTAAATAGGATATAAATTTTCATTACATATTTGGGAAGTGTATTGCATCAGAATATTTTTATTTCACCACTGTAAACATTTTTTGAAATACATTTTCTCACTGAATAAATGTTTTTAAATTCATGGCTTGCTTTAAAGGAAGTTCACAGCGAAATATCTACACGTGTGAAATATCTACAAATCGTACTTTTGTTTCAAAATGGGAAAACCCGCGATATAAAATGGCTTTTGATAAAAACGAAATGCAAAAATAAACTGATTTATTTGGGATGTTAAGTCAGTATATTCTTGCTCAAAATCTAAATATAAAGTCAACCTTAAACTCATGATATTTAGTTCAGAGCATACAGCCCTAGCTATCTTTATATAATCTGGCGTAAAACAGGGAAATGTAATTTTTTTCAGTTATTGTTCTGTATTAAAAGGAGAAACACACTCATCAATCTTGCCATAAACTATTTAATCCTAAGTGTATCATAAAGTATCAATTAAAAATAACCCAGAAACAATAACCAAAGAAAGACAATTTTTATTTAAAAGATTTCGTATATGAATAATAAAATGAGATTTGTCTGATTATTTCTTGACTTGGCATAGGGTTTCACTGTATAATCATACATTAACCGCCCCGAGTTATCATGGGTTCTTAAATATTACAGTTAATTATTATACCTAGAAAACTCTCCGAGAAATACGTTTTTTATTATGGTTTACTCACCTAGAAATGAAAGAAATATTCAGCTTTTGATTGGCAGTTTGCTAATTTTGTTGATTTCACGATTCTTTTGCCTGAATGGTCACGTGTTCATCACTCAGGTTAACCTCAAGACATTTTGCAGATGTTATACCTGCTCTGGAAAAAAATCAAATCCAACGAGACAGTGTACTCTGTGATCCCCTAAAACAAATTCCAGAGGTAAGCCAGTAAGAAAAGAGAGGAGATACCAGTGTACATAAAGTCAGGTATCACTTTGTGTTGTCCCTTGTTTCAAAAGCTATCATAAAGACGAATATTTAACTCTTTTCCATTTGCCCAAGAAACTTAGGATATTAAACTAATATTAAAATTAAATGCTTTTACACCTGTAAAAAATTAATTCAACTTAAAACCAGCATGTTTTGTTTCACTTCCTTGTATTTAATAATGAAATAAAAAAATATGATTTTTTGCAATTTTTTTCAAAAAAATTTGTAAGGGAAGCAGTTAAGACTATTGCATTCATAATACAGGTTACTTCAATCTAGGTATCTCTACATGTGTTAACCTAGTGTCTAAGGTGTCGCTATCTACCTTGAAATATATGTACAAAATGATCTACTAAGTGGAAAGTTATTAAGTAAATAGTTGTGATTCACACCGGGTTTACTCACAAATACGAATAGACGGCAAATGACAAACGTTAATACAAAACACCCCAAAATTACTTATCACTAAAAGATAGAGCCCTTTCATTTCGCTGGGACATCGGGTAAATTCCAACACAAGATGAACAGGAAAAAAGACACTAACATTTTTGTACTGTAGCACAGATTACATCACTATTTTAAAGCAGAGTTTTAAAGAACATTTGGAAAACTTATCACGATTTTTTTAAAGGGCTAGATCATATGAGTACTTTTGTACACACAGACAAATTCAATTTTACGGATAAAGAAGTTAATTATCTATGTAACAAAATTAACGGGGGCTACAAAACAAATTCACAAAATAACCATGGGCTTGGTGATGAAACCACTTGAGAATATTAAGAATGTTTGTAAAATAGAGGTGAGATCTGTAGCTATATTTACAGATTTCTATCATATTATTTTCTGAAATTAGCAAAAACAGCAGCAACTGTAATAAAAGTAAGAAAAGTGCACATAACACGATAAACAAAGGAATAAAGAGCAGCAATTCACTGGTTTAAAAGAGGCTTTAACCGTTTACCCGCCAATGTTCCAGTAATGGAACATGATTTTTAAAATAAAAATTCACATGTAAAAAAAATCTTATCAATATCGCTTTTGCTTACAATTAAACACGTCTTTATAATGTATTTTTTACAATATGTTTTTTTTGTTTAGATAATTATTTATTTATTACGATTTTTTGGATTTTACTATATTTTTTCAATTTTACAGTCCCTTACAATTAAATTTTAAAAAATTCCAGTTTAAATGGAAAAAAGCAGTATTTTAAAATATGTCATTAGACAAGATATCCTACGGGAATACAAGAAAAGCAAAGTTCTATTTTTTTAATTTTAAAGGTAAAACTTACGTTTTTATGTCTCTGTTCTGTTATTAGAACATTTCAAGGGTTCATTTTTCATTTATGTTCAAAGCATTATATGATATTGCAAACCTTATTCTCTTTTGCATTCAGATAATAATGGCAACTTTTCTAAAGACAATAAATAGATAAAGCTGCAAATAGAAGCAATACTTCGAAACGATTATAATATTGGCAATTAACATTGATTTTCATTTTAGTAAAGTCATAACAATAGAAAGAAATTCTTTTTAATAAGGGGGCTAAACTTGTGTATGTGGGAAGGGGTTTTCACCTGTGACTTTGGAGACAAGTGCAGTTTCACATAAAAGGTGTCTTATTGCATATGTTTTCTGAAATAGTTTTGAGTTTCCTTTAAGATAGAGTTTTTCTTATTAGTTTTGCTGGATGACAGTGAAAAAAGAGCATATGTGCTTTTTATGTGTTTCATTTATAAAGTTTTCATAAATTTAACACTATATCTGAAAGATGCCTTACAATACTAGCTGCTCTTGCTCTTCTAGAAACTCTTTCGTATTCTGATTTGGAAGATGTATATATTTGACAGTTAGAGCCATACGAACCTGGTGATATAACCGATAAAGAGGATATTGATGAAAATAATTTAGATGCCCTTACGTCATTCTATGTGTGTGGAATGGTTGACGTCATTTTAACAAAATGATGTAAGTCCTCCAGATGAAGACAATTTTCAGAAACCGAGTCGAAGGACCAAGAAGAAACGAAAAGCTGAAAACCGTGTAGTAAAATGGAAAGAAGAAATGTATTTCGATAATCTAACACAATGGAAAATGCCGGTACCAATATTGCATAAATTCTATAGTGTCATTATATTTATCAAATGTACATTATTTAAAGATAAATAATCAACACAGTTAATATTAAGATGTTATAATTATTATACTTTAAACTAACTGTTTTAATGAGTTTTTAAAAATATGCAAAAAATAATCATGTAATACGCCAATGTTCCAATACTAGAACAAATCTAAAGACAGACTAAAATTTTTGTTTCACCTAATTTTAAAACTTTATTGTATTTATATTTTCTTAATTAGTATAATAACAAAATTTCAAGTTATTGGAACTACTCTTTCTTAATTCGGCATTTTAACGGTTAAGCAGAGTGATGCAACTAGTAACTGTTGAAATAGTAGAGATCGATCGGGAGTCAAATGCATGAGGATGCACAGGATATTGGAATCTATTTTTACATCTTAAAAGTTATTATATACACAAAAGAATTAAGATACAATAGAGATAGAGGCACAGGATGTTTCATCTATTGTTGAGTATAAGAGTGTTTTTGGGTGGCAGATCAAATTTATCATGATTAGGCCACATCTGCCTGAAATTTTAAATGAAATGACCATCAAAAGTTCAAAGCAGTGAGGCTGAGTGGTACTTCTACAGCAATGGAAAGTCTCAAACTCACATAAGATTTGTTCACGACATCTTTATTCAGACGACATGTCAGATTTGCAGAGTGTAGCTTGTGATTATACTTTGTTTATGTCACTTTTACGGCTACATCAGACTAGATTCAGGACTTGTAGACAAGAGTTACTCAGTTGTGCATGAAATGAATTTTGAGTGTTTAATATTTTCATTCTTTAAAAACCTACTGAATATTTGAGTTTCTTTCTTGCGTGTTTACCACTTAAGCATCTAGGTTCTCATAAATTACTTTTTAAACTCACCTCAATGAAAACCCAATGTAAAAGTTGTAAAGTCGCCGGATTTCATGAACAGGATACAACTGTTATTAAGATAATGAATGCTCTTTAGAAAGGGCTTCAGATCAAACACAAATACATTTAACCTAGAGGTCTATCAGAACCTGGAGAAAATCTATATATACCGAGGTTAACGGAAGAGAAAGAATTCCTACCTAAAGACACATAAGGAAGACATTGTTCAATGAGCTCAACTGGAATTTTATTTCTTTCTGAATATGTAGGATTATAGGAGAATAGTCCTGATTTTTCTTCCAATAATGGTCCAACTTTAATTATATTGTGAAAATTTGATGCTTAAATAAGTTTTTTGTTAGTATTATAAGCTTACAGAATCAAAGAAATTTAAAAAAAAGATAAATTAAAAATATATAGTATCCTCTTCATTTTGTAGGTAAGCAAATGTTTTATAATAAACATCAATTAATATGATGAATAAATTTTATCCAGATATTTAAGTTATTTCTCCCCATGAATAATTAAATATTTACGACACTCCTGTTTTAATGTAAAATGCAACATTTGAATGGCAATTATAAATTTTTCAATAATTCAATTAATTTTATTCTAATTTGTCAATCTATAGATTTATGTTTTGAATACATACACAGTATATAAAACACTACTATTCTATAGAAATATACAATAATTCTTTAAATTTTTATTTGTTAATTTTACCTAAGGTACCTACATTATTTACTAATGCATCGATTTTTCAAGAGATAATCATTAACTCGTATGTTTTGAATATTAACATCATATGTTTGACTTTGCTACAACAGAAACACTAAAGGCTTTCATTTAAATTTTATTCTAACTCTCATCTTAGAAATAATGGAACAATTTCTAGAAACCCATTGTTTTCTTGTACGCCGTATTTTATACAAATATCTATCTCTTGTCTATATGGTGACTTCACTGAGATGTGAATATTTGTTGGATATGAAAGCTTTAAAAGCCTTTTCTTATGCATAAAGTTTAAGAAATCGTATGCTTGATCAAAAATGACATTTTAGTTCAATTTTTCTTTCTTCCTCTTCTACCTTCTTCTCCTTACGATACTATGAAAATAAGCAATGCAATCCCATTAAAAAAATAAGTTTTAATTGAGTACTTAACCGCTTCCCTTAAAATTTTGTTTGAAAAAAAATGGGAAAAAATCATCACATTTTTTATTTTATTAATAGCTCCTTCCGGTATGATTTAATAATGAAAAACTGTGCATGAAATAACCATTTCATTTTTATTTAAAAAACTTGTTTCATTTTACAATTCTTACATATTCTTAATTAAAATCCACTTTTTACATAGTGTTAAATAATATCAGAAACAGTAAAATTAAGAAAATATCAAAGCAAAACATTAATAAGGTATACAGATAATAGTCTTCAAGCTAGAGGTACTTTTCAAAACAAAGTGCAAAGGAATTCTTAATTGTTTACACCGCCAAGTAGTCTCACTTTTAATTTGATTCTTGTAACACACACGGCATTTCTTAGTAGGTTTTCTTTTATTCTGACTCATTAATTTGGCAATGACTTGTACCAAGAAATTCTAAGTAAACAATATGCAATAGTGACTTGTGATTTACACAAGTGATAAAAGTGTTGCCAAATTCAGTACACTAGAAATTTTAAATTATTTAACATCATTATTATCATATTTAACAGTAACTTTAATCGCATGACGAGTGTAGCTTGTCATTGTGCGGTATGGAATGAAAAACTAATGACGAGCTAGACTCGTCATTTTACCGGAAGGGGTTAAATACAAGGAAATGAAACAAAACAAAATATGTAGGTTTTAAGTTAGTTTTTTTTTATTTTTTACAAGTGTAAAAGCCTTTAGATTTAGTTTTAGTTTACTATCCCGAGTTATCTCGGACAAATAGAAAAAGTTAAATATTATCTTTGTATGATAGTTTTTTAAACAAGAGACAACACAAAGTGATACCCAACTTTCTGCACTCTGATATCTGGTCACTTTTCTTACCGGCTTACCTCTGGAATCTGTTTTACGGAAGCACAGAGTACACTGTCTTGTTGGCTTTGATTTTTTTTCAGTAGCAGGAATAACACCTGGAAAATGCCTTGAGATTAACCTGAGCTCTAAAGGACTAATGCTGGGTCTTTCTGACGTGGCAGAAAACTCGTCAATATGATTTTCTGAAATCAGTTTTTCAATCAGTGCAAATCACGTGACCAATCTAGCCAAAAGAACCGCGAGACCAAGAAAACTTTGAAAATTGCCAATCAAACCTGAATATTTCCTGTAATTTCCCCCAGTCCGAGTAAAACCGTGATAACAACTAATCGTACTGAAAAATTTTTCTTCTCCTGATTTTTCTCGGGATAATAATTAACTGCAACATATACGAACCCGAGATAATTGGGGATAATCAGCCGAGTGGTTAAATAGAGTTTTAATAATCTAAAGAAAATTGTGGTAAAATGTGTGCCAGATTTATTAAAATATGTTTTATAAAGATTCGGTAAATAATTTCTCGAAATGAGTGAAAAATGATTTCAGAAGGAAAATTTCAATAACATATTTTCTCAAAAAAATATGTATATAAAAATTTAATGTGATTAAAACAATTATACTTTACATATGATTAAATTATAGTAATGAATTTATAATTTATAAAATACTCTGTAGTGCCCTCCATCCCTTAAAAAAATAGCTTCCTTTATTGCTACAGAATGAAAGTACAATTTACACCAAAAAATCATCATCTTGTTATACGTAAAAGAGTTATATAAGAATTGTTGGACTAGGCAGGAATTAATTTAGGGGTATAAGAATTTAACAAAGTTGTCCCAATCAGAATAGAAATAAATAGACCTTCACGAAATATTGCAATTTTACGGATAAAAATGCCAGAAATTTCTATTAAGATACGATTGTAATCAAATTAGTCAGCGAGTTAAGATACCGTACATAAATATAGTAATATAAATAGTGGTTAGTTGTATACATGCAAAAAAATAGTTTTTAAATTATATTTAATGTCATTTATATAACAACATGCACCCTTATTACGAAAAATAGTTAATTTCACCCACATCTCTCATTTCATTCTTTCAATAACAGACTGAATATCTCTCACTCAATCCCATTCTATTTTACGAACACGTGTTTTGCATAATATATAGTCAAAAATATTTGCAAAAACAGAATATTTGTTTATTTTTCAGCCGACTGAAACAGTTGTTATACAAATATAAATTTAAAATACAATAAAAGATATTGTGTAGTTTTGTATATTATGAAATATATATTTCATCCAGATAGTATATAATAAAATCTTTTATACACTTTTTAAATATATTACATATGAATTTTAGACTAATCTTTATATTTTGCTTACATTATACAATTTTATTAACGCCAAATACTGCAATATGTACTTTGTACTACTTTATACTACTTTCTGTATTTAAGGTAGAGTTGGATTTCGGAACTTTATTATCTTACTAAACATTAGGATTTAAGAGTTAGATATGACTATTTCAGTAAAAGTATGAACCGAATGCATCACTATGTATGCATTTCTATTATAAACGCTCCACTATAAATTTAACTATATAAACAGCAGCGTAATGTAATAATATACTATATTCAATTTAGTAATAGAAAAATGTGTTATCAAAAAGTTCTTATAGTAAGCAATTTTTAATATAACTTGTTTGATAACAATACTCTCGAATATTAAACTGTCTGTCATTATCAACAAATATATAATAAACCTACAGAATATTTAAATTTCGTCTAAACGTTAAAAATGTAGCACATTCATAAATATTCGTCTTCAAGTGTAGTTTCTCATTTGTATAGCTTGTGATAGTCTAGGTAAGTAGAATAATCTAGGTAGTAGAAGCAATATCAATATTATCATTCCCGTATCTGATACTAATATATGATTTTGGAGCGAAGCTCTGTTCCTTAGCTACACATTTTCTAAAGAAAAAACACGGAAAATGAAACTTGGTTACTACTATGTTTTATTCATATATTCTTGGGAAAATATATCTAGCGTATTAACAATTTCTCCCTACATCCTATTCCTTTCATTACACATTACAAAAGAAACAGTAACAAAAGGATGCAATCGATTGGAAAGCAGTATTTTCGTAGTTTGTGTTAAATCATTGACTATGTTAGGCATACAGGAAGGATAAATCACGAGATCCTGTTCTTTTACTTTCAAAGATAAAAAAAAATATCTACAATACTTCTTTCTCGAATAAAATGTAACCCTAATATTTTGTGTTATTAGTTTAAATTAAATTATAATTTACCTTGTATAATTATATAAAAACATTTTTTAATTATAATAAATGATAGATTTTAATATTTGAATGATAATATTCTTAAAGTAACATATTTCACTTTTTTTATAAATAAATATGTATTATATATGGGAGATTTATTTCCACGGTGGAAAAGATGCACAAAAGCTCAAATTCAATGAACTTATTTAATTAAACTATTTACACATTATATATAAAATTGGCAACTAGGGAGATTTAAAATAAAACCGGACATCCGTAACCGTCTGGCACAGTATCAGCGCCCGTCTTGGAGGTCCAGTAGCGGTTTAGCGGTCAGCAAGAAGTGCCGTCTGCACACGTTGTCGTCTAACTCACGTCTATCGAACGAAAACAAAAAAAAAAGTTCTTTTTTCCCTTGTAGTTTCAGCAGGGTTGTGTTTTTCTTTACTTTATATATATATATATATATATATATATATATATATATATATATATATATATATATATATATATATATGTGTGTGTGTGTGTGTGTGTGTGTGTGTGTGTGTGTGTGTGTAATATTAAAATTATTTATTTACATATTTTAATATTAATTTAATAACTTTTGTTCATAAAGTACGTTGGGGTTTGGGTGGTAATTCTGATTTTTCCCTCCAGAGGGGCTATAGACTTATTTCAGCCTCTGTCTGTACTACTTTAGCTAATAGTTAGCGCGTTCTCTTTAAATATGGGTTTTTTTTTATCAAGTGATCAATTGGGCTTCGGGATAATTCGTAGTCTTTTTACCTGAGAAATCCCTACTTGAAAAGGGTGTGTGTGCAGGATCACATTGTCTGGGTGCAGGATGTAGTAAAAGAGCTTGCCTGTTGTATGGATTTCATGTATCTCACCAGAAATAAACTATGTTGTGATTTTAAATGAATCTCGCCCATGTTATATATATATATATATATATATATATATATATATATATATATATATATTATTGATAAGTTTAGCAAAATTAAAAATTTTAAATCCGTTTATGAATATTTACTTTTTATTTTTATTCGATATAAAAAATTTAAAGAAAAGAATACCACAAAAATATCAAAGTCAAAATAATGCAACATTACTGATGGAATATATACGAGTATAAAATTTAAATGATACAAAACACGACTTTTAATCTATTTAATTCATAATACACACATAAACACTTTTATACATTTGAAACTCATTCACACAAACCCACTTATATGTGATATTAAGTTATAAAAAATAATTTTAGATCGCATAAAGCCTATGTAAGAAATTATTCTCTTATAATTGTATTCAATTATACGAAAAATATTAAATGAAAGAATATTCGATGAATCTAAGTTAATTTTTTAAAGTATCAATTCTACGAATTAAAAGACTTTTGAAAATTAACTTGTATTGTGCATAAAAATATTGCCTCATAAAAAACTTTGCCAACGAGCTCAGTGGCCGAATAGTCAGAGCACGAGATCCAGCCTCAAAGTTTGCGGGTTCGATGATCGCCATGGCGGTTGAGGAGTATGGATTTTTAATTTATAAATGTTATTTATTGTTGCCTCATGTTCTCTAATGCTAGATCTTTCTTTATTATGTAAATTAGTTAGTTCTCGAATATTCTGTTCGGGTATAAAAGCTGATACCCACTAGTTGTAGGGAATTTCTCGATCTTACAAGGTTGCGAGTTGCTACTTAGCTTCAATAAATTCGTCTGTTAGGTAAAACGGTGTGTTCATTCGAATCTTCGTGACAATATATCCCTGGGATTTTCTCTATTTTTGTGCAGTAAATTCATAGGATTATAAACATATGTTTTGCTGAATTTACATTGCATATGAAGAATAAGAACTTTTTAAATTAAAGTAAAAAATGAGAGTTTGTTTCAAAAATTTAAAAACATTCAGATATGCTGTGTGCTGAAGTAAAACAATGCAGAGTTTCATTGATATTTTCTGTTTTTTTTTGTAAACAATAATTCTTAGATACATTTCTCTGCTAATTTACATTTTTAAAAAGTATCAGAAATATTACATAATTATACTTTTAAATTAGTAATAGATTGCATTTTCTAACTGTTTTTAAATCTACCGGCAACGCCAGGAAATGATTCAAAATGTTTGTTACGAGTAAAAAAGGATATAATTTAATTAAATAAATTTTTTTCTAGATCACGCTGTCATGACGTAAATTGAAGTTCAAAAAGAGGAATATTATATTAACGCAAGAAATTCTGAGTATTCAGAATAAAGAATGCACAAAATGGATTAAAGAAAAAACAGATGTGTGTGATGTGTCTAGAGAGCGAGCATATTTTAATGACAGGCATGATTAGAATTACATTAAAAGTATTCTGTAACATGTTATCAAAGTACAAGATAGAACAGATTTTCTTTTTTGTGAAATTTATACTCTCCAAGTTCTCTGTTAAAGATCTCATTTTAATGGAATGAATACTAAAGAGACATGTTCCACAAGACATATTTTTAAATTTGAGAAAATACTTTGTTATTTTATTTTACATTTAACACTAGCTGGAGCTTTACTCTTGCGTAATGTCTGTGTGTGTTTTAAATGAGCTAGACTTGTAAATACAGGATAAATCATATAGATTTGTGTACAAAAGAAATATAAATGCAGTCATGCATATAAATATTCTTTAAAATCATTCTTAGTTAACATCATATTGCTTTCATTTTATCATTTCATTATTAGAATCTGTATAGAGACAAAACTGGGTATCCATTGTTAATTACGTTGATTAAAATTTATTAAAAACAATTATTTAATGTTATATAATGTGTTAACAACTATTGTGTACCGTTCAGTGGTGTTAAATACCTTGGAATTCAAAGAACATACCCAGTTTTATGATGGGTGATCGATCATGGAAACAATCAATCTCAGAAATTTCGCATAAGAAATACATAAAGGTATTAACCCATCTAAATTAATTTGAATTTATTAATGCAATACAAAAATTGTCAATCTGAAAGTGGTTTTTTTTTATATAATTTAATATAATAGATTATTACAAAAGGCAGGTTTCATTGTAGTAAAATGATCATTCTAGCTAAGAATATCTTTTAAAAATAAAGCATATAAGAAGTATAGTCGAATTACATTATATTGTCACGAAGATTCGAATGAACACACCGTTTAATGTAACAGAAGAATTTATTGAAGCTAAGTAGCAACTCGCAACTTTACAAGACCGAGAAGTTGCCTACAACTAGTGGGTATCAGCTTTTATACCCGAACAGAATATTCGAGAAATAACTAATTTACATATTAAAGAAAGATCTAGAATATTCAAGAACATAAGGAAACAATAAACAACATTTTAAAATTAAAAATACGTACTTTGGATAAACTGCCGTGTCAAGCATCGAACCCACAATCTCCGGGTCTGGATCGCGTGCTTTGACCATTCGGCCACTGAGCTAGCTGGCTAAGCTTCTTTATGCGGCATTACTCCTATCTCAAAAAGACAGCGTTTTGCTGCTATTTAGATCTGGAGCGTGTCACAGGTCCCTTGTAAATTTCTTTTGACCTCTCTTCCCGAAGAACGACACCTGGATTTCGACCATCTTCACTTTCGGTCTGCTTCGTCGGATCATGGTACGGCTTCATACGTAAAACATGGACAACGTCTTTTGGTTTTCTTTTTCGGGAGGAAGGATCGAAATCTTGCACTTCATAGGTAACGTCGGATAGACGGCGCAAAACTTGATAGGGACCGAAATACCTCCTTAAGAGCTTCTCTGAAAGACCGAACTTTCGGACTGGGGTATAAACCCATACGAGGTCTCCAGGACTATAAGACACCACTCGGTGCTTAGAGTCATAACGTCGACGGTCTTTATCTTGCGCTCTCAGAGTATGCGTTCGAGCCAACTGTTTCGACTCTTCTGCTCTGTAACTTGGCTATGTAATCGTTAGTTACATCATCAGGGCAGAATGGAAACATCGTATCCAGCGTCGTTTCGGCTTCACGTCCATGGACTAGGTAGAATGGTGTAAATCCTGTTGTCTCCTGCTTGGCAGTGTTATAGGCGAACGTCACAAATGGTAGAATTTCGTCCCAGTTTTTCTGCTCGGTGTTAACATACATGGACAGCATATCGGCTAGAGTTTTGTTAAGGCGCTCCGTCAAACCATTTGTCTGGGGATGATAGGCCGTCGTCATGCGATGATCGATATTACACATATCGACGAGAGCGGAAACAAGTCTGGATTGAAAAACGGCACCACGATCTGTAATAATGACTCGAGGAGCTCCATGTTTTAGAAGAATCTCTTCGAGCAGGAACTTGGCTACTTCTTCGGCTTCAGCAGTTGGTAAAGCTTTAGTTATTGCATAGCGTGTACAATAATCGGTGCATACTGCGATCCATTTATTACCATGGGCAGATTTAGGAAATCTCCCAAGCAGATCTATCCCAATTCGATGAAATGGTGCGACAGCAGGAGGGATAGAAACCAGGCGTCCAGGTGGTAGTTGTGTAACTGATTTTTTCCTTTGGCAATCTCGGCAGTGCATGACATATCTAACAACATTTCGGTACATTCCCAGCCAATAAAATCTTTTCCGGATCCTGTCGTACGTTTTCGCAAAGCCCAGATGCCCTGCGGTAGGCGCGTCGTGAAAATGTTTAAGTATGTCTGCACGTAGATGTTTGGGAATGACGGGCAACCATGTCTTTCCAGCTGGATCAAAATTCTTTCTGCATAGGACTCCATCAATTAACTCAAATTGCCTTTCGGTGGATGATCCGATCTTCGGAAGGATCATTTTTGCTATGTCTGGATCTTTCTTCTGCTCGACAGCGAGGTCTATACTAGTGATTACTGCTAAAAATTGATCTTGCGTCTCAGTCTCTTCGTCTACTTCATTCCTCGAGAGAGCGTCGGCATCGTTATGCTTCCTACCCGATTTGTATTTTACTAAAAAATTATGTTCTTGGAGTCGAAGAGCCCACCTTGCCATTCTGCCTGAGGGATCCTTGAGATTCATAAGCCAGCACAATGAATGGTGATCTGTTACAACCGTAAAATGTCTTCCAAACAGGTATGGCCGGAATTTATTGATAGCCCATACGACAGCAAGGCATTCCCGTTCTGTAGTAGAATAATTTTTTTCGGCCTTTGTCAGGGTCCTAGTGGCGTAGGCTATGACCTTCTCGACTTCATTCTGAATTTGAACCAGAACTGCTCCGATACCATATCCGCTGGCGTCTGTATGAATTTCTGTAGGACATCTTTCGTCGAATATCCCCAATACTGGATCAGATGTAAGCGCTTTCTTCAGGTTGTCAAAAGCCTCTACCTCTTTAGAACCCCAATGAAATTTCGCATCGCCTTTCAACAGCACCTGAAGGGGCTCGGCAAGATAGCAAAAGCCTTTAATGAACCTTCTGAAGTAGGAGCAAAGCCCAAGAAATCTTCGTACGTCATGTACGTTCTGTGGAGTAGGGAAATTGGTCACGGCTTTCACTTTGTCAGGATTTGGACGGACACTGCTACTGGAAACGAGATGGCCTAGGATTTTTACTTCTTGAGCAGCAAAAAGGCACTTCTTGGAGTTAAGTATGAGTCTAGCTTCTTGAATGCATTTCAGAACTGTCCTTAATCGGATAAGGTGGTCTTCGTAACTTTCTGAGAAAACTACTATGTCGTCCAAGTAACATAGGCACATAGTCCATATAAGATGGCGTAGCAAGTTATCCATCATTCTTTCAAAAGTTGCAGGTGCATTGCAAAGTCCAAACGGCATGACTTCAAATTCGTATAAATCTTCTGGAGTAATAAAGGCAGTCTTTTCACGATCCGCTTCATCCACTTCTATCTGCCAGTAACCAGATCGGAGATCCATGGAAGAAAAGAACTTGGCGCCTTTTAAACAGTCTAGAGTATCGTCAATACGGGGCAGAGGATAAACACCTTTTCGTTATTCTATTCAGTTTGCGATAGTTCACGCAAAAACGCCAGATACTATCATTTTTTCTTATCAGTACCACAGGAGATGACCATGGACTCTCAGATGGCTGTACAATACCTTGGTCAAGCATTTTCTGAACCTCTTCTCTAATTATGCTTCTTTCAGTCGGTGAAACTCGGTAAGCCCTTTGGTAGATTGGAGCATGGTCACCCGTATTGATCCTCTGTTTCACATTTGTCTTTGCGGCTGTCAACTTGTTAGCTTTTGTAAAGATTCCCGGAAAGGCTTGTAGGAGCTCGACTAATTTCCGTTTTCTTTCGCTGCTCAACTCAGGGGATATCATCTTGGTATAATCTATATTGGAATTCGTCGGCTCCTGTAGAGTACTAGTACTTTTTGTTGTTTCCGCAATCTCGCATATATGTCCTTCATCTAATAGCTCAGCTTCGCCTACGTACATTCCTTTAGGAATGACTTGATCTTTAACTTGCATGTTGGCAATCCAAATTTCACTTCGTCCATTATGGTATAAGGATACCATAGATGGTATGGCAAGGTTTCTTTCGAGCAGCAAATGTCTATTGCCGTCCACAATTACGCTTATGTTTCTTCCGACATCTAGTCCTGATACTGCTATTCTCGTCATTGAGCGTGGCTTAAGCCTGTAGTCCTTCGTGGCATACACCTTCCAAGCGTCTTGTGCCTTGGTTTCTTGGCCAGTACCTTCTAACAATAGTTCACTTCTGCCACAGTCTATCACAGCTTGAGAAGCTTCCAAAAAGTCCCATCCGAGTATTACGTCGTGACTACAATGTTGTAGGACGATGAATTCAACAGGCAGCTCTCGTCTATTTATAACGACACGCAGAACACATTTTCCCAGTGGCCTAACAAAATTACCATTAGCGACTTTCAACATAGTGTTCTTGGCGTCAGCGAACATAACTTTCTTTAAGGATCGACGAAACTTATCAGAGACGACAGAAAAGGAGGCTCCAGAATCTACTAGAGCACGGATCGGCTGATTATCTACCAGAACATCGAGGTGGTTACCCGTCATCCTTGCGGCCGATGGAGGATTTTCATTACATGCGGCCTCACCTCCTCGAAAGGTCGCTGTGCTTAGTTTTCCTCGTTTCTACGGCTTGGAGACTGACCTGATCGACGATATGGCGACGGTGATCGGGAACGACGGGTTGATGATCGGCCTCTAGTAGGACTAGGAAACGAACGGCGTTCGAAGCTTGGTCGGCGAAACTCATCTTCAATGTCATCGAAGTTCTGTCGGCTTGCTCGATAATCGTCAAAAACGGCCTTCCTCTCACTGCAATAGCGTACGACGTGTCCAGGGCGTCCACAGTGGAAACACAGTGGCCTGTTGTCGGTCGTTCTCCATAGGTCCGTTTTCCTGAGCTGGGATACTGATGTCTGGACAGGACTTCTGACTTTCCTCGTTACATCGGCTGCATACGTGGGACGTCGTTGGGCGTCTGCAGACTTTGCGACCACTGGCGCCAAAGCTTTTTCGATTTCGTCTTGGATGACGGTCTGTAGCGGCTGGGAATAGGGGTCCGGCAACTCGTCGACTTGATTTACTACTCGATTAATCTCTTCGCGTACAATTCTACGGATAAGAGATACTAAATCGGTCTCGTCCTCCAATGCTGCAACTGGTACGACGTTTGGTAGTCGCTCAAATTTTCGGCTAATTCTTTTTTGCCTCATGTCTTCAATGTAGTTACACCACTTGATGAAGTCAGCCGTAGTCTTCACATCTTTCATTAGGAGCACTTGGTACATATCTTCGGCAACGCCTTTCATTAAGTGACACACTTTCTCGTCGTCGGACATTGAAGGATTGACTTCTTGACAAATCCCTAATACACTCTGAATGTAGGACTGCGTACTCTCTCCGGTCCTTTGAGCCCTACATTTCAGTTGCTCTTCGGCCTTTTTAGTGTACCTATGGCGATCGACCAAAAGTTCCTTTAAACCCTTTTTGAATGCGTCCCAGGAGTCCAAAATATCTTCATTATTTAGGTACCATTGCTTGGCCGTACCGTCTAGGAAAAAATAGACATTTGCGAGACACATCATTTCATCCCAATTGTTGAACTTGGCCACCCGATCGTATTCCGCAAGCCATTTCCGAGGGTCGTCTCCAGGCTCCCCACGGAAGGTTGAGGGGTTCCTTACAGGCGAGTAGGTAGGAGTTACCAAGACAGGCTTTGTATCTTCGGGCATTATCTGCTTCTTTCTTTTTTCTGGGTTGTAAAGGCCAAATTCCGGAGGTAATCCTCTTAAACGGAGACTTCTGCGAACACTGTCAGAATTATCCACAATGGCGAAATCGTTACCCGGCGCTTCCACCAAATTTGTCACGAAGATTCGAATGAACACACCGTTTAACGTAACAGAAGAATTTATTGAAGCTAAGTAGCAATTTGCAACTTTACAAGACCGAGAAGTTGCCTACAACTAGTGGGTATCAGCTTTTATACCCGAACAGAATATTCGAGAAATAACTAATTTACATATTAAAGAAAGATCTAGAATATTCAAGAACATAAGGAAACAATAAACAACATTTTTAAATTAAAAATACGTACTTTGGATAAACTGCCATGTCAAGCATCGAAGCCACAATCTCCGCGTCTGGATCTCGTGCTTTGACCATTCGGCCACTGAGCTAGCTGGCTAAGCTTCTTTATGCGGCATTTTCGAAAATGACTGAGCGATGGATGCTTTAACATTCAACTGATATTTACCGATGATTTTAAACATCTAAATCTGCATGATTTTATGTTATAGCAATAAAGTTCCCACCAAAGATTAACAATCATTTTTAAGACGAAACTAACACAGAACTAACATAAAACAAAACTAACCATAACGTTAAACCTCTACGATATTCTATCGTCGAAAAGCAGTACGAAAAACGTGTTGCATAAAATTTCTCCCTTTATAAAGAGCCAAATGATAAATAATTCAGCACCAAACATGATGTTAACAAGACAAGTTCTTAAAGATGTGATAAATTATTTCCAGGAATATGCGTGCTATCTTTCAGAAAAAGAACAGAATATTTATTAGAAGTAAACGTCGTTGAGAAAGATAATAAAAGAAATATGATTCGTATAAGGAATCCTAGAACAGCACGAAATAGTTTAGACAAAACGCGCATAAAGTATGTCGGAATCAATGAACTTTCACAGACAATATTTATTAGGTGGTTTTAAATAGATGAAGAAAATAATAACTTATGTATCCCAGGAATCAGATAAATAATCTAAGTTCAAGGGTACTTCCGTGATTACATTTGTAGATAATGAAATTTTATAACAAGGGAGGTTAGCTTGTCTGTAGAAAAATATATAAAAGCTTACATTTAATTATTCACAAACTAAAAGATATAGAAAGATCTATCAAAAAAATAAAGGAGTCATAAAGGAGGTTACAAAAGTCGATGTAACAATTAACGTGACATTTGTGAACTTTCTATACAAATTTATCAGATTACTGTACTATACAGAAATAATACTGAAAATAAATGTACTATTAATTAAAACCAATACCAATTAGAATATACTATTAAAATAACCTACTATACCAACAATAGAGTTATAATAACTCTTCAATTGTCATTATTTATATAACTACATATTAATTGAGAAACTTTTAAAAATGACACAAATGGGGTCAAGGACGTTCGATCCTTACCTGTGACATAAATAATTTGTTTTAAGATCTAAATTACGTACCGAATTGAAAAATGTATCGTATTAAAATATATAACTCAGAAGCGTAGCGAGAAAATTTTCATGAATAGTTTCAACTTTTTTCTCAATGCTTATAAGCAAATTTTATATACATAATACAAGAATAAAACAATCCTTGGGGTGAGACTTAGTGACATGAGTTTATGACAAAATTTTTGGGATATAATTATTGGATAGTTGTTTTTCAGTTGATTCATTTTTAAAAGCAGGAAAAAAGATCTTTGTTTGAACCTTTATTAGAAATTCGTCTCTTCACATCCATTTAGATAAAAGCAGTTGAGATAAAAGCAAATTTGAGCTTCTTATTTTTTATATCGTGCTTAAATATCTATTTTTTAGTAAAATATGCCAACAAATCAATTTTTTCAATCACAAAATATAAAGAGGTGTACTAAAATACTTATATATTCTTCGTCAACGATAAGATCATGGTTGTCTATTAAAAAATGTAGAGTAAAATTTACAATTCCAGTATACTTTTTTCATATGTCATAAGTTATATTTCAATTTGCTCCAAATAATATCTCAGAAAACATAAATAAATTCATTTTATTTTGTAATAAAACATTTAAATTCTTAAAACGTTATATTGAAAATGAGTCTAACACTATTTTATGAATGCATCGATGATTTTCATATATTATAAATTAAATCTAAAATGTAACCTTTTTCGGATTAGTAGTCTCTAAATTATTTTCGTATAAAAAAAATCAGGAAAAAGGGAAAATAAAACGAGATATAAAAATATTTCTTCATTTATATTTTAATTTTAATCATAAATACATATAGTTTTATAAAAAAAGAATTAAGCATAAAATTTAATTACTAATTATAAAGGTAGTTAGCCAGTTTTTGTTGGTGATTCAATGCGAATATACAATATACTTATTAAGAATATTATAAACTTCTTTTCATTGTATTTTAAACAAAGGAGCTGTAAATGTACTTCAGACATGTAAATCAATAAAAATATTTAATTGGGAAAATAGAGAGTGTATTTGAATGTTGTTTAACTTCAAACAAACGGGAGTTTAAATACCTTGGAAACTAGACTTTTTTCTTGCGAATTAATTGTTTTCCCCTAGGGGTTATAATTTGTTTGAGAACCAATTCCTTTTTAAGAAAGTTTTATACATTAAAATAAAAGTAAAACCAAGGGAGCACTTTTAACTTTCATTTGTTTTATTTTTCAGTTGAACCAAGTTTCTACCAAGCATATTAACATTTAAAAGAGAAAAAAAGTCTGTTCGAAATTACTTTATACATTATTTGTAATTAAATGTTTATCAATTATTATTTCATTTAAATAAATTTTAATAATGTCAAGATTATTCTTTTGGGGTTTCAAATGAAAATGCTCTCATTTTTTTCTGAAAAAATCATTAATTTCAGGACTCGAGAATTGTTTAGTCATTTAAACAGTCATGTCACCTGTAAAAGCTATTTATTCCGTTATCTTAAAATTAAAAAGATATATTCACTGAACTTACATGAAAAGGGAGGCTGTTTATCAAAAGGAATATTGACTATTTTTAAATTACATTTAGAGTTTTTCACAAAGTTTTGTGGACTATGTAAAAAAGCTTATTTCATTTTCCTTTGTTAAATTTATGTTATTCTGTATTACACAATGTTTTACTATTTTATACTATAAAAAACGTGCTAACTATACTGTGAATTTAATTTTCAATTATGAGTCCCAAATCACTCTAAAAACTAATGAGATATGAAACATGCAGATATGGATGTCTGAGTAAATTTATATTTTAAGTGAAGTTTCTTATACAAAGTAGATGAAAAGTGATTAAATATTTAAAGATTTAAAATTTGAATTACTTAAAAGAAATAATTATACATTAAAAATATGTAGTTGATTGTTAAAATTAAAATAGTTTTAAACGCAAAATTATGCAAAATTGAAGTAAAATATTTTATTAAATAAAAGTATATAAATGCTCAGCTAAAAATTTCAAATTTAATATTTATTAACATCATTTAAAATATTGCCGTATTGAAAAGAAGAATTAGGGTTTCCAAACCAGAATGGTCATCCCACTAATTTTGTTATCAAGAGGTTGTGAGTTCGAATCCCGGTAGCGACGACAGAATTAAAAATCCATGTAAATATTTATTTAATACTTTTATTTATGTTCTACATTATTTGGTGTTCCAGGAGATTCTGGAACTTTCTTTAGTTTGCCAGAAAAGTATCCTGGAATATTCGAAATTTTCCTCCGTTGCGCAATAAAACTTTCATAGCCTTCTCAGACAGATTTCTGGAACTTTCCTTGCTGCTATAAAATTCAAAGATTTCTCAGTTTACGGATAGTTCTGAGTTCAGAGTAGTCCAGACATTGCAATTCTACTTCGCTCTTTGAGTTGAGTTAAAAAATTAGATTAGCTCTACGTCCTAAGTGTGTTATTTTGTTCAACATTAAGACTCTAAGTGACAAGATACATATGGAATAAACAGGAATTTGCTACAAAAAATGTCTGAGCAGGAATTTTAATTCAGCATCAGATGAAAGAGAAATTTGTCTAAAATCAGAAGTAAATATATACGCATACACATATAAAAATGAAGTCTTAATACCATATTCATATTACCTTTTCCTGCCATGCATATCATATGCGATATTCAAATGTAATGCTTTGCCCCTTTATACATTACATGTGATACACAATGATATCAAATATATAATATATGAAAGATTGTATGTTAAATTTATTTTATTTTGTTACACATGTAATATACAAACGTATAAAGAATTTGATTGTATATCATACATTATGTACAAGACAGCCAAAAGGCTAAGAATATGACAAAAGAACCTAGTTAAAATCATATAATTTATCGAAAGTTGAAAGGAAACAACAGGTTGGTAGCAAATCTCGAGCTATTTAATCAGTAGCAAAAAAAAGCTAAAAGGGGATTGAAAAGTAAATTTAGTTCATCCGAAGCGAAAAAGAAGAATGTATACACAGAAAGAACGAAAGGCGCCATAGAGATAGTGTAAAAGAGTAAAAGAAGATATCTCCACAACGTCCGCTAAGTTGT
Organism: Pardosa pseudoannulata; assembly: GCA_032207245.1. Taxonomy (NCBI): domain Eukaryota; kingdom Metazoa; phylum Arthropoda; class Arachnida; order Araneae; family Lycosidae; genus Pardosa; species Pardosa pseudoannulata. The sequence continues at coordinate 18,535,294 of CM063505.1, forward strand.
GATTTCCTTTTTTAAATTATTCATTTTGTAAACTTCAGGTATGGATTTTAAAAATTGCTTGTAGAATATATATTGGAAATATATACTAATACCTACAAATTATTTAAATTAATTTTTTATTATGTTCGAAAATAAATTTTATATCTGCAAATGGCTTTGAATATTAGTTCGCCCTAGAGACAATATTACTCTCTACAGTAGCTTTGATTAACAGTTTTAGAGCTGGAACGTCACCATTTCGAAACACAACCAATATCTACTAAAGCAGCAGCAGGTGTTGATCAAACAGCCGGTGAATCGTGTAAGAAGATTTCCCTGTAAGATATCACGATATTATTCAGGTATATTAACCTTCGAGTGCGTCTTCTCCGGTTTGCATAAAAGTTTATTTCTCTCTGTTCTTTTAAATGCTTATGAATAGGTTTTTACTACTGAGGTACATTTCACTTTTGTTTTTTAAAAGACTGGAGTTTAAAAACGCACAGGCTCATAAGTACAGATGAGTTGTGTTTCTTCAGATGTGCAGTTCAGCAAAAACTATATAAATAAGCACAAAAGAATTATCTGATTATATTCATTAAACGTTAAATACAAATGAATATAGTTTCCTCCCTTAAGTAGAAGTAATTACGACTCGGGTGAAGCTAAGTGGAATTCTTAAGGTACATTTACTGATCGATTAATTGCTATTAGCCTGTTTGGTGATTCAACAAGCGTGCATCTTTCAATGAAAGTACCTCTCACCCAACACAATGATGGTAGAACCTGACACGGTATCATTATAATACACAACAGCAGACTAATAAAATTGCAACCTTAGATTAATCGTAGGCGATTTCAACAGGTAATTAGATAATGACGAAAATACGTTACTTTGCAGGATTAAATATCCCAGAAGACTGCAAGAGCATTAAAAGAAAATAGAGAGTTTAATGTTATAAGACAATGTTTCTGCATTTCTTTAAATATGTTCATAATTTTCGATATTTTCAAATGAAAGCAAAACGTTTTATATTTTAAAAATACAATGATTGTTTCACCATAATTTTAAAACTTACATTCATTGATAAGTGAAATCGACACACACACACACATATATATATATATATATATATATATATATATATATATATATATATATATATATATATATATATATATATATATATATATATATATATATATATATATATATATATATATATATATATATATATATATATATGACATGCCGTGGTGCAGAGTTAAGGTGAATGGAAAACAGTCTTCTTGATAATAATATGTTTTATTAACTCATCTTTCTTAAGGAAAGCAACTTGCGCCATTTTCATTGTTTGTGGCGGAGCTATGCGAGGAAAATGTGTTGACCGCTCCATGTCCAGCGTTAAATAATACTTATCTGTTTGCAATCTTATCAAATTCTTCCAAAATGCTTTCGCCTGACCGGATGATCCCAAAAGCTTATGCGAGCTTGCGTCTTTTTCATTTATTTTATTATTATAAAAGAGTTCCCTTTTTAAAATCGTTTTTAACTCACGTACCTTCCAACTACTTTTGTGTTCAGACCTGACCTTTATATATATATATATATATATATATATATATATAGAGAGAGAGAGAGAGAGATACATAGATAGATAGATAGATAGATAGACATATATAGATATAATGGAGGAGTTCCCCCTTAGAGAAGCTGCTGGTAGAGTTTCCAAAGAGCAAGACACTGCAATTCATGGTTTATTGTACTCAAAATGATAAAAGAAACAACCAAGTCTACTTAACCCTTTCGTGGACCGTGGGATGATTACTTTCTCCCCACACAATCTTACAAAACACACATGTGGGAAGCGCAAAACACATTATAATATATTAGTCTTGTTATTGAAACGACGGGAAGACTGATTTCGCTTCGCTTTTGCTGTCATCAATTGTTCGATAGTTTGAATAAAATTAGCAGCTCTGTTTTGAGAGTTTGGAAACGTGGAGGGAGAAATAAATGGTCCACGAAAGGGTTAAAAGACCAATGGCTGAGGACGCTTCAGCATATATTAATATCATACATCTTTCAAGTAAGTGGCAACGACGTGCTCAAATTTAAGGTCAGAGAAAAACTCGCAAATCACACAAAATATGGTGAGTGACTTTTTCCTACACAACAGGGCAGACATGGCCCTAGGGGTCCTGACTGATCCCCATCACATTAAGAAACTTTCTGAGGGCACAATGACTAATTGGGGATCAAGTTCTTTCCACAAGCCAATCTTACAACATATCAAACGTTTTATACAGAGTATACTGAAGATGTCATAATTGAGCTCTTTGGCTCATCTAACTATATATCAATCTATTTACCGAGTGTCCATAGTTACACTTCCCTTCTTCAAAGATGTCTACATTAGAAGCTGTTGTTTAGAGAATTATAAAATATTGTGTAGAACATAATGAGGGGAGGGGAATATTTTATCAATGACAAAAATGTTCGAAATTTCATACGCAATCTTACGATTTCCTATGGCAGCTGAAAACGATATTGAACATGTCTTATAGTAACATTTTTTTTTAACTAGAGGAAATGTTCAATAAATTTACACACAAAAATATGGTAAAACTACCTACAAACCATCCATCCTCGATTTCCTAACTGGTCAACATATCATATTAGAAACTAAAATGACTAATTTTTCTTTACACAAATATACTTAAACGCATACAAAACAATTTATAAAGATATATATCATTATTTTCATAATATATATTTTTATTTAATATATATTTAATTTCGTATAATATATAAAATATATTTATGTTTATAAAATGATATATATTTATAAATGTATATATATATATATATGAAAAATATTATATGAACAAAATATATAATATAATGTATATATATATATATGATATATATATATATGTATATATATATATATATATATAATATATATATAAATGTATATATATATATTATATATATATATGTATATATATATGTATATATATGTATATATATATATGTATATATATATATATATATATATATGTATATATATATATGTATATATATATATGTATATATATATATGTATATATATATATATATATATATATATATATATATATATATATATATATATATATATATATATATATATATATATATATATATAAGATATATATATATATATATATATATATATATACATATACAGAGAGAGAGAGAGAGAGAGAGAGAGCATTTAGGGCATGAATATTTAAGTGAAGTTTGAATTTGATATGTTTTTTATTTAATGTCATTGTATTTAATAATACAACGCAAGTTGTTATTTTACAATGAAATATTTACGAAAGTACTTTTATCAAAATAAAAGCTTGACGTATAAAATTATACTACAAGACTTCAATAAAAGAATAAATAAACGATGTCATTCTATTTTGTATGTATTGCCATAAACCGAACACATAATGAGACAATGTAAAAATAATGATGTCTCAACTTTTGCTATCAATCCCCAAGCATTCTTATAAAAATTGAAAACATGATTTATACACTAATAAAAGCAGGAATTTATGAAGACCAGGGACTTTTAAGTACCCAACGAAGTGTTAAAATTTTGCCCAGATTCATGGCATTTGAGGCATATAAATTATTATTTTCCTAACATTATACCTGTGCTAGCGGATTGCTTACCAAGCGAAAATACCTCAAATATATACGACTTTTTTGAGTAATATATTAAGGCTTAAATCTTTATGGTCTTATTCCTGTAATATTTCAGAAAGTTTGTAGTTTATATCCTGGATAAAATTGTATCAGCGTTTGCAGGATGTAAAGTTTAAAAAAATGGTAACGATGTAAGCCAAGAAAACTTATTTTGTGAATAACTGTTTATAAATGTTGTTAAAAAATTTGTTTTTTTGCATAATCATTTATGCATTATGTTAACAATTATTATGAACAAAAAATGTCGAAAAAGTAGTATGTGAATTTATATTTAGAATAGAATACACGTAAAGGGTTCGTTGAATTTCAATTTCTAAGTTTTTAATTTTCAATGATATTTTTATAATATTTTTATAGATATATAATTTTGCTACGTGAAACATATGACACCAAATCTATTAGAAAAGAATTTTTGATTGAAATACGAGACTATTTGATTGAAATATTCATATTTTAAAGATATTTGTGTAATGAGATTGTATAATGTTCCTACATAAAACATATAATATACAAAAATCTTTTATAAAACCTGTTTTCATTAAAACATGAGACTATTTGATTAAAATTGACTCATCAAACAATATCCCTTTAAAATGTTCCTAGGGTAAAGCATACTAACCTATTGTTCTTTTTTATTTGTAAATATTTGGTAAATATTCATAATTACTATGCATACTATTTATATAATATCCTTTATTTAAAATTATTTAATATTTATATATTTATATATTAATAATTGTATATTAATATTTATATATTAATAATATTTATATTCCCCATAACTACAAAAATAAACATTAATATAATACAAAAACATTAATAAACAATCTTCAAGATTTTAATGAAAACACACACAAAAGTAATTCATTTGTAACATTTCGAAATTATTAATTCATAAAAATGTGAAAATATAATTTTTAAAGTTTATAATAAAGGTTTATGAGAAATTAACTAATTCCACTCAATTACAATAATCGTGTTACTTGAAAATCATTTTTTTAATGAAGATTATACCAACTTGATTTTATCAGAAGAAAAAAATCTTTCAAATTTTTTATCTAAAACAGTCCTTTAAACGAATTTTGTTCCTCTTACATAGAAATTTATTTGTAACTCACATTAAAGAAATGAATTAAATAATAAGAATAGTTTTAATATGTTTACAACTGCACAGATTAGTAAAGAGTACAACTAAAATAAGTTTTAATTTAATTTTTCAACTCATTTGTAGATCACGTTCATGCAAGGATGTAATGCTATCAGATATATCTGTAAAATACTAGTATATGTAAATGTTTGGAGCTGAAGATAAGGGAACTAATATTTGTGAAAAAGTTTTATACGTGATTCGAGGTTGTTTCTTCGAAACAAACGTAATAAAGAGATTTACTTTGAAAACAAACGAAAAATATTCTGTGATTTTTTCCAATGATTTATCTTTAATATATTATACGAACGTGATATGTTTCTCCGTCTAAGTGTTTGTATTCTACTTTTGAAATTTTCCACATTTTTATGACAGCTGAAGGCATTTTCAAAGCGTTTAGCGATGGGCGTATTCTTTTTGACTTATATAAAAGAGACTGTAGTTTTATAAATATTTTTTAAACTTGTTTAATCCTAATATTTGTTTATGTCAGTTTTTGTTTATATATATAGTGTATTTGATGCATGCTACTGAAAAATACTATTTAAGTTAGATGAACTGAAGATTAATGCAAGCTGTGATAGAGAAAATGTTGCTTTGGCTTGTTACATAACATTTATTGACTCAAACAATGTGATTTTTTATATTTGCCGTTATACTGGAGTTTATCGCTTGTAAAAGCTATATAGTATGACATTCGCTCTAAAATCACTGCTATATTAGATACTGCTTAAAGTGTGTTTCTTTATAATATATTGATTTACGGATAAAACAGCGAACAACAAATTAATACGTTTCTGAACTTGGATAAGTGAAGCATCTAGAATATTATAAACAAAATATCGAATCTCAAATGAAGCAACCAAATAATCTGTTTTTATATTTATTTCTCATATTTGATTTTTTTACCATCAAGTTCAATATTTATGGTTTCACTATACGTTATTTGAAAGAGGGTGATTTTTTCTTCAGATTTGGGGATTTTAAGTACTGAAATGTGGAAAGTTCTACAAGAATTAATGTTTTTATTTTTTTACTTTAATATTTTATTATTCTTATTTTATTATTGTTAATTTAAAGTTTAATTTTTAATATTTTTAATATAATGCATGGCGCCACCGAAAACCCCAATTAACATAGACTCGTGAGTTTACAGTGCACATGAGTTGAATGAAAACTCTAAGTCGCCATTGTATCTCAAGAGATTAATGCAATCAAAGTAGTATTTATTGCCATAAATCATGAATAATTATTAGTGCACGTGAATTTGATGACTTGATTCGACGACTGAATTTGACGATTGTTCACGTGAATTAAACAAATTTGATAAAAAAATTTTCGCTTAATAATAAACTATTCAGCTGATCGTATCAATATATTTTTTCGTATTTACTATGTTCATAAGATGTGTTTGCATAAATTGTGAGTGGTATACAGAAATATATCTCTGCACAGCACTTGTTCTAAATAATCTTAAAAAAGCAGTACATTCCATAATATTCAATAATTAGTCTAAGTTATGAAATTATTCAATTAATTTTAAACTTTACAAAATTTCTAAATAGTTTACCACATAACCTAATTTTGTATAGAGTAATAAAATGTGTGCTGAAAAATAAAATTTCAAAGGATTATTAAGGAGGTTCTAAATTTTAGTGCAAATCTATCTTGAACAATAATTAAATTTATCACATTAAACAGTATAAATCATTTCGTAAATTTATTTATTCTTTAAAAGGATAATAAATAGGATTTTTTAATAATTTTAAAACGCTTCTTGCTGTTCAATTTCATACACTTCTGTATCCCTATATTTATGTAACTATTCAATTATTTATTTAGTTTTTGATTTTTTAAATTTAATTTTTTTAAATTTATCAATAAGATTTAATAATTGAATATAAAAAATCTCTAGGGCGAGTTATAAAATCTAAAGAATAATAACTATATAATATCAAAATAATTTAATAAACTAAAAGTGCAAAATTTGGAATAAAAGTGTTATTTAAAATGTAAGAATTTATATTTAATTTAAACTAAGTGAATCCCGCTAAAATATTTCTGCCATTAACTTAGTTATATTTTAATTTCTTTAACAACTTAAAATTTTGACATTTTTTCGACAATTAAAGTATGAATGCAAATTTAAGTATATATATGCTAAAATTTCTTTGGTTGTAAACAAGGTATATATCTCCTTTTTGACCTCTCATAAAGATGCGCTTTGGCGTACTGATATAGCTTTTTAATTAACTCTACTATGATGATGATTAAACAGCAAATTTTTCATTGACAAGCAAAAAAACATTTTTACACATGAGAAGCATACTTAACACATTATTACGAAACAAGTTATATTTAGTGTCATTGGCAAATATATCATGATATAATTCAGTAACCATTTTTATGAAGATAATTTACACAAAGGTGTGCATAAAAAAACTGCATAGAGACTATTATTTTTATATAAATAATATTATTTATTGTGTATTTAAATAAAACGGAATATGATGCACTCGAAAAATATTTTATAATTCGGGTCAGCCCAAAGTTAAAAGCAAGCTTAGAAAAAGAACATTTTATTTTGAAATTCGAACTGTTATGTAACTTTTAGTGGATTCGGTGTACAATCGAGTACACCTTAGTTTGATGAAAAAGTTGGCGATATATTTTGGATTATTGAATTTTGACTTATTTCGTGTACCCAGCTCCGGTTATGAAAAAAAGTTGAATCCTAATTTATTGTGCTATTTTTTTAAAAGGAGGATGTTTTATTGTATAAATGAGTTTATATTAAGATTATTTTTAAAATATATTGAGAAAATTGAGGAGGGGAGAAAATTCGAGGATAAAAATTCTGGAATGTCATTCGTTAATTGCTCCGATCGGATGGAGAATGCTGCTGGTAAGCCTAGCTTTTAATTTCAAAGGAAGATATAATTTACATAGTTCTTATATTATTAAAAATATGAAAATTTTTAATTAATTTACTTACTATTACATTATCAAATGGAGAAATTAAGTTAAATCATCTCTGTTTTATTTTAAAAATTTTGAAAAATTGAATATTCTGTCTTAGTTTAGGTCTGCTTAGTGCAGTGGTAGCGGACATCTTGCTAGTAACATCTTGGTTTAAAAAATCGCTAAAAATCAAAATGTACCCGATTGTAAACTTTTACCCATGTAATAAGATTCATATATCATTTTAATGAACAATAATTGATAGTATAATATGATTTAGTATTTTTGTACTCTTCATTTCAAGCATTTTCGAATAGGTAGAGGACCTGGCATTTTTTACACTTCTACTTTTCACACACGTTGTTTCGTTACTCATATTACTTTGTAAGGACATATGGCATCTTAACAACTAACCAAAATAGAAACAAAGCAGTACTTAAATAATTAAATTATTTAATATTATACAGCACGACGTCTGCCATAAACAGTTTTTACATCTGAGACGTCAATTTGTACATTGGCATATGACATGATTGACGTTTCTTAGACATCTTTGTATGTCAATGGGTTATAGAAAATTTTATAAATACACAATCTAATAATCTGTAATTTAAATTGAATGCTATACATTTTATAAAACATTACAGAAACAAAGGGATAAAAACCATTCACAAATCATGAATTGTCATACAAAACACCAACTTAAAAAAAGTTATCTTTTTATCCAAATGATATACCTAACAATAGTCTTCTTTCCTTTATCATTAATTTTTAAAGAAAACCATTTCAGTAATAATTAATGGGAAAATGCCTTTGTTAGGGAGGTTTCGGTATTTAGAAAAATATTTTCAGAAATTAAATAATGTATATAAAGCTTTTGTTTACTGGCATTTACTTTTATTTTTAATGCCCTGACATGCATTTCAAATTCGGTCATAAATTATAAATTAAATAAAAATTATGTTCAGTAGAAAAAGAAATTGAATTGCACGTGATTTTTTTCATTAAATGAATATAACTGTACAAAGGTTGAAAATAAAGAAGAGAAACTATTTTTTAATACCACACACAAAAAGTTTTTTGAACATAAAACAAGGAACAATAGGTACTGGATGCTTGGTATCTAAATCAATCATGTGTTTTCAAGAAAAGAATTCTTACAATCCTATCATCCGATTTCGATACTGAAAAACCGTATAATCATTCATTTAAATGAACACATATTTTATTTTCCTTTAATCTTCTTCCCCGCGAGAAAACTAAACAAATTTTTAAGAAACATTTTCCAGGTTAAAACTCGGAAACAATTTATCTCGTTTCGAAAGTTTTTTTTTTTTTATTGCGACCTTAATTTGAATTGTAAATAAGTTTTATGTCTCTTCGGTGAAGAAAGTTAATTTAAATTTGGAAATATTGTCAACTTTAAAATTATTCAAAAACTTTTGATCGCGCTTTCTTATAGTACCGACCATCTTTCAGAAATAATTGAAAATAAAAGTCGGAAATGGAGGAAATGAAATAAATTTCAATTATTGGATATTTGATATTTTTATTCCAAAGGCTATCTGCCATTGATTATGCCATTTTAGAATTTTTTTAAACAGGAAACTGATATTCGGTTTTCAATTATTGAAATTTTAATCGCTATAAATGATGTCCTTACATCAGAAAAAATTAACATTCGATCAGGACTCCATTTTATAAGTTTCTTCACTCGTAATTGGTAAAGCAGGGAATGTTAAAAAATGTCGTATGGAAATAAGACAGGTTTAATCATAGTTATATATTTTTTTCATCATTACGGATCATCCTTAGATAATTTTTAAAAAAAAGAATAGGGTTATAATAAAATTGTTAGAGTGGAACAATGAAAAAAATGGATAAAGTTAGAACTCAAAATTAAATTATAGTTTTATGTTTTCACGAGAAAAGAAAATAGTGAAAATACATTAATATAAAAATATTTAAGAAATAATTTAAAAATAAGAACAATATAAATAACTTGCAAAACTGAAAGATCTTAATCCAACTGATTAACCAATGATTAACCAAGTGACATTTTACCCTATAATATATTTAAGGAATATGATTTTGCTTATCAATTGATCTTTTTATCTTTTTCTTTTAGATTTTTTTCTGTAGAAGGAAGTAATTTAGTATAACATCATTGAGAAAAAAAATTATTTGGATATTGCTCGTTCTTCATTTTGATATATTTATAGCATAAATTCTACTTGCATTTATAATACTTGAGGCTAGGTATTGTTTTTCTAATTAAACAGTGTATTTATCGCTAATTTTATATGAATATTTTTAATATTTATCAAGCGTAATGATTATGGAATAATATACGTGATTTATATAATGAATTTAAATAATAAATTTTTTGTTAAAAATAATAAAAATATTCAAAAAGAATTTTCAAAAACTATTTAAGTGTGTAAAAAAATATAGTTGTAAAATAAAAAATTGTTCAGTTTAGTGTTATTGCTCTATAAAATACTTATACGGCAATTATCTATAGTGATACATATGTAATATCATTACTGCATAAACAATACTTCATGTAACCGTTTAAGGGCATAAATGACAGTGAAATGCAATTTTAATTATTCACGATATTTTTATAATGAGAATAAATTACGTTGTTACACTACACATGTAAAAGAGAAAAATCTATTAGAAAAGTGATCTGGATCTGAAAAAAAAATACCTCTATTTGTGAAAAAAATTAAAAATTCCTTACACACGATACATTGTTTCTCAAGCACGATATCATAAATTTAACAGTTTATCAAGGAAAAAAACAGTAAAAATTGATTATTGAGCTATATTCGTCTTGGTTTATATTGACAATAATTATCTAAAAAGGCTTCATCAAATAGTATTTTATAAATCAACAAAATTTGATGGCGACGTCCTCTTTAAATGGCCCAGAAATTTTCTATGAACACAGAATCAAAAAGGTGGCTAGTTCATGTATTTTAAAATACTTTTGATTTAGCTGGGATTCATTCGTAGGTTTTAAACAAAGAAATTACTAGTGCAGCGTGTATACAGACCTTCACATGTATATCTAAAAGAAAGTTCTCAAAATTACGACATATTACCAAATAAGACGTTTAGTTTAAATATAACATAATTTCTCTTATTTACAAAATTCATACATTGGAGTAATACTAAAAATTAGTATACTTTAGTTCTACTAAAACCATTATTTATTTACAAGAATAATAAATTAATATTCAAAATAACGTTAAGAAAAAATTAGTATAAGTTGTTTTTTCAATAAACAACAACTTTATACTTAAATATGTGTATAGATTTGTAATAAAATTTATACATAAATTATAGCTTCTCCTCTGAATGATTTAAATAACCATTTATTTTAAGAAATATCAAAATTTGTTTGAGGAAGCATTGAAATCATTTACTGCCAATTTCTCTTGAAAGATTTTAAAATACTTTAAAATGTTAAGTATAAATATGTGTTTCTGTGAGGCACTATAAGGCAACAAACCTACCATTCTTTAGAACTTAAGTAACGGATAAAAAATAAAGTGAATATATATAAGTGTATCATTTCCACTTACTTGCGTACACCACTTACTTCTAGTAAGAAGCAGCGAGGCAGAAAATCAAACGGAAAAAGAATTTCTGTTATCATGAACGAAGTTACTTCTCCCAAGACGTGGCCCAACTTATACTATTTCAGATGAGTGGGGAAAAGTGGGAAATAATGCATTTCTAAGTGGCTATACTTTGGTATATTCTCTTGGTGAACAATAAAGGTAATTGCATGCACGATTTTTTTCTTTTAACCTTTTCTGTGTAGAGCACACACATGTATGGAAATATTTTGTATAATGGATACGTTATTGTTATAATATCTACATATTTCTAAAAGAAAATGTATAGACACTCTAAAAAATATAATTTAATAATTACATTAGTTATATTAGTCATTAATTTTTCATGTTCATACACTGATATATATATATGTAATGAGACGGAATTCACGATGGGTGGTTGCAGTCATGACCATAAAAATGATACCGTTTCAGCTAAAGACCTTTATTAAGATAACGTTGAAGGACGGGTTCTCATTTCATCATACGGACAGGACAAACTGAAGGGTCAGCTAGCAAGAAGTTCTATGTACAAAACACGTAATACCTGGGTCAACATCTGTGGAAAAATATCTCAAGAAAAAACTGTCTCCAACAGCGTGTATCTCCTTTTTATTTGGAAATTTCCTAAATTGTCCGCTAGGGCCATGTAGGATTATAAATGGCCAGGCCCCTTCTCTGAGGGCATAAACTGTAGCCCCAATGATCAATTTAGGTTAGGGGTTAAAAAGGGGAATGCAAAATGACGCCGGAAATTTTATCCCTTGATTTAAGTTTTGAATATATATATATATATATATATAGATAGATATACATATATATATATATATATATATATATATATATATATATATATATATTATATATATATATATATATATATAATATATAATATATATAATATATATATATATATATATATATATATATATATATATATATGTGTGTGGGGGGGCGGGTGAGTATATCATTATGTGAATGTAACATTAAAAATTTACATTAAATAGTGACGTAATTTCCTAATTGTAATTTCTCTTAGTGTTGAAGACCCTGATTCACAGCAGCGTAATGGCGACCACAATGGTGTACTAATTTTTACAATAGTAAATAAAAACACTAATTTTTGTAATTTTCAAATATTTATACAAACTGAATGGCCAGATGACAAAAATATTCATACACTCGGGTATGGCGGCGATTAAAAAACACTTCTACTCGACAGTACCTGAATAAAAGGCATGATGCAGCAGAAATCATTACGGAAAAATCACTTTATACCCCAAACGGCTTTCTAAGTGGCCCAGACGTACACAACATTGAAATTCTCCAATCCTTCACTTTTTCTTGAAGGGTGAAAGACCTCAAACCTTATTCGATAGTTATCTTCAGTTTTCCTTTACTTTTAACTTCATCCGTGAACCACTATTGCTATTACAGTCTTTAGAAAAATTCTTGTTTAATTAATCATTTGCTTTATTTTTATGAAATAAAATAGAACATTTCCAACATTTTTTTTAAATTTCACATGTTCACAGTCAAGTGGTTAACAATTACAACCCTTAACAGCCTTGTCTATTGAATGAAATCCTTAACTTGTAATTCTATAATACTGCAATTGTTTTTAGTCTAAGCTTATTTAGGTTATCAACTTGTGTTATACCTGACGTTTCACTGACCATCTAGTAAGTCTAGGACCTAAAATTGCTGCCCAAAGGCAAGAATACCACGAGTCTTCTTTCCGGGTATATATGTAGAATAAAACGAATTTTTATTTGACTTTTGGTTACCATTGTCTGAGACTTTAGCTTACGAAAGTTTTCGTATGGAGTTCGTGTGAAGGTATAAAACTAAATTAAATTGCGGAAATTAGTTCCTTTTTATTTGTGAGGATGGACTCAATATATTCTACATAATAAGTTACAATGTTTGACATTATCACTTTCCAGTTTTCTCCTTTGAATTCCATGGACCGATTTAAAATAAACCTGTGATATATTACAAACGCTTGTAAAAAAATTGATAGTAATTAACTGTCTAAAACGCTACAACGGATTTATTTTGGGGTAAATAATACACGTTTTTACATTTTCTGGCCGTTGCTATTTTAATTGTAATTAAGCTTGAAATTCGAAGATGGTACATTATAAGCTTGGATTTTTAGATGGTTATATTATAAGCTTGGATGTAGATCTCTGTTTAACATGTTTCCATGTTAAAAAAATAAAAAAATACAAATTAATATTAACTAAAATTACATTCAATAAAGAGTATGACTTATTATCGTAGGTGTCCGAGCATATACTTGTGTGCAAACTAACTGAACATTGATCATAACTTTTTACATTTAATATTAACTATATTAACATTTAATGCGTAAAATAAAATTCACATAATAAATAATAAAATAAGGAGCGCCATATACGTAAATTAAAACTTTTAATATTCTTGATGAACATATTACAGATTTTAAATCTTTTTTTACTCGATAGCTTACCACAGAGTACTTTGTTGAGTGAATTAATTTAGTTAATGGGTTATTATTATATTACACGGTCCATTAATGCAGTTTAAAAGCTTAAGATATTAAATTTATTTCTTGGATATAAAATCCAATACTTTTCTAAAACACTTCTTGATAAGTATATTTGGAGTTAAAAAATAAATAACAGTGCTAAAATGAATGTTTTTCTCTTCTCTGTGTTAAAATGCAGTATTATGCAATAATTTATGTTTAATTAAATATATTTTTCTTGGCGTAATAACTATTTTATTTTATTACATACGTCTAGATACTACAAATGCATTATGTTCTTAACTACTTAGGTAATATTTTATCAATTGGAAATTTCCATCTTTAATAGTCACAAAAGATAAGTGTGTTTTTTTATTGTTTTACTGTTATCCCTTTAATATTTTCATTTCTTTGAAGAATTCGAAAAAAAGTGTACATTTTATTATTGTATTTTATATTCATTTTACCATTTTAAATAATAAAATGCTATTACAATTACTATTTTTATGTATTAATGATAAGGTAACTGTTGTTTTTCAATTTTCCTCCAATAAAAATGTGTAAAAATGGCTTTCTTTTCCTACATAACTGCCAAACAGGATAAAGTTAAATAACCAGTTATAAATATTAAAAAATTACAGTTTTTCGGTTACAATTACATTTACTTGCATTTCACGTAATTGCATTTATGAAAAAATGCAATTAAGTAAAACAAATCTGACTTGTCTGAATAATGTCTTCTGCAATACTATTGGAATCACTATTGAAAGTCATTTGGAAAACTCATTACTCTCAGATTCATTTACAGATATTTTAGATTCTGATTTCGAATCATACTTTAAATCACAAAGAATTAGCTGCATACGCTCCACGTCTGTCATTATTTTAAAGTAAAATTGCATTGCATCAATATATTTGATTAATAAAATAAAATCAAAACGTTGATCACTGAATAATAAAAATTGAACTAATGATGCAAAACATTTTACCAAAAAAACTAACCAATCAAAAGAGTTAACATCATATAGAAAGCAAAGAAGAGTTTAATACCCATCTATAAGACGAATTTGATATTAAATAAAAAACATGTAGGTGAAGCAGACAAGCAAGGTATAAACAATACTGCGGTACGTTGTTTGTACAAATAATTAACGAATACAGTGCCTGCATGGAGTAGGGGTGATACTGAAAAGTTCCAATAAAGTAATAACAATGAGCAGGTATTCAAACCTTTTCAAAAGTAAATTAGATTTGTTAACCTAAAATATCTTGAATACAGATTCCCTGAAATAAAATTGCACACCCACAGAAATACTACGATTTTTTGCTGGAAAATTTATTACTAACCCCAGGAATGCTTGATGTTGAATTCACATGAATTATTGTGTCTGCTTAGAAGTTGTAATGAAATATAATAGATTTATATTTCTAAGCTATATATTTAAAGAAAGAGAAATGAATAAGTCGACGGATTTTCATATTTTTGTAGTTACTCCAAATCACTGATATGACTATATCATACATTCTATATATTTATAGAATATTTTTAATATTTCTTTTTAAGACAGATTACATTTATGGCTATTTAAAATAAATGCGGTGGGTGTGGTAATATCTTCCACTACATTTAAATTGTTAGTCTTACATGCATTATTTTATTAATGTTATATATTTCAAAAGTATGTTGAATAAAGCATACAATATATTTTTCAAGTCATAAAATGGGATAGAAGAAGCAAAATTTGCTAAGGAATTATACACCTTACATTTAGAAAAAAGAATTGAGAAGGATTGAATATCGTTGCCTTGATTTTGTTTAAGTTCCCACTGATTTCTGGATTCAGCATTGTAACCTTTAAATCTTTCTCGTGTTATGCTAATTTTATTTAAGAATTTCTTTTGTTCAGGTGGTCTAAATGTATAGATTATGCAGCAAATATTGCTATTTAGTAAGCAACAGTTTTATTTCCCCAAAACATATACTGGAATTTGATTTTTTCAATGTCCCAATTAGACCTTTAACATTGTTTTTACAATTTATGAGCTACATATTATAAAGATTAAAAATGTTAAAACAAATTTATCCCACAACCGGTTTTAGAGAATTTTGAAATATTTTGAACTTTCTTCTTTCCTATTTTATATTTAAATTCTGCTACCAACTGAGCTTTAAATATCTTCGAACGTTATTCAGTAATTGACTTAAAATATCTTCTAAATTTTCAGACCAAAGTTTCTTTAGTTTAATTTTACAGTCATATTTAATCTAACACTATTGTTTCAATTTAATGTTAAAATGCCATAGGTTCACTGGTAGGTCTATTAGTTAGCATAAAGCAGCAGAGTTTGAATGAATAAAATTTTATTTTTTATCATGTGCATGCAACGAATGAAAATATTCATTATAGGTTACACGAGAAAATTAACTTATATTTGATTTTCCAGGTCTGCTGGGCAAATAAGTGCTACTAATAAAGTAGCAATCTTGACTCAACTGAGCTCCAGAACTGTGAAATTTATCAGGTTAACAAACTTATTACGTTAAAAAACTCATTGGTCGATTGACCATTGCAATGCAGTGGATCTGCTTAAAATACTTCAAGAATATACTCTTTGACGGTAACGTCAACCTTCGAGTGAGCGACATTATGTCAGCATGAAACTAAAGATTGTTTATCATTTTGGGGAAGAAAGAGTAAATTTTGATCATTTATTCTGGCTCTAAAATCACACAGGCAACACTTTAGTTGTTACAGAAGGAAAACCATTTTTCTGAGGCAAATGAAAAATATAACCAGTGGACAGAAAATAAGATTTTAATGTTAGTTAAATATAACTTTATACAGAACATTCTTTTAAATGGCATTTTATGTCTGGGGAATTAGTTATTAACCACTTCCCTTACAATTTTTTTTATAAAAATTGCAAAAAATCATCACATTTTTTTTTAATATTTTAAATACAACTAAATGAATCAAAATAAAATATGAAGGTTTTAAGTTGGATTTTTCATTTTTTACAGGCGTAAAAGGATTTAATTTTAATATTAATTTACTACCTCGAGATATCTCGGGAAAATGGAAAAAAGTTAAATATTAGTCTTTGTATGAAGGTTTTTGAAACAATAAGGGGTAACACAAAGTGATACCTGACAGTCTCTACACTGGTATCGATCTTTTTAATTACTGGTTTACTTCTGGAATATGTTTTACGATAGCACAAAGTACACTGTCTCGTTGGATTTAATTTGTTGTTTCAATAGCAGGATTAACATCTTGAAAACACCTTGAGGTTAACCTGAGTGGTAAAAGATAAATCCTGGGTCACCCGGATGTAGCAGCAACCTCACCACGATGATTTTCTGAAATTAGTTTTTTCAGTCAGACACGTGACCAATTCCACCGAAAGAAACGCGAAACCAACAAAACTTTGAAAACTACCAATGAAAGTTCAATATTTCCTTTAATTTCCTCCAGACCATGTAAAACCATGATAAAAACAAATCGTACTGCAAATTCTGATTTTTCCGAGTTTTCTCGGGATAATAATTAACTGCAATATATACGAACCCGAGATAACTCGGGATAATATGGAAAGCGGTTAAAACATGAGGAGGGGATTGAGAACAATTTTGGATATATTACATGCATTTACTCCGACATTCTCATTGTTTAATTCTTTTAGTATTCGAATCTCTTTTTTTATTTTGTGATGACTTCTTATATAACCCACACAAACCATATAACTACAAAAAAATTGACTTTTCAAAAGTTATTTTACATCCCCTTGGATGCATTTATTTGATTACCTACTTCATGCTAAAAGTAATCTTCTTTACAATTTATTTTGATCACCTCATTATCGATTTTAGATTACAAATCACGGAGAAACTACTTATGGGCAGTTAAAAGCAAAAGAAAATCTATAATGACTCCATGCGGGATTGCTTACGAAACTGCTGCAATACATTACAGTAAATATAAATCAGCTAAGTTAATGTCAAAAATTATTAAATGGGGCTCAAGAAAAATAACTCTTCATATAACAGTACTACACATGCAAATCGGGACCAATCTAAATTCAGACATTTTAAAGATACAAAAGCTTAAAGCAATCGATTTTCAGATAAATATTCTTTCAAGTTTTTGCATACAATTTATTTAACATATCTGTATACAAATATTTTCTTTCAAGGGTGATAAAAAATATATTTTAACTGTAACTCGAATAAAATATCATATATTTTAAAGGTAAAATTTTTGCAAATTGGAAAAGGGTGCTTCTCTAAATATTCATCTTATTCTTTTATACATACAGGTATAGGATAAAATAATAGGTACGATGGTGACAAAATATTTACATTTTTTAAAAATTTAAATAAATTTTTATTAGTGTGACTCTAGTAATCGATTGGGTCACCTTTGGCCTGGATAACAGCTTACATTCGACGCGAAATTGGGCAAAATTTTTTAACAAAGTTCACCAGAATTCGCACCCATTGTGCAGGGCGTCTCGAGTTCAGATAATTTGTGTGGAGGAGAAAACGGAACACGGATGTTTTTATCTAAATAACTCCACAAAGGTTTAATAATATTGAGATTAGTGAACTGAGAACAAACATCATATTAGATGTGGCACTTCATTATCATGCTCATGAAACCATGTTTGAAGACAGCGAGACGTGTTAACAAGGGCGATGTCATCTTGGAACATAGAACGTTTTCCCGGAAAGATAGTCTGGAGCATAATGCGAGAATGATCTGTGAAAATGCTTCGATAATGGTAGCCGGTAAGCATACCCTTCAAGACAACGAGAGGCCCTAATCCATGGATAGATATTGTAGCTCCACCATAACAGAAGTGATTAAATGTTTCACAGTTGTAACCACAACATCAGCATAAAATGTTTCTACCTGTGTTCGCCAGACGAACACACGTCTGGAATGATGTAGATGATGATTCATCAGACCAAATGACATGTTCCTATCGCAGTTGTGTCCAGTTTAGGTGGTCTCGGCACCACTGTGGTATTTTCATAGCATTTCGCTCAGAAACTAACGGTTTTTTGAATATCTACTCTGCCAAGAATGTTCGCAGAATGCAACTTTCGTTGAATAGTTTTCAGGGATACAGGATTTAGAAGGTGGGTATTCATCTTGGACTTTATCTGAGGTTATGTAGTCTTGAAATTTCTGGTGACTATTCACTTCAATACCCGTCTCTTACGGACCTTCAGCTTCGACTCTCACCTAGTGTTGTCCTTAGCAGAAGACACCTTATCCAGGTTTGTGTAGGATGTCATGACCCTTCAAACAGTGGTTCTTGAAATACTTACCAGATTGGCTGTTCTGGACACGGACGCTCCAGCAAGGCGAGCACCTATTATCATCCATCTTTTCACGTCGGAGAGATAAAAATAATCCCGCTTTGCTGGGAACAGAAATTTCTCATGCAGCTCTCCTACTGTGAGATACTTAATTAATACCTCTCTTTCGCTGCCACTAGGTAGCACATTGTTGCGACACGAGGAAGCCGTGTATTGGATGGCCGAAGTACGACCCATCTTTAAATGGATATTTCTATAAATCTGTTCTATACCTTTACATACACACATGTATGCTTAATTTTATCATCTTGATTTAAGAGGACATAGTACACTTCTAATGCAAAGTAGAATTGTATGATTTCCTCTTAAATATAACAACTCCTTCTCTATTTGTCAAAAAATAAAATCATATAAAAGCAAATATTTATGTAAAGAAACAAAATTCAATGTACGTATTTGGATATATGTGTGAATATATGTATATAAGAGCAAAGGGCAGTAATTTACATTTTTGAGGTATTAAAATATTTTTTACTCTTTAAAGATTAAACATGAATCAAGTATTTGAACTCTCTTTAGTCATTTGTATTTATCTACAAAATACATATAACGTTTACAAAAAAATTATAACGTTTATATATATTAATTAAACGGTATTTAATTCTTTTTTTTAAATCAAGGTAAATTTTTTATTAGAATCAAAATGCATAACAAATAGGCTTTAAATAATCGAAATACATACTGAATGTTATGTCACTATTAGTTTGTAAATTGAAAACCAAATATTTAGATTGCGTGCTACATCATTCATAGACTTTATAGATGGAAATCTTATACGTTTAACTGTCTTTGAATTTGTATTAATGAACAATTTTCAACTAATGTTGAAGACCTAATAAATTATTGTTTGACTATGACCAGAACATATGCCTAAAATCTCTATATCTACCCTATAAATAATATGTGCTTGAAGTATAAATATTTACATCAAAATCAGAGACTAATTATATTGTTTTAAGGTTATTTGAATTTTATACGCTAAAAGTAATTTGTTTAATATACTGAAACAAATCATTTTAGCACTTTAAATTAATATTTTGAGTGCAATGCATTGGTCCATCCAGATATCTACATATTCAAATTATACAATTTGAGCTGAATATGGAATAGAGAAAACAGTTGAAACTATCAAAATATATTACATTAATATTATTTTCTAGTTATTTGACGCATCACGTGAGAGTTCTAGAACAACTATTTCAGCTATCTCTAAATAACAATATATGTTTTACATAAACTGAGCGTCATTGCAAAACTAAAGCAAATAACACCTTTCACATTTGATATTACTGGATAAAATATTTAATTTCAGTCTATAGTTAGTCATTTTCAGTATAAGGTTAATATCTAAAAAAATATAACATCATACTTTATACAAAGTATAAATACAAATTGCTTAAAAATGTAATACCGCATTAAAAATCAAAATATGTTTACAAAATTCATAATTGTTATTTGATTTAATTAAATTTTAAAGTGAAATGTAAACATAAAAGTAATTTGACAAACAGTATCTATTATTTAGATTAAAATTTTATAATTTCACAACACAAATATGTTTTGTGTAGGATTTTTCAAAATTATTTAAAAATGCCATATTTTGACGGTATTGTTAAACACATCACTCAGAATGCGATACGAGAATATTATATTGTTAATTTTACTGAATGATATATAAATTTTCTATTAGCTCTGCAAGTTTAGATACTTGCTTATGAGACTCTTTAAGAAACCCTTTATCCTAATTATTTTATTATTAAGATTATTATCCAGTGCTTGTTTATTCAACGTATAAAATACTTAAGGCATGCATCAATGAAGAAACAAAAATTATTGAAAAGTTGTCTAATGAACAATTTCAAATTTTTTTCTATACATATAGTGTGTTTTAGAAAAGAGAAATTGTAAATTATATTAGAAAAAAGAATAAAAACTATTTTTCATTCAAATTATAATTTCTTAAATATTAAAATATCATTAGCTATACATTTTGGTTCTTTTTTATATAATCTGAAAACATCTGATAAAATTTGACTGGTTATTCATGTAGCGAAAAGAAATAAAACTTCTAAGTATCTGAATATAACCAGCAATGACAGTAAATTATTAAAATGCATATTGCTAATAAAAATAATAAATTTATATAAAATGTATAATATAAGTATTTTTAATTTATACAGTTTTTCAAACTTGTGCAAATATGCTGAAATATTACTGCAATAGGCAAAAAGTAATGAAAATTTAAATGGAAATCTGCGAACAACTATAGTATTATTAATGATAATTGATTAGAACCATTTTCCTTTATTCATGTTTGCTATGTACTGCCAAATTCCAGACAAGCTACACAGATATAACGACTACATACACAAACACACACACATTATATATATATATATATATATATATATATAATATATCAAAATCAATTCACTTTAATATCTCTTTAAAAACCTCATCTCTCCCAATCTAATTCCTTAAAATCTATTTTCCGAGCCACAAAATAAATGTCTTAATCAAAGGAGTTTTCTAGACTTAATATTATCCCAACAAATTTTACAAAGCTTTTTGTGCAACATATGTAAATATTTTTTTTTCCATTGAACACATTTTCCAGATATCACCGGCAAATGGCTTAGTTATTCCCCTGATCTAACAGTTAAATCCGCTGACGAAGTTTCATGTCTTTTAAGAAAATTGTACCTGTCTCGCTCTGGGATACATCTCTGTTCCAGCAAAGTATTTTTCGTATCATTATGTTACCTTCAGTTGACTAGCAAAAATGTCAGTTACTCAATAAAGATTTAAGTTGTTTTCAAAATTGTGTTTCTTTTCAATATGGCCCGACTGCAACATTATTTATTAGTCTAGCTGAATAGGCTTCTCCTTTCTCATTAGCCCGGGCAAGCAAACACAATAGGAGCTACATAAGTGCTATGACCGGAAGTTATTATTTCCTCTAGATTATATATATATATATATATATATATATATATATATATATATATATATACATGTGTGTGTGTGTACGTGTTGTAACAATGAGTTACCACTACTGCAGAACGCCAGAGCGGGAGACTAACCGAAGTACGAAAGCGATGTCAGTGACTCACCCCCCTCTTCGACCCTCATTGGGCAAGAGAGGTTGCTAACGCGGATCAGCCGTCTTTGGCCCTGGCTGACTAGCCATTGGATTTTGCTCGGCAGATATGAAGTTCCCTTCAGATTAAAAGCAAACCAAGACGGAGCGAACGGAGAACTTCATCAAAGGCGGAGAATGCTCAACCATTTTTTAATCTAAACATAGCATCATCAGAGGCAAGGTGTATCTCCAACGTTCCAGAAGTTTACGACTTCCCCATATTGATATTTAATGTTTTTTTTTTTTTTTTGGTAACCAGATTGTTCAAAAATAGAATTGTAAATAAAGAGTCTGCAAAAGGGTAAGTCTTCTTTCACTTGTATCTGGTGTCTTAATTCTTTGTGTTATCTTAACAGGTCTGATATAAGTCATTGGTACGTAATGCGTGCTTGCGTGTGTATGTGTCTGTATGATGTACGATTCTTTTTATTACGGAAAAGCGTATTATAGACTATTAGATGATTAATACACTAACACATGAAGTTACACCAGTAAAAAGGCATATGCAGAAACTGGAAAACAGACTATAATAAAGACTATGAAAATACTTCTTTTAACTTGATCAAGAATATTTCAATTCATTCATTTTATAGATTTTTTTATTTCTAATTATTTGTAAGGTTCCATGTGTTTTTATATAGTATTTTAGACTTTTTATTAAGTCACCAACATTTTAACTAAGTTCAAAATGAGCTTTTGGTTTGGTTTGGAGTGCTACGGTCTACTTTTTGCAACACGAGGGCTAATAAGACCGGGACCTACAGCTTAAAGCCGATTCCAAACGGCTACGAACATCCATGCCACTGTGGGATTCGAACCCACGAACTCTGGTACCGAAGGCCAGCACCCTAACCAATCGGTCATCGTTCGGCTAATGAGCTTTTGTATTTAATACTAAGTAAATATGGTTTGCACTTTACAAGGCTTATGCAATCAAAATGGGAATTTCTTATATTTTATTCATGGCATAACGCTAGGATAGTACGCAGCCAAAACATTTCCCAAAAGAAAGCAATATAATTAAAGAAATATAAAAATATAGACTTTAAATATTTTCTAAAATGTCATACATATTTTAATAAACATATGATCTATCAAGCTACACTTTTGTATTTACACATTCATTATCTGGTTTCATAAAAATTTACAATTTCTGTCCAAGTATTGTTGCATCTGTTAAAACTGAACATTTCCTTTAAAATACTTGTTTAACTCCTGTGATTTTACGCTTGTCTGGAAAACTTGTATTTCTATATTCTAGCTATTGTACCCCTAATAAATATAAAATATGGCTTTTTAATCTCATACATCTAATTTATTCCTTCGCATACTATATTTTTTGTTCAATGAATACATCACTTTGCTTTGATAACAAAATTACCATTCACAGTGTTGTAAACTTTGCAACAAATATGCTGTCTGAATATAGAGAGTTCTTATTTGTTACTATTGTTTCCTCAAGAGACAATAAAAAATTTTACGACTTTGTTATTTCGCCACACGCATTGTTTCCTTTGACGTATCGATATAAACTTACAAAAGGGAAAAAATCAATTTTCTCCGCTCTCTGCTGTAGAGTTTCGTTCACAGACCTCGCCTAACAGGTTACCAATATTGGATTTTCTTTGTAGCTACTACAAAACCTTCCTTTTTTATACTTTGTTTGTGTTATTATGCATTAGTTGATTAAGTTAAGAATCATGATAATTTATTATTTTATTTTCACTTCTGATGGTGAAGAAGTTTCCTTTTCATTAACAATGTAATATTTTTTTTTCGTATTTCCTTATTGAATCTGGCGTGAATTATTTGTTACGTTTTCGATGAATCCACCGCATACTAAAAGCTAAATTATGCCTAAGACGGTGATTTCTTTTACTTTGAACATTCATACATATTTATGCTCAGAAAGTATGGTTTTAAAGAATAATTTTGGATATTATATGAATAAATTAGATCAAAATATTCGGGATTTTTACATTTTTTATAGATAACAGTAGCTGATTTTATTATAGACTAAACTATATATATTTATCCTTTCGGTTCTCCTATGTAATTACTTTAACTAAAACTAACTTTTAAAATAATTATAAAACTTTGTTCCAATAATGACTTGTTTGGTTTTTATGTAGTGTTTCAAATTTTATTTACAGTAGCCACATACAATTAGGATAGTCATAATTGCTATTCAAATTATATGTACTTCATCTATATGGCATCTGGATATTAAGTAAAATATTTTCTTATTTAAAAAATGACAATTATTTGTAAAACTGTGCTTATATTAAATTATATACATGTGAGGAAATGGAGATACATTACATATTATATATATATATATATATATATATATATATATATATATATTATATATATATATATATATATATATATATATATGTGTGTGTGTGTGTGTGTGTGTGTATGTGTGTGTGTCAGGTCTAAACACGGGTTTGGTTTGGTTTGGTTTGGTTTGGAGTGCTACGGTCTACTTTTTGCAACTCGAGGGCTAATGAGACCTGGACCTACAGCTTAAAGCCGATTCCGAACGGCTACGAACATCCATGCCTCAGTGGGATTCGAACCCATGAACTCCGGATCCGAAGGCCAGCACCCTAACTAATTGGCCATCGTTCGGCCAGGTCTAAGCACGGAGTAGTTGGTGAGATATAAGCAATTTTAACTAGGAAACTCTTTTATAATAATAAAATAAATGAAAAAGACCAACTCTCGCGTAATCTTTTGGGATGATCTGGTCAAGCGGAAAGATATTTTAAAAACTTGATGACTAAGCGAACCAATATGAGTCAGTTAGCGCGTTAGTAGACATAGATCTGTCAACACACTTTACGCGTGTCATCAACAAATAAATTAAAATGGCACTAGTTTTATTTTTAAATGGAACGATGACATAATAAACTTATTATCAAGAAATACTGTTTCCCATTCGCCTTACTACTGGATCAATATATATATATATATATACATATATATATATATACATATATATATATATACATATATATATATATATATATATATATATATATATATATATATATATATATATTAATTGTTAAGAGTTGTTACATTTTAATTTTTGTGTTTAATGTTTATATATTTACAAGCTCTTATGGTATTGTTTTGTTATGTTTAGAGTTCTACAGTTTACATTTTGCAACACGAGGGCTATTGAGACCAGGACCATCTGCTTAAAGCCGATTCCAAACGGCTTAGGCCGATTCCAAACGGTTAGAGGCCTACTAATTCAACCGTCCTTTCTGCCCTTACGACTGAATGTGATAAAAAAGAAAAAGCAGGACTTTTACTGAGCAGTACCAAAGTTCCTATAAAAGTTACATGCCGTACAGTGCAGCATTTTCTGTGTCTAGAAAATTGCCAGTTTACAAAAGAACTTTAAAGAGTACCGTAGGCAAAACAACACTTTAAAGTTGCTGATTCAACTACTTGAAATCTTATTTTATAGTCAGCTGCAGTTAGCGAGTTCAACATCCCCGTAATCCTGCGGCTACCTTTTACTCTTTCAAATTTTGTCAACTGTCTCTACTAATGCTTGACGGACTTTCATGTACATGTATTCGCTTATTTTCCCTGTAGCTTTTATTGAATAAAATTGCACTTTTGTAACTTTTTGATTACATATTTTCACATATGCAACGTAAATATGAAAGGATGTTAATATTTGCCATCACTACAAATTTATGAGTTCTTCTTTGAAGTCCTTAATCTGATGCTCAAATATCTCGCATAATTTTAATTAACTTATTTTGTTAACAGCAGCTTTAACCAAATAAATAAATCAGAAATTGTAAACGAAATAATTATTTAATATTAAATTTCAGTTGTAATCGAGTGTGGATGGGAATGATTACATTTAATCATATCCACTGTTGGTATGATCGCATATCACCGTTTTAAATCGACTGTAAGTAGGCCTCTGTAACATTATACCTCGTGTAAAGACAGAAAACTATAGCATTGCAAGCTAATATTAATTATTATTTAATAATGTAATACTTTAAGGCTTAACAAGTAAAATAACTTCATATTTTATAGAAATTGTAATTCAGATCATATGTAAGAACTTTTACATTTATGATTGTAGGTTTACATGCATGCTTGTAACAGATGTAACATTTTTCATGCTGATATATTTATATAATTTTAATAATATTGCATTTAAAGAATTACCATCTTGGAAAATCCAGTGAAATAATAATTGGATGACAACTAAGTATATTAGTCATCATTCATCTTTTTAAATTTTCAACTCACTGAACTGGTTATCAAATTATTGTTTGAATTTTTATTGATTATTAAGAACTTACTTAATACACCAAATGATTTTAAGAGCAGTACAATAGGAAAATTATTAAAGATAACAATATCAAAAAACTAAGTGCCTTTTTTAAAGACTGTTTTTGATGTTTCTTATTTTTGTTTCCTACTGTCAGAAATACAAGTATGTAAAAACATATTTAAAAAAACATTAAAGTTCAGCATTAACATTCGAGTACAGATATGAATGCTTTTGACTCCTTTTAGATAATCTTTACAAGTAATTTTGAATTTTTTTAGTACAAAAAATATTTTTGAGATTCTATATTTAGAGTGTCAAAATTTGCTAGAAATAGAAAGCCATTTAGTAAACTTTTTTTGGTTAAAGGTATAATTAAATGATACATTAAAGAATGTTCACATGATATATAATTTTTTCATATTTTTATCACTATTATTGTTAGTTTTGTAGAAAGGCCTGAATCAAATTTAAAAAATTTACATACAATAAATGTTTAGATATGTTTTGAGAAATATCCACTCTTGTAGGAAAATATAATACTACATTCGATTTAGTTGTTTTATTTATTCATTGAAATATTTACTTAATTTCTTGCGAATTACAGAAAAAGATAGAAAAAAATAGTTACAAAATGAATTAAGTTTAAGAAATTAATTTGTTTTTCATTTTAATTATGTGTCTCACTTATAACTATTTTACATTTTTATAACATGTTAAATTCAGAAGAAAATTATACTTTAATTTCTCCTGAGAAAAATATTTTAATTCATTGTTTTTAAAATAAGAATGGCAAAAGGTATTACATTAACCCTTTCGAAGGCCGTGAGAATATTACTTCCTACATGATCTTAAAAAATATGCCTGTGAGAAGCGAAAAACCCATTATAATATATGGGCCTTGCCATTATAAAGATTGGAAGACTGATTCCCGCTTCAGTTTTGAACTGTTATCTATAGTTGATCCATTGAATATAGTTAGCAGTTCTGCTTTGAAAGTTTAAAAACGTTGTGTGAGAAATAAATGGCCCATGAAAGGGTTAAAAATTTGTTATTACGGTATAAATTATTATATTACGTACATTAAGTTATTATAACATATTAATAGATGGACTGTTATCATTCAAAGTATTATTACATATGTAATAGTATTTATAATGTCCGTTATCACTTATTTTAAATATTATTACTTAAATTACATTAAATACCATTCATAGGTTAAAAATAAAAATTGCAAAATTAATTATTAAATGCAGTTTTTAAAATTTTATACAATAATTTTTACAATAATTCCATGTAAAAAAGAATGGCTAATAGCTGTTATTTCAATATATAAAATAGTTATATTTTTTTTACAAAACTGTATTTCCTATATAATAAGCGAAACGATGGGAGATTGGTTAGGGTGCTGGCTTTTGGTACCGAAGTTCGTGGATTCGAATTCCACAGTGGCATGGATGTTAGCAGCCGTATGGAATCGGCTTTAAGCTTAATAGTCTGTAGGTCTCATTAGCCCTCGCGTTGCAAAAAGTAGACCGTAGCACTCCAAACCACATCAAACTAAATCTATATAATAAGGTTTTTTTCTGTTTTTGGTGCATAAACCTGTTTCAATATTTAAAACAGCATTCAAATTAATTACTGCAATGCAATGACAAGATAATAACTGACTATATCCTGACATCGAACATTATTTTTATATGTCTTTGCGATACGTTACAAATATATTAATATTTATTTTATATTGAAGTTTAATTTTGGGACACCTAATGGTATGATTTTCCCTATATTTCCCTGAAAAACAGTCCATCTATAAATATATATTTAGATATAAAATAAAATATATTTTCTCGCTCTCGTCGATAATTATTCTTACTAATACTCTTTTAAAAGATAATTACTTTAAAGCAATGACCATATAATGATAAAAATCGCTTCAATGCGTTGGTTTTTTAATACTTCAGCATCTCTTTTCACAGTCCTCCCTTCTAACAGGAAATATGTCATAACTACTGTTTCAATAAATAGGATTTTTTGGATCATTTAAATAAATAGAAAAACTTTTTCTGGGACATTCTTGCCCAAGTAAGTGAATTAAATCTTTTTCTGTGAAATCATTAAGATACATGCAGGGAAAAGTTCGGATCGATCAGAGTTATTTCAGTTCTAAATTTGAATTGTAAATGACTCTCACATTTTCAACGCTTAAAAAGTATCTTTTTTAATAATTGAAACTCTTTCAAGATTTGCATTATACGAAACTTTTCAGCTCCCATTTTTTTAGCGACTAGTTATCAATTTCCAAATGAAAAATGCTAATAAATTTAGAAATGATGCTTTCCTATTTAAATATTCATAATTTCAGGAATTCCTCCTTTATTAATAGAAGTTGTGATAACTTTTTGGAAAAAGTTTTTTTTTTCGATAATTTTTTCTTATACGTTTTGTGAATATTTCCTTTCAGCCCTTTTACAAAACTACTCTTAAAAACTCTATTTAAAACTTTAGAGTGTTCATGTGGAAATTAAATTCTGATTTTGAAATTACACTTTTCTTATACACATTTCGATATTAGTCTTGCTAGTTTAAGATCTTTTGTTAACAATAATTTAGTAAAATGCGACAAAAAAAATGATTAAAATACTTTCCAGAATTGGATATAAATTAAAACTACTTTTATGATTAATTTTAAATTTGTTTGAATTTATGTATTTTATATGAGCTAAATATTGTTAAACTAAATTGGTGAAGTGTTTATAGCTTCTGAATTTTACTTTAAAATATATTTTAAACAGTCATTTATTTATCTGGAAACTAAAACTAATAACATGTTTCTCTACATTAACCAAACTAAACCCAAATATATGCTTTGTTTATAATCGGAATATAATCATCCTGTCCTAGGAATATGCAATTATTCAAATGCAGTGATGTAAAAATTTGCAATTTTAGGTTACGAAATCAACATCGAAAACAATATATGTGTTGAAATTCACAATAGAACTAATACTTCTAACCATTTTTTTTTTGGTGCACTGAAATACTAAAAGTCTAATTTCATTTAAAGAAAAATGAAATTAACAATATATTTGTATTAGCAATTCTTGGTAGCCATATTCATGAACTCCAAAACCCTAACATCCCAATATGTAATAAAGAATAAAATTTCCCAGACTTGGCCAAATTGACGAAACATAATAAATTTATTTATAATCGTGTTTCAGTTGTAAGTGAAGTTTAAATATAAATTGTCGTGAATGTGAAGAACTCTCTTATTTTCATCTTGTGTCCATCTTTATTGGGTTTTTTTAACAGACCTGACTCTTAGCTACACGCGTGCTTGTTTGTTTGTTTGTTTCCGTTCCATTATCTTTTATTAACCTCTCTCAACACATGGTATATTACTATGATAAAATGTTGTTAATTTATTATAAAATCTGATTTGGATGGATTTGGAGTTCAAAAAACTAAATTTGCAGTCGAAACTAATCGATATGTCAGCAACAATAAAAGGGCCAGCACCAGAAAATTTCAGAAGTACAGTCTGGCTACAAAATTCCAAACAATTAGTCTTACAGCGCACTTGGTGAAGAATTACCAACCGAATAAAAACACTAATAATAAGAGCATATACTTCAATATTTCTGAAATTGTTCAAATGATTTATATCTACTATTAAGTTTAGTTTGTCTTGGAGAGCTATGATCAGCTTTTATGCAACACAAAGGCTAATGAAGCCAGTAGATAATGCTTAAAGGTGATTCCGAACGGCTACGAACAACCACACCACAGAGAGATTCGTTTAAACGAACTGTCGTACTGAAGATCAACACTTTACCACTTGGCCATCATTCAATTTAGCATGACTAAAGATAGAATAATAGTCTCAAAAATATAAAAAAATTGACAAACTTTTTGGACACTGAGCGTTAATGGGTTAAATATTTTGAAGTCATTCGAACAAAGCTATAAACGCTCATAATTTTATAAGTTACTATAAATGTAATTTGGAGCTATAAATTATTTATAATTTAAGTGCAAAGAACTGAAGTTGACGATAAAAATAATGAAATATTCATAAGTAACAGAAATATTATTCATATTAAAGTACTTCATGTTGCAATTTATTTCTTTTTGTGTAAATTCTTATTCACCTCCTTCTTGTTCAAAGAAACATCGGAACACCTCCCCCGCCTTGAAGAATCGATTATCTTCCATACATAGAAAACTAATGATACTAACGTCGTACAATAAAGTGATAAAGATAGAAATATTTGATTCTATGCACAGAAGTTTTCTGTAATAACGATAATAATTTTTATAAAATTTTGGAAAAAAAATCTTTTCGTTTCAAGCTAATGCCTCAAAATTACATTTTATTCTTTTATAATTTAAATACATGAGAATAAATAAGTTATTTGTATTTAAACCATAGTAAGTTATTAATTATAATAGATAATGCAAGTTAATTTTTTTATTTTAATGTACTTAAGCTATATATATTAATCTGACATCTCTTAATAGTGTTGTTATCTGTTTGAGTTTAGAACATATCATGGATGCATATATTTTCTTGCACTTATATTTGAAATGATTGTATAAATAACAGATAGATATATAGTATAATTTATTATTAATACAGGTATATATATTCTTATAGCTATGCAAAAATGATTTTCAAAATAAGGTTACAAATCTACATCCAGAAAATTCTTTAAGTTGATACTAAAGTCTGTTTACTTTTCTCTAATTTAAATACATTAATATAAACAATTAAAATTATTATTTTTATTTAATTCATATATAAGGAACAATAATTATTTTTTCAGATAATGCAAGTTATCTGTATTTATATATTCTTAAACTATATCTAAATACAGATTTAAAGTGCATACTTTAAATGTCTCGTTAATTGAGTTTAGAAACATATAATGAAAGCAAATCTTTGCTAACTATATTATAAAAGGTTTGAAATGTCTGTATATACAATCAATATAGACATTGTTTCTCTGTCGAAGCCAAAATACACAGACATTATTCTGTCTTTACAGAGATGTTTTTTTTTAAATAATGTTAATTTATATTCAATCTTGTAAAAATAATCTTTATATAGAATGTAAATCCTAAAAAAATTATTTATTTTCGGCACTAATTTGTATGAATTAGTACAAACAAAATATTTCTATTTAATCTATAATAAGGAAGAGTTATTAAAGTTTACAGATAATGTAGTTTGTTATCTTATCTCTACTTTAATCTATTTTCACTACATCCACTTAGTTGAAATCGCTTAAGGGTTTGGTATTCAAAATAAGAACATATGAACAACATATAAATATATGTAATATGGACGAGACTCATTCCAAAGCACAACACAATTTATTTCTAGTAAGATATATGAAATCATACACCAGGCAAGCACTTTTACAACATCGTGCACCGAGACAATGTGATCCTGCACACACGCACTTTTCAAGTAGGGATTTCTCAGGTAAAATGACTACGAATAATCCCTAAGCACAATTGATCAAGTGATAAAAAATACCTATGTTTAAAGAGAACCCGCTAACTATTGGCTAAAGTAGTACAGACAGAGGCTGAATTAAGTCTATAGTTTGTTTGGAAGGAAAAATCAGAATTACCGAGAAAACCCCCCAATGTACTTTATGAAAAAAAGTTTAATTAATACTAAATTAATATTAAAATATGTAAATAAGGGATTTTAATATTACATATACGAACATAGAAGAACATATTATATCATGGAAACATATTGTTGCAAACTATTTTACTAAAGGTTTTAAATGTCTGTATATACAGGAAAAGTATTTTAATTATTATTCCATACTACATCAAAATTCAGCCTCGTATCTGTTTATTTCTATTAGGCTTAAATGTATTATTCGAAAAAAATTAGTTTTGTTCAATGTTGCATTGTAAGAAGACAGTTGTTTCTATTTCTTGATAAAGGAAATTTGTGCAAGAAAACAAACAAACAAATAACAAAGAGAATGGTGTTATTCTGTTTTCTAAAATAAATCAAGCAAATTGTAATAAATAAAAGAAATATAGGAAAACAAAAATATGATGGTGATTCAAGAGAAATAATTTCTTACGGAACTTTAAAATATATCTTTTGCAATAAATAACTGAAGTAGCCGTCTGTATAATCAATCTACTTTTAGAAACACGTAACTTTTAAAGACACAAGGGACAAAGAATCTCACTATATAAAAACATACATTTCTACTATATTCCTATAACGAGAGTTTACAGGATGTTCATAACTAAACTTCCAAACTTTAAAGTTTTCTACAATATAATCTATTATCCGGAAAGCTATGAAATGTGTAGGGCATAATAAAGGTATGGTAAATCTTTTGTGAGAATAAAAATAAAAAAGTAGTTCAAAATTTCATCACTAAAGTTTGTATTTAGATGAATCATACATTCAGCTAACATTCACTTGTTAAAAGAAATGTAATTCTTTAAGAACTATATAACATGTTTTCTTACAAATTGAAATCGTAGCTTAAATTGATGACCTCCTCTGAACACATCTTTTTCTAATAAATCTTTTTGACTACATTAAATGTTGGTTACATGAGTAATCAAACAAAAATGTGGTGGTGAAATTTTAATGGTAAAAATTAAGAAATACCTAAAATTAACTCCCCTGGAACATTTCTAAATTATTTATTAAGTGCAAAATCGTCAAACAGACGAATACTAATTTTAAAATTTAAAAATAAGTTCGTAAGACAGAATTCCCTGCAGTAAAAAATGTTTATTTTCCTTTAATAATAAAGAGTATACCTAAATTCATTTTTTTTAGAAAAATTAAAAGCAGTTTTAATTTTTGGTCTAAATCTGCAATTTTGAAGGCACCTTGTTTCTTTGATTTCATAAATCATATTTTACTGACTACATGTTAAAAATTTCTAAACCAATCTTATGATAGTAAATTTAACTTAACAACATCCATTTAAAACAATATTTGAAGCTTGCCAATGACGATTATAAGAGTTTAGTTAAAATCTTATATATAAGAATTATCATTTAGATTTTATTTAGCAATTGAGGTGTCAAAAATTAAAGCGAGAGCGAGCTCATAAACACATAACAATGCAGTATTATTTTATTCTCTATATCTTGATTTTACTTTCCCTCTTTATTATACTTTCCAAAAAAGAGGGGTGGTGGAAACTTTCATTTCGACAAAATCACCGAGTACTCAAGCCGACTCGCTTCATTGTGAAACTTATTTCATTCCAAGTAAGGCTCTCAGATGGGAATTCAACTTATTTCCGTTCCACAAGGGTCCAGTGACAAGTTCCTAGACCGTCTTTTGTTCTTTATACTCCAATAGATCGATATAAAAACGAAGAAGCCTCCTCTACCTTTTTCCAAACAAATTCTACCAGTCGCTACTTTTAAAGGAATAATGCGGCTCTTAAGCACAGAAATATGAGAAATAAAACAGCTTTATGTCTATTTTTAAACTGTAATACTAAACCAGAGATATACGAAGATGTGAAAACGTTTTTTAGAAGCGCAATGAATTTCTTATTAAGGAAGAATATATTTATTCATTAGAAATAATAGTTGTACCGAGGTACTTTCTCACGGTGAGTTGCACGTGCATACATAGCCGTGGGAGGATTTTCCTTGACGAATTTAAGACCCCAATTATTTACGTCAAGTTTAGGGACCCCTTCAGAGAGGATACTTCACGGAATGGCAGCATAACGGTCAAGCTCGCACAGAATTACTTTAATAAGCCCACCTGCACTCCCGAAGGGCATTTAATATGGGAAAATTTCCCAAAGAGAAGGGATTGGATAAGAAGAAAAAAAGGAGCGTGGGGACCTGAGGTGAGGTTTTTGGAAACTCAGTGAGAGCGTGGAGTTGGAAGAAGTGGGCAGTCGAGAGAAGTGGAACAAGGATCCACTAGCACCAGCTCGTCCCGTGCGCCCGGACCGACACCGCCCCGCTCACCATCACCAACTCGTCCCGTATGCCCGTGAGGAAAGCCCCTGCCTGCTCCCGTGTGACTTTAATTCAGGTAATTTATAAATAATATTTACAGTCCTTTGACTTAAGCCTCTGTTAATAATAATAATTTCTTATAAAGTGATGTGGGATAATTATTCTGTAAATAGAAGATATAAATGATTGATCATTATGATAACCAAGGATATTTTTGTAAATAAATGTATAGAATAAAAGTCTGAATCTATATAAGGTATTATATTCATTCTGTGTTTCCCCCTTGTAACGAACACTGGTGTATAGGTTGTATGTACATTACAACAATGGTAATATTTGCAAAAAGAGGCACTCGAATGTATTTTTTATGAAAAATACATTGAGTGGGTTGTTCAGTGGCGTCATAGTCCATTAACTATTTAACCCTTTTAAGGACAGTGGTTTCACACCGAAACCACTTGATAATACCTTTTCTCTGTTTTAAGCACATGAATTTTTTCTTTGTTTTTGACACTTTAAACTATAAGCAGCTGGTATCACTACAATTAATTTATTTCTCTTTGAAATATACTTTTTTGAATTTGCTTTACATGTAAGAATCGAACTCTGGAAGAATCAAGAGTTCGATTTTCTTCTCATATGAAAATACTTACCCAAAACATTACTTATAAATTGTTTAGTTATTTATTAACTACATTATTTTATTTATTCATTGCTCTACAAATTTAATTAGTTTAAGAAAGAAATATTTTCCTACTGTACAAAGGGAGCGTTTCACAGTTAAATCACCCTCTCTAAATCTCGCCCCACCCCTAAAGAATGTAAAATTTTTTTTTCATATATTTCAAATCTATAAGGCTCATATAGATAAAATTTATAACCTAATTGCATTAAATACCAAAAAATTTGTAATCGTGATCTTCAAAGGGTTAAAAACAACATATCATCATGATGGCATAGTAATACATTAGTTCTAAAGTAAACAATATATTTATTTAAATAAAACATAAGTAGGTGCAAAGGTAAAATGATAAACGTAAACAATAAGTAAATTAGGTAGAATTTCACAGATGATGCTCTTTGAACAACATAATAAAACCGAAAGAATAATTCACATTACCTTATACACGCACATGTGTATTTAGCTCAACAAATTCATATTTAACTATCGACGAGGAGGAGGTAGCGATTTCGTCGGAACTTCCTGCAAGCTAGGGGAGAGGCGAAACGAAAAACGAAAAAGGCAGTCCGAGATTTAGCCTTCGCCCGTCTTTAATACCACATCCAGTAGTTCAGCAGCCAGACAGTCCGCAGTTGTTCAACTTCACGTCATAGGTTCCGAAGTTCTGATACATTTGAAATTGCATATCTAACAAAAACATCGTACACTTTTCATTGAAATTAGATTATGGATTTTTAAAAATTTACATCTTTTGTTAAAAGGATTTTCTCTGGTAATTCCATAATAGATGAAACATTTTTATTCACTTGATAGTTATTTTTAGTAATAAAAGCGGAAAGTTGTTCAGATGACCATCATAATAGGGAACAACAGGATTATTCGGGTCTAGCTCTTCAAGCCTGAGATTTCTGTCGGTGAGCATGAGATGAAACAACTAAACAAGAAATAAAGGGATGATATTGATGGATTCCCATGTACATGACACGAAAGAACTAGAGAGAAGGTAGATCAAGGGCAGAAAACATGGTATTTTTGCGGCCAGAAACTCATTATAGATAATCTGGATTTGTTTTTCTATGAGATCCTGGCTGTTAATCCTGGGACCCACGAGACCTGCGACAGGCAATCACAATTGAAAATGTCGACCAATGGGGATTCATTGTGTCGATTCGTGTCATCGTATTCACATGACCATCATATGGAACAACAGGATTATGTGGAACTAGCTCTTCAATCCTGAGATTTTGGTCGGTGAAAATGAATAATAGTGAAGAAGAAAATGAAACATCTAAACAAGAAATAAAGGGATGATAATGATGGATTTATGAGTTCATGACACAAAATAACTAGAGAGAAGGTAGATCAGGGGCAGAAAACAATGTATTTTTGCTGCCGGAGACTCATTCCAGAATAACTGGATTTATTTTTCTACGAGATCCTAGCTGTCAATTCTCCGACCCACGAGACCTGCTACAGGCAATCAGAATTGAAAATGTCGACCAATGTAGATTCAACCAGTTGAACTTGAAAAGAGATATAATCATTGGATAAAAGGTATATTGTATACCAAATGTTACAATTTTATCTTAAAATTTTAACTATTTCTATAAATACTTCCTACATATTTTACGATTTTATATATTTGTTTATTTTTTAGTTTTTTTCAAGTTTTATTTTATGAAATATGCACAATTTTTACAGGAATATTAAAATTATTAAAAATGTTATGGTTATTTACTATAAAATTTTAGATTTTGATCTATTCTCTTTTTAAGTTTAGACATAAATATCAAAATAAACTGCGCACATTGTATTATCTGACATGATTGTAAAATCTATAGATATTGGTCGGTGAACATGAATACCAGTAAAGAAAAATGAAACAATAAACAAGAAATAAAATGATAATGATGGATTCATATTTATGACTGAAATAACTAGAGAGAATAGATCAAGAAAACAAAATTTTTTGCTGGAAATTAGATAACTGGATTTATTTTTTGAATCCTAGCTTAATCCTGAAAAATCAAAAATAATTAAATGTCGACCAATTATAACCAGTCGAACTTGAAAAGAGGTATAAACATTTAAAAGGGATATTGTATAAAAATTTTATAATTTTATTTAAATTTTAACTATTTAAAAATACTTCTAATTTTTTACGATTTTATATATACTTATTTTTTAGTTTTTTTTTCAAGTTTTATGACAGACAATTTTTTTACAGGAATATTAAAAATATTAAAATCTATGATATTTAATAAACTTTTAATTTTTTATTCTCCTTTATGTCTAGACATAAATATCAAAATAAACTGCGCACATTGTATTATCTGACATGATTGTAAAATCTATTATTCGGGACCTAATATAAACTATATTGGTCACAAGAACATTAATTTCTGTAATTATAGAATACAAACACCGCAAATTATATTATTCCTTTTACAAACTAGAGACATACATCAGCAGATGGGATTACATTTGACAGTGTAATTGGAGTAATAAATTCTTTCAAATTTATAATATTTTATTTTGTCCTTACACAAATCTATTAAGTTATTTAAAGAATATTCATGTTAGTAATAAAATATATATGAAATACAATTATTTGAGATAGTTATATATGATTAAAATAATTATGTATGAGAATTATTTAATGAAAATCCATACTTAAGAACATCTGACTAATAAAAAAATCTAGAGAAATAGATAACTTTATTAAAGCTTACTCCTTCACTTTAAACATATCACCCATATTTTAATATATCACCCATATTTAAATGAATCTCTTAAACTGATAATTGCTAATATGCCTTTATCTTAACCCGTGCTTTATTCTGAACTTTAAGTTTGTCTCGTATTGTATGAATATTTTGTATTTTTGAAACTTTACTTTAATCAATTTTATCTCTACTAAATATTTCGTTAATATTCTTCGTATTCTGTATGGCTGATCGTTATATGGATTTTTAAGGAAACTTTTCAAGGAACTTTTTCAATGAAATTTGACAGCTATAACAAAACAACCCATTTAAAAATATTGCAAATCTAAATGTTCCATAAAAACCTTTTTAATTCACATCAGTAAAACTTTTAGCGATTTTTTAAATGTCCATTAAGTACCATATCTTCAAAATGAAAGAAATATCCTACATAACTACTCCACAAATTTTTAATTTATACTTAGAAATGTCTGGCACGTTTTTTTGTTATTTAAGAGGATTATTTCTATGCTGTAGTCTCATCTTAAAAGAATTTGATCGCTAAGGAAAATATTTTCTTTAAACCCTCGTAAGGAATATAATTAAAATGCGTATCCTACTTTTTCAAAACTAGTTCTATCTCTTGAAACGATAAAAGTATGAAGTGAACAATAAAAATTTAGAGTGAGATTTATAAGGATAAGAAATAGAAGTATATATAATTCC
Source organism: Pardosa pseudoannulata (assembly GCA_032207245.1). Classification (NCBI taxonomy): domain Eukaryota; kingdom Metazoa; phylum Arthropoda; class Arachnida; order Araneae; family Lycosidae; genus Pardosa; species Pardosa pseudoannulata. The sequence continues at coordinate 18,574,215 of CM063505.1, forward strand.
AGTCAGAAGAAACAATAGAAATGCGCACTAGCATGGAAAATACACCCTAATTACAAAGATGCAGGTTGTTTTTTTACTACTTTATATTATGAAAAACTGAATTTATCTGTTTTGTAGTAAATATTACACCAGTGTTCCTTCCTTTAAATACAGCACAATGAATATATTGTGCTTATCATAAATTCAATCTTATAATAAACAATTTAAAAATTTTTAGTTATATGTTACGTATTCAGAATTTCATATTCGTTTGTGTTTGTGTTTATAATATATGTTGTCAAAGTTATAGAATATGTAAAATACAAGAAATTGAAATTTGAAAACCGGAAATTTTTAAAAGTCTGTAAGTTGAAAAAAGTTTATAATAAAAGTTTATTATCTCCTTATCATAAATTCAATTACATAATAAACAATTTTAAAAATTTAAATGTTTGCGCATTCAGAATTTCATATTCGTTTATGTTTTTATTTAGAATAATTCAAATTTATAGAATATAAAATACGAGAAATTGAAATTTGAAAACTGAAAGTTTTTAAAAGTCTAAGTTGAAAAAAATTTCAATGATTGTTTTCTCCCTTTTTTTTAACAATATAAATGCCCAAATGTATATTTCAGCTCTTACATATTTTAGAATATTTTCTTATTTAGAGTAAGATTTATGAAATTAAAAAAAAAAGCTATCTAAGAGACACATAAGTCATAAAAAGAAACGTAAATATAGAATTAAGGCACTAGCATGGAAAATACACACTTATAACAAAACAGGATGCAGTTTGTTTTATTTTCCACTTACTATACTACGTATGAAAACAATGATTTTTTAATCATTTTGTACTACATATTGCATCACTGAGTCCTTCAATATATATTACACATGGAAGAATATAATGTGCTTAAAATAATATCAATCACATAATAAACATTTTCAAAACATTTAATTATATGTTACCCATTCAAAATGCAAAAATCGTTTATTTTTGTTTTGAAAATTATAGATTAATAATAGACAAAATTATAGATTAAATAATTGACAAAAAATTAGAAATTTTAAAACCGTAAGTAGGAGTTTATAATGCAACAAATCAAAAAGAGTTTTAATGACTTTTCTTATCTTAAACATTACACATGCCCAAACTTAAACTTCGGGCTGTTATTTATTTTATTATTATTAATTCGTTATTAAGAGTAAAATTTATGAGATTAGAAAAGAGCTGCCGTAATTCCGCACATATAGTCGGCACCATTGTATAGTCCGCGGGAACGAATTTTTATTTAAAAAAAACTTCATAAATCATCAGATAGTCCACACCACTAGATAACCAGCGACTGTAAGCTCAAAAATATGTGTTTTAGTATGACAATATCAATTCATTTTAAGAATAAAAACCTAAGTACAGTAGAGTGCCGAAAAATCTGGATTAGACTCAATTAATTCCCTCTTTAAAATTTGAAATCATTTTTTATGCCATTTTCAGACGAATTTTATCGGAAGAAACAGACCGGCCTACATTTCACTGTCCGAGAATTCCAGCTATGTAAATCGTCTTCTAATGCAGCCTATTGTATTCCACGACGATTGGACCGCTTTCTTCTCATAATTTTAATGTTTCCTTTTGCTTGCGCCAATTCCTTACTGCTTTCTTGTCAATCTTCTGAATTACTTTCATCTTGAAATCAGCAGTAAAACTACGAAGATGTTTTATAGTCATGCAGAATGACCAATATTACCGCAAATCAAGATTGAAAACAAAACATTGTATTACGAGTAATCCTCGTGGTGAAATGACCTTGGCCCTCAACCTTCGATCTTGAACCCATCCACTCGTTGTTGTCGATCAGAGTAGTTAATAGTGACTATCGATATTTCCCCATACTACAGGACATATTTTAAGATTGCGCTACTTGCTACTACTGATTCGTTCTTTAGGTTGTATTTTTTCATGGTTTATTACCATACGGTACGATGTTTTCTTGACGTCTCGTGAGTCGTGCTTTTGTTTACGTTTTCATCATCGAAGTCCGAGCGATGTTCTCCCCCCCCCCTTTTCCGATTTTGATGATTTGAGCAATGAAAAACCAGCAGATAGTCTGCACCGGCAGATAGTCCTCGACTAGAGAAATTTCATTTTTTAACACGAGTAGTCCGAGGACAATACGTGGGGGCTTACGGTATATAAATTCCGTAAATTCCAGGAACAGAAAAAGAGGATTAATTCAATAACAGCCATAAAACGAATTGCATAAAAAACATTGTCCTTTACTTATACGTTACACAAATACACAAATTACATAACACCAAAATCGTTTTTTTTCTTTTAGAATATATTTTCTTAAAGTTATAGAATAAATAATATACACGAAATGGAAATTTGAAAACCGGAAATAGGCGTTTATAAAGTTTATATGCTGAAAATAGTTTAAAGGACTATTACAAATTTAAAAAAAAATACAAATGCCCAAATATATATTTTAATTGTCAATTTTTTATTATTTTTTCTGATTTAGAGTAAGATTTTAGGCTATTTAAAAAGAGCTATATAAAATAAATCAAAGCCAGAAATGGAAATACATAATAAAGACACTAGAATGGAGAATGTAGCTAAATTACTGCAGATATCAGGATGTGGTTATGTTCCACACACTATACTCCGTATAAGAGATTAATTTTTTAAAATCTAATTTTCAGTACATATTGCATGGCTGAGTGTTAGAATAAATTTCTTTCCAGCTACGTAGAAACGTGTAAAATTTATGTGATTAAAAATAAAATCCTGGAGTACCGTTAATATATTTTCTATCTATAATATATTATCAATATTCAATATTTTATGGGTGCATTACGCTTTTATTTTTAGTTATAAAATACTCACTGGCAAATAGAAAAAAATATTATTTCAAATTTGGAGTTAGTTTTAAAATAAAAGTATGTTTTCTAAAATGTATACTTATTTTTTTTATTTATTTAAAGTTTAAAAGATTAATTTTTTTAGCATTCAAACAGAAAGAAGAATATAATGTGCCATAATACACATGTTCAAAATTTTTATTTCTTACACCATACATTCAGTATACCAAAATTATAGAATTTTCGGAATCGGGAGTATGTACATATAGAGTCTTAAATTTGAAAATAGCTTCAACGACTGTTTACTTTCTTATAATAATGCATAAAAACATATATTGTGCAGGGTATGTACAATTTTAATTTTATTATTTTTTTTCTGCTATTTGTGGAAAAATCTTTATATACGTTTTCTGAGAAGTTGTATTATTAGTAATTTGCTATTTTCAATAAACAACTTAAATTCGTTTATTTCTAAAAATAGCATTATGCGGAAACAAAATATTGTCAAAGGGTTTTAATGAGTTTTAAAATAAATTTCGTCAATGTGTTTGTCAGTTATGAACTAAAATATAACTTATTCATATATATAAATAAATTAGTAAATGAAATTAATGATTTAAATAATGTATTAACTAATGATTTAACTAAGTAAGTTAAGAAAATTTTAGATTTTGTACAAAACTTAAGATATTTCAATAAATTTCATGAGCAAACCAAATGTTTAGGTTCATTATATAAGAAAAATTATATATCATAGTAAATATAACAGATAAATACACAAAAAATTATATGGTATTATATTAAAATGTGTCATAAATATTAATTTTAACTAATACATTTCTATATAAAACCTATATTTTGATATTCACTGAAGCTTTTTGAAACATTTTACTTGCTACATACATACATACATGCATGCATGCATACACATACATACATACATTAATGCATGCATGCATACATACAGGTTATATGTAGAAATATATTAGTTAAAATTCATATTTAAGACAATAAACATATATACATACATATGTCAGGTCTAAAACGGGGGTGGTGGAAAAAATTAAGCAAGTTGTAAACAATTTAAAAGGGAACTCCTTCGTAGTAACACAATAAATTAAACAAAACCACGCTCTCGTAAACTTTTATCCCGGTTAACCAGGGATAATCCCGTTAAGCGGAAGCATGTTGGAGAGATTTGAGGAGTATGCAAAGTGATAAGGACAGTTGGCGGGTAGACAAAGAGTTGTCAACATACTCCACTCTTAGATCCGAAATGAATAAATGAAAATGCCTTGAAAAGGCGTCACTTGCGCCATTTTCATTTATACTAGGAAACTATACTTTAAAATAAAGGAAATTATACATTAAAATAAAGAAATGATTTACCAAGAAAGATTGATTCTTTAATTCGAAATACCACTGGATAGACATTATATATATATATATTATATATATATATATATATATTATATATATATATATATATGGGTGTGTGTATGGGTGCGTGTGCGTGTATTTCTAATTTAATTTTTTGAATTTTTAAAATTTTTCTATATAATCATCATATACTAAGTAAGGGCAAATACGGTCTTTAATTCAGTTCAGTAAAGCTTTCATTATATTTTTCTTTTCGTGGGGAGGGGATATATCATTTTGCAGTGATATTATTGTAGGTAGATTTTGAGTTTGACAAACAGCACATTTCTGGAAAAAACGGCTAGAATAAATATTTTTTTACAAATGAAAGACGTATTGCATTTGGAGAAAAGATGCACTATAATAAATGGGTCTTCTAAACTCTCACCAGAAATAAATTATCCTCTCTTAACATTTTCGTGGGCCATTTATTTCCCACAAAACGCTTGCAAAGACAACATGGTCCTAATTATATTAAATATATCAAACAATAGAAGAAATTGGAAAACTGAAACGGGAATCAGTCTTCCCATCGTTACAATAGCAAGAACAATATATTATAAGGGTTTGGCGCTTTCCGAAGTGTATTTTGTAAGATCACATAGGTGAAAAGTAATCTTCCCAATGTTCACGAAAGGGTTAAAGAAAACTTGTATCTACTTTCAATTTGTATAAACTACTCGTATTTCAAGATGACTTTTTCAAGATCGAAATATTCTGAGTTGACCAATTATCTTACAGAGAGTTTGCGGGAGCGTTTAAAAAAGTTTTGTGCCAAATTTGTGATATATTCATATATTAATATGTCTCATGATTTATATCGACTTATATAAGCATATATATTACTTAGCGTATACTTCATATAAGTATATATATACTATAGTTATCTGTAATATATATATACATACACACATACATACATATATATATACATACATACATATATATATATATATACATACATACATACATATATATATATATAATATATATATATATATATTTATATATGTATGTATATATAGGCCCAGATTATACATAGTCGATATTATCTATATATTCATATATGTTTGTAACTTATATGTATGACCCTCTCATATATATATATATATATATATATATATATATATATATATATATATATATATATATATATATATATATATATATATATATATATATATATATATATATATATATATATATATATATATATATACATATATTATAAGTACATATATGTACATATATATATATATATATACATATATACATATATAAGTACATATATGTACAGATATATGTACATATATATATATATATATATATATATATATATATATATATATATATATATATATATATATATATATATATGCAAATTGTACATATTCTATCTTATAACTATGTCTTATATATCTATTTGTAGCATATATGTATCTTTATGCATATAATAAGACTTACAGAAACATTTAATTAAAATATTGAAATGATACACTTTTAAAAGTTTCTCTGATTCTCCTGGTTATCGGAATGTTCATTAGAGTTAAAACAGCATTCAACTTTTGGATAACGTCAAAAATTCACATTTTCTTTATTTAAATTCAACGACATCTTTCATCGAGCAGGCAAAAAAGGTCTCTCATTTGAAAAATACGCCTTGCAATTATTCAACGAAAAGTCCACTGCTCCTCATTATCGAAAATCGAAATACCGATAGTTTATGGTTATATTTTCTTCTTTAAACTTCAGTCTTACATGTCCCTAATAGTCCCATTGGGAAAATATTAAAATCACTTACAAGGACTTCAAATGAACTATTCTCTTGACAAGTAAATAAGTAGTTTAAGCTAGTAGGAGAACAGAAAATCCCAATATCGGATTTACTGGATAAAGATTATCTTTTATTTTTATTATTTATAAATTTCTAGCAATTGCTATATCAAAGTAAGTTATATACTAGAAAAAGTAGGATATATATATGCTTATGTAACTATATATGCATATATACAGGGTCTTTTAAAAAATGACCGGTATATTTGAAAAATCAATAAAAACTATACACAGAGTGATAGAAATTTACAGTTTATTGCAATATGCTTGGGACAATAGTAAATTTTTAGGCAGACATACTTTAAATTTAGTTACAATATTCCACAACAGATGGCACTGCAGTCTGGAAAAATCTAAACTACGATATTTGTCTGTGAGAACTCTTAAAAAAATACCAGGCGTACCGCCACTATCCAAAAATAATTGAATAACTGGAACAGTACAACTAATCTGCATGTGAAGCCATCCCGCCTGAGACTTTTACACGGGTTTCTGATAATTTCGTTCTCAGAATACGCCATAATATTGCTGTGCATGGTGGATATCTGAAAAATATCGTAGTTTAGATTTTTCCAGACTGCAGCGTCATATGTTGTGGAACATTGTAACTAATTTTGAAAGTTTGTCTGCATAAAAATTTAATATTGTCCCAAGCATATTGCAATAAACTGTGTATTTCTATCACTGTCCATTTAATTTTTATTGATTTTTCAAATATACCGGTCATATTTGAAACACCCTATATATATACATATATGTATATATGTGTGTATATATATATATATATATATATATATATATATATATATATATATATATATATATATATATATATATATATATATATATATATATATATATCAGTGGCTTGCGGTAAGACAATAAATAAAATATTTACTTACGAATAGTCGAGTTATAACTTTAAAAACAGCTAAACTTATGAGAATTCTACTAGCACTAAAGCAAAAAACATGTGTTTTGTTGTATGGTGTAATATAGACGTGTAAAAAGTAACGCTTCGCTCTTCCACAAAAAACTTATATGTTCAGCAAACGTGGCACCACATGGCGCCCGCAGCTGCGGTGCCTCATCCGGATGCTCATTGGTGTCGACAAACCGAAAGTCTATTTCACGGGCAGAGGATTTCGCTGCACGCTGGTACAATAGAGCTAACTGTTTCTTCTTCGGTCAGTTGATTGAATTATATTTATTAACTGTTTTTAACATTTCGAAATCGTATATTCTGCGAAAAACATCTTGACAATTTTTTAAAAACAAAACCAGGGATATGGTCTTACACATATAACTTATATACTGTCTGTAAGACACAATGAATTTTACAATTTGGACACTTCTGTTAGAATTCGTTTCTTTTAAATAAAACAACATGGTTTTTCAGCTAATTATTTCAATCATTATAATACATCACCGAAATTTTTTTACCCCACTAAAACATTTCACTTTACATTGATGAAATACTTTTATATTTCCATGAAACTAAAATCTTACAATATATATAAATTTAAACATTAGTCGTCTTCAAAATCGTATAGCCAGTTAATCAATTAAAAAAAAAGGCCCCGCTCTAATACAACGCTTAATAAAGTGTGCCTTCGGATGATTCTGAATGCCAAGTGTAGGAAAAATAGCTGCACTTGCCTCAGTGCCATAGTACACTGTTCTACTACAGTAGCCCATACATATAAAGCGTAATTTTCAATTTAATGCGCAGTGCGTACTCATCAAAACTTCCTATGTTCGTTTGCGTGCTACGTGGTGCAGCACCTAATACCGCATGCACTGCGAAAATACAAGCAAGCAAATCAACATAATATTTGAATATATTATAAATAATATTTATTATATACCATATAAAGATAGATAGACATAGGTGCAGAAAATTATTGTCCCTCATAATTTTGCCAGGGTGTGCAGTGCACACCCTGCACATATGGACCACACGCCACTGATATATATATATATATATATATATATATATATATATATATATATATATATGCATGTATAAATATATGCTATATAGGCTTATGTATACATATTTATACAAGGGATGTGTACGTAATATATAACCAACGTCTTTCTCTCTCTCTTTATTTATATTTCTATATTGTATCTTATGTATGAATATGTACATCTGGCTGTATGTATATATAAACATATACATATACTTTATAAATATGTATATATATATATATATATATATATATATATATATATATATATATATATATATATATAAACATATACATATACTTTATAAATATATATATGTCTCTGTGTGTGTTTAAGTATATATAGTACTTTCTTATACTATCTATTATTTATCAATGATTATATATTTATCTGTGTACTTCACTCTCTCCTTAATATACATACACGCACACACAGTTATTTAGTAATAAAAAATGAAACTGTTTATACCAAGTGTGAAGTTATGTGCATTCCCAACTTCAAGTAACAAAAATCCTTATAAGAAAATACCAGTTTTTAATAAGTGAAGAAAATGAATGTCAGGAAAGTACCTACAACAAGTTTAATTTGCTTCTAGAAGATATTCTCTTTCCTGAAGAAGCGATTCCCTTTTATCTCATCGCAGATAAAAATTTAGAAGACTATTGCATCCAATGATTTTGTATTTTTCTATTGTGTGAGACTCAATTTTAAACTTCACCGAAAGATTCTTTTCTCTTATGTAATCTGAAGAGTTCAGAAATTGTCTCCTTCACAAAACTATTTGAAATTTATAAAGAAGATAAAATTCGTAAAGATAAATCTTGGTACTTCTTTGCTAAGATACAAAATATTAAAGATAATATAGTTCGAAAAAGCAAACTGTATTTTACTAACTTTTCATTCTAAAAAATTTCTTCTATATTCTAGATTTTCGATAATATTTGCTCAGACAATGTGCTTCAATAAAAATTACTGTAATGTGTTTAAAGTTCTTATTTATTTTATGAAATTATTGCATTTTTAATCAGTGGTAGTATTTTATTGAGATTGTAGATTTTTATTTTTAATGGGAAATAGTTGCCTATTTTTAGTTGGAAATATAAATAAAACACAATAAAGTTAGACAAAAAAAATTTAATTAAAGTTATAGTATAAAAATTTATTCTTTTCTCTTGATTTTTAATATTAATTTCGAAAAACAATGCGGTACTAGTTAAAATAATGTATTTACATTTCTTATTAAATTTTATAGAATCAATATAATCAAAATTTTCTAATCAATATAGCCTTGTATTGAATTGATAGATAATTATTTAAAGCCAGATAATTATCTTTTTCTAGTTGAAAAGTTAAATGTAACATAAATATTTTAAACTGAACATACAATATTTTTAAAGAGATTTACTTTTTAAGCGGGATTATTTATACAGGGTATAATATAACCTGCAAGCAAAATTTTCAAATATTTCGTCCCAATCTTCTTTTAAAAATCCATGATTATCTATGTATGAATTTATGGTCATAATCTTTCATAGAGAAGATAGGTAGAAAATTTCTTAAAATGTTTATTTTGCAATACCCTCGATCGGGTATGTCTGACTCTGCACGACCAATTCAAGAATTCAAAGAATCGTAACATGGGGCATCCGCCCGACGTGTTCGACAATGGAATTTTCAAAGGTTTATTAATTTTTTAACCCTTTCAAACTAAATTTTTCCCTTATATATAATACATATAAAGCTATATATTGTCTAATAATGAGCGGTAGTGCATAATATAATTTTTTAAATAGTTGCACTTGCTCACAACAACACAGAATCATTACCACCAATATAAAAGGTCACGTCATCGTCTCTCGAACATATTTTCATAAATATTCTCATCCGTGACATGCATTCGTTACATACATTTGGTTTTATGTACTTGAATACAATATAATAAAATTTTCTTATTTTAATACTTCAGAATTTTTATTAAGTTCTTTATATCATATTTTAACACATTGTGTGCGGGTACATTTTGCTGCGGAATTTTACCGGGAGAGAGCGTTTTGCTCGTTAATTTAGTTATTCAGTTAAATCTTAATAAATCGAAAATTATTTAATTTTTTAACCAACTTTTTGTATTTTATATCGAAATACATAAACAAATATATAAATAAAAATATATAAATAACAACCATAAAATTTATGTAATCATAAAATATATTTTAGTGGATAAATTTATAATAGTATCGTCAATATGAAAAATCAAAGAGAAATAATAATTTTAATTTTTTTCGAATTATGTTATATATAAAAATTTTACATTATAAAAAATTAAATGAGCAATCATAAAACTAATAATGTAAAAACTAGTTTAATTTGACTAAATTTTTCCAGATTCTATGTAGTAGATAAGAACATTCGGCTTCGTTTTCCTGTATATACCATTATTTTTGTACCCACAAACAAACCATGTTGTTACACTAACCCGTACTAGTACATGGCCCGCTATCAAGTATCAATCTTCAGAAAATGTAGTAGTACGTGTCCCTTTTAGAATGTGTTATACTTCCATAAATTTTTAACCGCATTAAAAAATTTATATTAACAGATCTTGTATCTTAGCGGTGCTGGTCGAAGAAAAATCAGTATAAGTGCAGCCTCGCTGGGTACAAATCGTGTAAACTCCAGTTATTAAATATGTTGACCATTTGGGTGGTTTGGTTAGGTTTGGAGCAGTACAATCTACTTTTTTTGCAATATGAGTGTTAATAAGACAGGGACTTACTTCTTAAAGCCAAATCCGAATGGGTACGAACACTCATGCCACAGTGGGATTCGAACCCATGAATTAATGAATTACTGTACCGGTGATCAGCACCCTAATCCTTCGACCCTAATTCAACCTCAATGGGAAGGAGACATATTTTAAAGTAACTCGGTGGGGCAAGATCCAATAAATGTCAATAATCACTTTATTACCATTTTACGAGTAGTACAGCCTATTTTTAAGCCATTTTGTTTTAACTCTTTATGACAATTATGACAAGAACACACTTTTTAAAAGGTTTATAAACGACTGTTCTCTCTGGTGAAGACATATTCAACCAAGATGATGAGGAGTATATAATCAACCATGATTCACTAAATTAGAATCAGGGGAGGAAATAAAGGATGCTGATTCAAATAAAAATGATTATTTTTAGAAACAGATAATGTGACAATATGAAGAAAAGAAAAATAAATTAAGATGTCTGAGGAAAATGCTATTAAGAAATTACCTGGAAATACATACGTTACAAAAACTGTTACTTCTACTTTGAAAACTTGGTAGTTACTTTTATCTATAATATCGGGACTATGGAAGTAATTAATAACCAGACAACTAATTCTCTAGATACCTTTTAGATTTCGTGTAACAGTTATGAATACCATGAAAGATAAACTTCAGTTGTAGCCAAGCAGAAACGAAGAATGACCTGCACACATGTAAAACACACCGTAGTTGTAATGTGCACTAGTATGACGATATTTACCACTAATTTGTAGAAGATTCTACGTCTTGGTTCTGCGAGTTTGAGTTTCAACATTCCTCTGATCCAGAGAGGCATAATTCAACTGAAATCCACATAAAAACAATTGAAATATGTTTAAATGAAACTGCTTTCTCTTACTAAATAAGTCAGTATTTTCAATGGTTACAGATTCCATAAGAGTTAAGTTACTGGCTGCAAATTCCATACTGAGGTCAAGGTTTAAAAGGATGAAATGACCTTTACACGTCGAAGACGCAATATGTGGAAAAAAGCATTTAGAAACCGGATTTATTGTAAAATTGCGCAAACGTGAGTACTGGGAGGTTAATTGTGCTCAATAGGAAATTTTTAGGGAGTGGGGTAGTTTTCTTATAAAGACAAAATTTTTAAGTTTGTCACTTTTGTGTGATTTTATGCACATATCATATTTTTATATTTTGAAATGTGTATTATAAATGGTGTAAATTTTATAGAAATTCGAAGGAACAATTTAAAAATATTTTCTTAGTTTTTTTGGAGTAGTTTGTACCAGTTATTACAGTTTTTAACACATACATGGATTTTAGATTTTCGCATGTTTATAATATATAAAAAATAGTTTAAAATTTTGAACTCGTTAACATTATCTTACCAAGAAACAAAATGTGGACTAAAGAAGGCATGTGATCGTAATAATTTACTCACTGGCGTTATCCATTTAAATAAAGTGTAAGAATGGACGAAATCAAAGTTTTTTTTTTCATTTTAAGGACATTAAATCCCTTAAAGAACAATAAATGTATTAATCAGCTCATTTCATTTTTAATATTTTTTTATTAAATGAACAATTCGAATAACCCTTGTCGTAATAGTGACCCGAAGGAAAAATTGAAATTTTTATACACAGTAATTGGTTTTATTTAAAAAAGAGTTATACGTCTTTCTTGTTTTAACTCAATATGTATGATTAAATAAAATATTAAATTTTTATCCGATGTTAGTGTTTTGATACAATGTATTAATTGCAATCATTAATCTTATTCTGATTTTGGTGTTACATTAATTGGATTCTTAATAATGAACTTTCTCTGATTTACTGCTATTTATTTAACTATAGATATTCAGTGATTCCTTGAAATTTTCTTACTTTTAATTTGCATTGGTTTTAAAACACAGCTTCATTTTTATTAATTTATTTTATTTCTACAAACTATAAAAATAAAATTTTCGGTTTTCGTCAAGTTACTTTTATGCAGTTTTTCGCGGATTGAAGTTGCTTGTTTCTGGTCGGAATTATCTCTAAGTATTATGCGTATTCCTGAAATAACGTCCAACAGCGAGAAAGGTAGGCCAATGCGCTCCAAACCAAACCAAAATCTTTTCTCAAACACTGTACTTGGTTTAATTTGGAGTGCTACGGTCTACTTTTTGCAACACGAGGGCTAATGAGACCGGGACCTACAGCTTAAAGCCGATTCCGAATGACTACGGACATCCATGCCACAGTGGGATTCGAACCCACGAACTCCGGATCCGTAGGTCAGCACCCTAAACAATCGGCCATTGTTCGGAACACTGTACTTGGAGTTTCGTAATCTTGGTTTGTAAAAGAAGTGTACTCACCTCTGAAGATCAAATGTTATTGATAGAGAAAAGCAAATTTTTGACTTCAAATTTTCCTTTACTTTTTTTTAAACCAGGTACGATTATTATTTCGTGTATATTTCCTTCATTAACACTTAGTAATGTTTTTACTTTCCATTGATTGAATTCTTGGTGATTGAATCTCTGATTTACATGTTTGCTACTTATTTAACTGAAAAAACACCTCTTGGTTTCTACTATTTTTTAAATACAAATTTTTTTTAAGTTTATTATTATACGCTGTGATTACTCTTTCCTATATATTACATTCATTAACACTTATTAATTTTTGGCGTTACATTGATTGGATTCTTGATAATGGAACTTCTTATTTACTAGTCTGCTACTCAACTATAAAAACTATTGATTTCTAGTATTTTACGTATGGAATTTGTTTTACGTTTTTTTTTTCACTCACGATTATTAGTGTATCATGTATATTGCATTCATTAACACTTTCTTATTTTTGGAGTTGCAATGGAATTTTGATAATAAAATTTCGGATTTACTTGTCTGCTACTTATTTAACTATAGATACCATTGATTTCTAGTATTTACAAGTGTATTTTAAGTTATATTTTTTCATTTATTACAATTGATATTTTAAGTATATTACATTTATTATCACTTTCTAATTTGTGTCATACTGATCGTTTTTTTTACAATGGAATTTCTGATTTATCTTCTTATTTAAATATAAGAGCTGCTCTTCGATAGCATAGCTCGCGGGCTAAAGTTCTGCTTCCATGGATGTTTGTTTCCGGTCGGAATTATCTCTAAGTATTAAGCATATTCTTCAGATGATGTCCAATAGCGAGAAAGGTAGGCCAATGAGCTCCAAACCTAACCAAAATCTTTTCTCAAACATTGTACTTGGAGTTTCCTAATCTTGGATTGTAAAAGAAGTGAAACTTCTGAAAATCAAATTTTATTGATAGGGAAAAAGCAAATTTTTGACTTACAATTTTCTTTTACGTTTTTTTAAACTCGTTACGATTACTATTTCGTGTATATCACATTCATTAAACATTTCTAATTTTTGGCGTTCCATTGATTAAAATCTTGATAAAGGAATCTCGTATTTATACATTTGATACTTATATAACTGAAAAAAACCTCTTGTTTTCTACTACTTTTTAAATACAATTTTTTTATGTTTATTATTACAAGCTGTGATCACTATATCGTACATATTATATTCATTAACACTTATTGATTTTTGGAGTTCCATTGATTGAATTCTTGGTAATGGAATCTCTGATTTACACGTTTGCTACTTATTTAACAGAAAAAAACTCTCGGTTTCTACTATTTTTTAAATACTATTTTTTTAAATTTTTATTTCATGCTTTGATCACTATTTCCTGCACATTATATTCATCAAAATGGAATCTCTGATTTACATGTTTGCTACTTATTTAACTCTTGGTTTCTACTATTTTTTAAATACAAATTTTTTTAAAGTTTATTATTAAACGCTGTGATTACAATTTCCAATATATTACATTCCTTAACACTTATTAATTTTTGGCTTTGCATTGGTTGGATTCGTCTGCTACTTAACTATAAAAACTATTGATTTCTAGTACTTTACGTACAGAATTCGTTTTCCTTTTTTTACTCTTTAGGATTAGTATATCATGTATATGACATTAATTAACATTTTCTAATTTTTGGCGTTACATTGATTGGATATTTTATAATGGAATTTCTGATTTATACGTTTATTACTTATTTAACTGAAAAAAAACTCTTGGTTTCTACCATTTTTTAAATACAAATTTTTTTAAAGTTTATTACTGCACTCTGTGATACATATTACATTCTTTAATACTTATTGATTTTGGGTGTTACATTGATTGGATTCTTGATAATGGCCCTTCTTATTTATTCGTCTGCTACTTAACTATAAAAACTATTGATTTCTAGTATTTTAAGTACGGAATTTGTTTTCCAATTTTTTTTCACTCACTAGGATTAGTATGTGATGTATATTACATTCATTAACACTTTCTGATTTTGAGTTTAATTCGAATATTGATAATGAAATTTTGGGATTTATTTGTCTGCTACTTATGTAACTATAAATAACATTGGTTTTTAGTATTTTTAAGTGCATTTTACGTTAATTTTTTCACTAGCCACTTTTGCTATTTCGAGTATATTTCATTCATTATCATATCTTTCTGATTTTTTGTGTCACACTAATTGGTTGTTTGAAAATGGAATTTCTGATTTGTCTTATTCTTATTTAACTATAGATACCATTCATTTGTAGTATTTTTCTCGTAATTTTATTTCATAATATTTTAAGAACTTGTGTCTGCCAGTTTTATAAATTAATAAAACATAAACTATACAAAGGGAGATGTGTGTTATAGCCAGGTCTTGAAGAGATATTTAAGAGACTGAATGGATAGATTCGCTATCTCCGATACTAGAGTTAGCAGGCATGGATATTCGCAGTCTTTCGGAATTGGCTCTTAGCAATAGGTCCAAGTCCTATATGCGTTCGTGTAGCTTAAAACATTTGGCTATAGTACTTCAAACTTCACAATAATATTCCTATAAAGCTGGTTTGAAAGTGCGTTAATCTCTAAACTTGAAAACATATGTACCCCCGTTGTAAATCTTGCTTTAACCTCTTGCCTTATGAATCGAGAGACGATTGTGTGTGCCACTTTCAATGAAAGCTTTTCTCATGCGTCGTGATTAGAAGCAGTTTCATCATTAACTAAATTTTGCAGACTTTTTTTTACAGGACAAACTACAATTCTACCTTCAGATGTATCCAAATCGGTATCTGTTTCAGGTTCTAAAGTGTAAACGGGAGACTTTCCAGCACCGTTATCAGTATCAATTTTTCTTTTTGCCATTATGTTAAATTTTTAGATTTTTTAAGCACCAACAGTTAATTATTTATTACATATAACACAATATTCTATTGCAATTACGCCTAAGAATAAATGACCAATTCTTCTATTGCAATTGTAACAAACAATAACGCAAAAAAATCTTTATCGCCTAAAAACAATAACATGTCTCTTACGAGCTTTTCACTTTTGGCCAGACAGAATCATCACGTATGTGATACGAGGTTCTCATTTTAGGTACAGATGTACGACCACGTCTCCCATACGTTGTTTTAAGGCAAAGGGTTATTCTGATACAAAAACAAAATTTGATAGCTACGATTAATATTTCGTATATATTTAACACTACATATATATAATTAAAAAATTTAACTTTTATTAACATCCACTTTTGCAAGGTGTTTAGTCCATATCGATAAATTTTCCAAGGAAATAAAAATTTACTGATGATGCTATTTAATTTACGCTAAAAGAAAAACTAGAATTTTTTTCTATCTTCTAATTTTTCCAACACTCTGTGATAGACAAATGAATAATGTTAGTAAATCAAATGCACTTTAATAACCTATTAATCATAATCCAAAAAACAATAACACCTTGCATTCCTATGATGATTGTGACTCGACATCAGTTTTCTCATTTGGGGAGTCATAATTGATATTTTTTTAGATCAAAATCACTGGATATTCCAATAGAAAGACTCCTTGAGAGAGAAGACAAATAAGTTTTGTGTATAAAACGTGCAATACTGTACATAAAACTGACATTTAACAGACTTTGTCTTTACCTTTATTTATTTAAATTGTCTTATATTTTAGTTTAAGTAAATTTGAAATAAAACACTTAAAGGCGTTGGGAGAGGCACCTATTTAAATTGGAATACATAAATTTCAGTGCCAAATTGTTAACTACAAATGCAAGAGATAATTCATTGTAGTAAAACGATTTTTTTCTTCGAGTTTCAAGTTTTTCTACGATCTTTATCAAACGATACGGAGATAATCTGTATCATTTTGTGACTGTGTCGTGCTTCACTCGGATGAAAATACCTCATAACATATAAATTTTAACCCTGCTGCACCAAGAAATAAACGCGCGAAACAGTTGCTAGTTCGTACCTTCATGATATGAGACTAAAATTATTAATATAATCTAGACTGCAAAGAAACTATACAGATATCTTAAAGCAACAGAAAAAATTAAAATTAGCTTTAATTTTGTGCACATTTATTACTAAGCTTATACTGGGAGTACCAATTAATTCGTATAAATACTGATACCACTTCTAATATGCATATTCTATAATTAGAAAGCTCATAATGTGAAACTTAAATTACTATACTTAAATTACTATATTAAGACTACATAGTTAATTCACGAGTTACAATGTTTTAATATTATGTTCATTTATATTTATTCAAAAGACATTTTTTCTATAGGTTTTATTTTACAATGTGTATTTTTCTCATTTCGATTATTTTCCTGTAAAATACTCAATTGTAATGTTATTTAACGTTCGTTAAAGTAAAATTACTTATAAGTTAAATTACTAAAGAGTATAAAAAGATTATTAATTGACTAAAAATTTTAACATTCAAATATGTATAATTCACTTGCATAGGAATATTCTTTAGCTTTTATGTACTTATTTTAAGGGGAAAAGGTAAAATATATATAGAAATTAAAAGTTTTATGCTAGTCTACAAAAATGAGATGTATTATACTAATATGATTTTCCAGACATTTATTTTTCTTATTTGAGTATTTCCAACAAAGTAAATAAAATATTCAAAATAAAACAAATAAACTCACTTTTAAATTAAAAGCAATTTGAAATGGTAAAAAAAACGTTGAAATGTAAGTAATTTTAAAATAATTACGAAAAGAGAAAGTGTTTTAAAAAGAAAACGTGTCTTTCAGAAATACGGCAAATTTTGTAAATAAATCAAAATAAAAACTGACAGAACTTTGATGTAATCAGAGCGTAGATTTTTTTTACTTAAGATTTGAAACATATCAACGATTTTTTTTCTTTACACTTCTAAAGTAGAAAATTGAGAGAGCATGATAAAGAAAGTTCCAGCTGCCAAAGAAAAATAAATCAGTCTTAAAAATCCAAAGAATATTTCTTTTCCATCAATTTTTGTCTTGAAATTTGGTGTTGAGCTTTATTTTGAGGTCTTTTTTTTAAAAAAAAACTTGTTTACAAACATATAATACAAGAAAACTATTTTAAAGAAATCAAGTGTATTACTTTCAATTTAGGAAAACGATGTAGACTTCGATTTTTAAAAAGCTTATTGATCAAAATCGCACTAATACAGTAGAAATGTTTTTTTTAATACTTTTTATTCCTAAAAATATATTTAGTTTATTAAACTATGATATATATGTAAACGCAACGAAAATTAATCCGTCTTCTACACGTAAAAATATCCCCTCTTATTTGTACTTGGAAGAGCTTACTGGGTAAGGACAAGACTAATTAATAATGCTAATATTGAAGATGCAGTCAAACGGTTCAGCAAAAAGATGCAGCGAATATTCCCCAGGAATCAGTAGCTTAGTCAGCATTCTTAACGGTAAAGAGGTAATTAGATCAGTGGTGAAATTGAGCCATTCACCTGGGACAACTGGAAAAAGGTGCGACTGGTAAGAAAATTTCCATTTATTTCAGAGTTAGCTTTGAGAAACGGGTTGGAAGAATTCAAGTCGTGGACATCCCTTGTAAAAAATATATTGAATGGCTAGGAAAATATATTTGAAGGAAAAAGAAGGGGAAAGAATGAATTTTTAAGAGTATTATATATATATATATATATATATATATATATATATATATATATATATATATATATATATATATATATATATATATATATATATGTATGTATGTACGTGCGTGCGTGAGTGCATGTTTACTATATATGACACCTAGCAAAATTTTTTATTTATCTTTCAACAAAATATACTATATTCAGATAGCAGTTAACTTGTATTTTATCGATTTGCATTCTTATTTCAATTCTATACATTTCAAATCTATACATTTATATATGCAATATATATATATATATATATATATATATATATATATATATATATATATATATATATATATATATATATATATATATATATATATATATATATATATATATATATATATATATATATATATATATATATATATATATATATATATATATATATATATATATATATATATATATATATATATATATATATATATGTACATATATATATATATATATATACATATATATATATATATATATATATATATATATATATATATATATATATATATATACCATACACATGTACATTAGTATTTTATTAAAAATGTTTAGCTTTGTTTAATAAGGTTTTGTTTGGAACACTACGGTATACTATTTGTACAGTCCATTTAATATATGTAAAATTTTTGAGATAGCTCTGAGGGTTGGATTTCCTTTTAAAATACGATATGAGACTTTAATGTTGATAACATGCATTTATACCTTTGTTCGGCACGTATTGTTTGCTTTTATACCCAGTAAAATGTAATGGTCGTTATTTTTTTTATTATTCATGCCTCTTATTTAAGTTGTAGAAATATTAAAGCCATGCTTTTCAAGTTTATATTACTAATTATCAAATGTGGTTTTTCTTCAGAAATCGGAAAAATATTTCCTTTAAAATATTTCCTTCGTTTTTCTTTAAAACCGTTTTTCTTTTAAAGTAAATAATATTTTTAATTCTACTTATATTATTTATTTTTAACACATTGTAAATTTTATGACAACCAAGTTTTATTTAAACAATTAAACGTCATTTTAAATGTGTAAAAAATAGCTGTATTTAGCAAATAATAAATGCACCTAACGGCAAAATGTCATAGGAAAAAACAGGGAATCATTACTGTTATAATCCTAATATCATCATGTTTGGTTTATAGCACGATATTACGATTTTTTCCTACACAAAGACTAATTTACATCATCATATTTATCATTAACACTATAATTATGGATGTTGATCATATATCTATTTTTACTGAAGTGAGCCAATTTGACACACACACACAACAAAATTGAGGTTTTTGCAAAGAAAATTGTTCCAAATTAGTTTAAATGAAATAGTTATTATCAAAAAATTCACGAAAAACAAATTTTACATGCAAAATTTGGTTTTCAAATACATTTTCTGCAAACATTTCTATTACATTTAGCACAATGGTTTCTACACCTGTTTCTTTTGCATGATTGTTGAACTTGACAATTCTTCTACCGTGCATCAGTAGCATGAATTTCTGTCATTGGAATGGAAGTGTTGTCGACTTCTTCTCTATATTTACTTTATACTATACTTTAAATACTTTATACTTTATATTTACTTTATACTATATTTATTACTATATTTTCATATACATTCTATGAGTCAAATTGGCTCACAACCGTGACAATAGGTATACCACATTTGATAATGCGAAATGAAGGGGTCTGCGGGGAAGAGGAATTAACTAAAAACCAATGTATGTTTTTTAAAAAAGATATTAAAGTTATATATATATATATATATATATATATATATATATATATATATATATATATATACAGTGATCAAATTTTTAATGAGCCAAATAGCTCGGTCAGTAAATCTAGTGTTAATATATACTAACAATTTAATTTTAAAAACTGAACTGAAAATTGACATTGATATCCACAGTTAAATCTAACATCTATTTTTATCACCTCTCTTGTATATAGTCATATTTTACTATATCACATTGGGAATGAAATCACAAAATTGAAATAAATTCGAATTATAATATGAATTAATAAAGAGAAAATAATGTAGGAATTCTCTAAAATAGGTTTGTGATTCTTGTCCAAGGAAATTAGACAGGAGCTTCCTTCCTTCCGTTTAGACAGATCGATAGCTTTCTTCCCCAGCAATTTCCTCTTCCTTTGGATAAATACGTGTGCATACACAATATTGATCCGTATTTTTTTATGTCTCAGGTGTCAAAGTTTAAGGTATGTTGTGTCGTTAGAATCAATACTATTTTGTGACACCAATATATGACGTTTAAATTTTACCGCACTGTAAATATAAATCGTCATAATTTTGTTTACCTCGACATAGAGTATTCATACTTCAATTTCTTTATCTATTCCTGATAAGATTATAAAGGAAAAGATTAAATTAATGTTATTGCTTCAGTTTTAATCGTTTCAGAGTATAAAATAAGATATTTAGAATAGGATATATTATGGGATTCCGCATTTTAAATTTTATTGCTCTTACGGTTTTTCTTTCAAAATATCTTGTATCACTAAAAGTGACATTGAAGAATAAATCCTTAAATTTTTTAATTTTCCAAAATTGTAAAGAACTCTATGAGGCAGGTAAACAAAATGGTTTGTTTATTTTTTGGCAGAGAATTACCTTTGAACAAAAAAATTCGATTAAAATTATCACATATGTACTTAATCTATTATTTATGTAATATCTAAGTTCAGTGATGAAACGTATGAAAATAATGCAGAAATTATTTAAATAATTTAAAATAAGAAATGATTAAATGAAATGGTTAAAGGAATGAAGTCATTATGATAGAAAAAATTGTTATTTTTGCCTATTTATTACCTG
The DNA here is from genome assembly GCA_032207245.1 of Pardosa pseudoannulata. NCBI lineage: Eukaryota > Metazoa > Arthropoda > Arachnida > Araneae > Lycosidae > Pardosa > Pardosa pseudoannulata. The sequence goes on from CM063505.1 coordinate 18,595,962, forward strand.
ATAAATTGATAAATTTAACCGCTTGCTCTTAAAATGGGGCTTGACATAATGGCATTAAATGCTCGAAAAGCGGACGGGGTGGATTTCGAACGTTTTAAAGATGACAGTATTTTTCGCTGTGATACGAAGCTTATTCATACCAATTTACTTCAGAATCGGATCTATAGTTTAGGAAAAGATAAACTTTACTCGCTTTGAATTTTGCAAACCCTAACTCGTCAAAAATCCAATATGGATGCTCTATCCATTCCAGGTCCAACAGCTTCATAACTTCGAGGACAGACGGGCAGATAACTTAGGCTATTATTACATTACGAGAAGAAAGTTTAAGGATACACAACATGAAATGTGTATGTGGCCAGGGACATCCGTAAAGCAATACGTGAATTTAATAAAATAAAAATTATAAAAAGTTGAAAAAATAGTAAAAATTTATTTTAAAAATAATAAAACAACTTTCGGAATAAGAATTTAAAAGAAAAAGCAGAAAATATTAAATTTATTAGACATTAAAAAAATTGGCTTCGTCGGGGATAGAACCATCAACCCGAGAAGTACGACGATCAAGTGGGCGGGCATTCTACTATACAACTCCTGCACGTTGTAAGGCAACTAATTAGAGTATGTGAAAGTTTAAGTAAAAACAGTCTAGAAATTTAAATATTACTTTCCGCCTTTGTCATCCTATCAAGAATGATTTTCGTATAGAATAAGAGGAAGGATAAGGCTTGAAATAATAGCATTAAAAGCTCGAAAAGGGGGGATAGGGTGGATTTCGAACTCGCTTTTAATTTTGCTAACCCTAACTCATGAAAAATCCAATATGGATGCCTGTATCCATTCCAGGTACAACCGCTTCAGAAATTCGAGGACAGACAACTTAGGCTATTATTATATAGGGGATGTAGATATATTTGACATCATAGACCATCTTTATTACTGAGCTTGATTATAGGTTCATCCAAGCGCTTAGGGAATGTATATTATAAAGTGTACGATGATTCTTCAGTTATTTTTTATGAACAACATATTTCTGTGATAGAAACCTCTCACCGACTGGACCTGATTAAATCACTGTGCCTAGGCCCTGGGCCCCCCCCTAATTTTACTAGAAAAAGAATTGAATGAAAAAAAATCCGCTTTTTTTTCTATTTCTTCCTATTGAATCTAACTCAAAATTTATAACAGTCTGCTGTAACTTATGTATAAAAGAAAAGAATGAGAAACAAAATACGGTATGTATTATACCATGAAGATTTATAACGTAAAATATTTATACACGTATCGAAATATAGAATTATATTAATTACAGCTGGGGAAACAGATTTACTTTTAGAACAGGAAAATGCAATAAATTTTTATTGGGAAATTCAATAAATGTATGTTACAAGCATGAAACTTTAATGTTATCCTCATGACGTTATCGTTCACATATAATTAACCCAAATATAAAAAAAAACCTAATATTTCTAACATTTATTAATGTATTTACTTGTGTTTTCTCATAAAACAAATTGTTACTTTAGATTAACGTTTATGATTACTGCCAGTAATTGAGTTATTTATTTAAAACATATACTTTACTTTTGATATGGATGAAGGGTATTTTTTAGCCGAATGCATCCCCATAGTTTATAAAATTTACAAAAATATATTCCTCCAAACGAATATAATAATACAAGTTAAGATTTAAAAATTTATTTTCGACAATATATGAGCATGTAAATAAAATAATCTCTTACTGCCCATACGTGATATATGTAAATGTGTGTGCGTGAATAATATATTTAAATTTATCCTAAAAAATATTTTTCAATTTTTCTTCTTATTTTGTAGTTAATTAAGAGCTTCAATACAGAGTGTGAATTTTTAACGTATAAATTCACCAGTTTACAGTTATTCCACTATTACGACCAGATATGAGCATGTAAACAAAATAATCTCTTACTGCCCATACGTGATATGTGTAAGTGGGTGTGCGTGAATAATATACTTAAATTTATCCTAAATAGAAACAAAAATATTTTTTCAATTTTTCTTCTCATTTCGTGGAAATTAACAGCCTCAATACAGAGTGTGAATTTCTAACGTATAAATTCACAAATTTACACTTATTCCAATATTATCCAAGTTTGGAAAGTCACATTGGATTTTAGTATTCGATTTTTGGAAACTTTATCACTTATATTCTACAAACGTTTTTTGACGTATTAGGAAGGGTGATCTAAGCTAATTTCCTATGGGAATGGAGTAATTTATCTTTAAGATGACATAGTAAAATGTCTTCTATTAACTATATTTTGAAATGTACGGACATGGGGAATCACCGTCCATGAGGTGATGATAGTGTATAGGCCCCACTTTGTTCAGAACAGTAACGATCGAAATCAGCTGATCTGAATCTCTCCTGTTTCGACCCGACTACAATAGCGTGGCGAGCAGTGTCTCGGATGTTGACAGTTTGGTTGAATAGGATGCACGCCCCTGATCGGTTGCGGTAATAATTCCGGAGGACTGCTTCGAGAATTTCGGAATCTTGACAGCTAGCGAATGAGAATTCAACTAAAAAAATTAGCTGTAACCTTAGCTGGAGTTTTCAGGTAACTAGAATCGTAACTGCCCAAAAAACGGTTGGCGCGATCGTAACTGACCCCTAGGTATAAAAAGCGTAGAATTTTGCGACTCGGGGCTTTTCGATATTTTTTATGAAGATTCTTTGACCTCTTGGAGGCTTCCTCGATTTTTGACCGGAGCCATCTTTTTAATGATTACGTACTGGAGACTCGTAAAGTCCCCTCCTATAAGGAACGGCAGAGTCTCGGTCACAGAACAGGGGATAGATTGGGTTTGCATTGCATCCTTGAAAAGCCTCCCCATTTTGTGATATTATTTACTCTCTTTCCGGCTGTAATCGTCGTGGTAATTGTGTAATCGTCGTGGTATTATGCAAGAAACAATCCTTTTTATTTCAACTTGTTATGGGGGATTAAAATCCATTTGTATACAACCAGTATTTACTGTAGAAAAATAAAAGTTATTACCAATTCTGTTAAGTCTGTGGTCCTTCTCCATGCTACTTATTCCCTCAAGAACATTGAAGTATCCCCAATAGGGTAATAAAATGGAATGTTAAGACTAGATCTGACTAAGTTTTGTGCGGGATTTAGCTACCTGGCTTAAAGCGAGTATACCATAGAATCTAGCCCTGACATATGAAATAAAGCTAGATTTTTCTTTAAAAAACGTCATATCATGCACTTACACACATATTTAGAGATTTATGCATGGGCTTATAAATCTGCACATCTTATAAATCTGATGGAGTTAAATTCCTCTACATGTTACATATTCGTTTATAATTTATTACCTTTAGTTTCATGTAGACCTAAACTCCATCTTCTAAAAATGAGGGATTTATGAGAAACTGAAATTTTGGAAAATGATATAAAAACAAATAGGGTGTAAAGTTTTCCATTATGATATAAAACTTTCTAGGTCTACATTTTTGCATACTTAAATAAATTTGTGCATTATGTATATGCCTCATCATTAACTAGAAGACTTACATTATTAAGTTTATCAGTAAAAAGGGCCTAACTCAAATAATTTGTAAAAGAATTCATTATTCTCTGCTGCATGGATCTTAGCTCCATTTTCTAAAAATGAGGGATTTAGCAGGTCCTGGAATTTTGGAAAATGCTGTAAAAACCAATAGGGTGTAAAGTTTTCCATTTTGACATAAAATTTTATAGTTCTACATTTTTGCATATTTAAATAAATTTGTTCATTATGTATATACCCTATCATTAACTAGAGGATTTATATATTTATCACTAAAAATGTTCTATATCAAGCAATTTTTTTAAAAGAATTTATTTTTCTCTCCTGCAAAATTTGAAATACATTTTTCATATTTAAATAAATTTGCGAATTGTGTATATACACCCCATCATTAACTAGAAGATTTATTTAAAGTTTATCACTGAAAAGGTCCTAACTCGAACAATTTTTTAAAAAATTTCATTATTCTCTGCTGCAAAATTTGAAATACATTTTTCATATTTAAATAAATTTGTGTATTATATATATACCCCATCATTAACTAGAGGACTTATATATTTATCACTAAAAATGTTCTATCTCAAGCAATTTTTTAAAAAGAATTTATTTTTCTCTCCTGCAAAATTTGAAATACATTTTTGCATATTTAAATAAATTTATGCATTATGTATATACCCCATCATTAACTACAAGATTTATATAGAGTTTATCACTAAAAAGGTCCTAACTCAAGCAATGTTTTAAAAGAATTCATTATTCATTGCTGCAAAATTTGAAATACATTTTTCATATTTAAATAATTTTGCATATTGTGTATATACCCCATCATTAACTAGAAGATTTATTTAAAGTTTATCACTGAAAAGGTCTTAATTCAAACATTTTTTTTAAAGAATTCATTATTCTCTGCTGCAAAATTTGAAGTACATTTTTACATATTTATATAGAGTTGTGCATTATGTATATACCACATCATTAACTAGAAGATTTATATAAAGTTTATCACTGAAAATGTCCTAACTCAAGCAATTTTTTAAAAGAATTCATTATTCTCTGCTGCAAAATTTAAGATACATTTTTGTATAGATAAATAAATTTGTGCATTATGTATATACCCCGTCATTAACCAGAAAATTTATATAAAGTTTATCACTAAAAATGTCCAAACTCAAGCAATTTTTTAAAAATAATTCATTAGTTTCTGCTGCAAAATTTGAAATACATTTTCGCACATTTAAATAAATTTGTACATTATATATATATATATATATATATATATATATATATATATATATATATATATATATATATATACCCCTTCATTTACTAGAAGATTTATATAAAGTTTATTACTAAAAAGTTCCTAACTCAAGCAATTTTTTAAAAGAATTCATTATGCTCTGTGGTAAAATTTGAAATAAATTTATTCATATTTAACACTAAAACTACCGTACATTTTTATAATGGGCAAAAATAAGGAAAAATGGGGTCATTTGACCCCTCTTGGTAGATTTAGTGATAAATAAATTTGTGCATTATGTATATACCCCTTCATTAACTAGAAGATTTATATAAAGTTTATCACTAAGAAGGTCCTAACTCAAGCAATATTTTTAAAAGCATTCATTCTCTGATACAAAATTTGAAATTTATGATATAGTAATTTATTTCAATTGTACAGATATGTTCATGTAATTTTTACTAACTTAACTGGGTTTAGACGAGGTTTCAAATAATGGAATTGAAAATTAAAATCGATAATAAATTCTTAATATAGTGTTTTATTAGGTTTGGAGAACTAAGGTCTACTATGTCTGATACACTAAGGCTGCTGACACTTGTAAATTCAATTATAAATGACTGGGAACATTGACCAACGAGTTTCAAACCCATAGATTCAGCTACCGAAGAACAGCATCCTACAATCCAGCTATCATCCGGCTTCGTTTTATTTACCTTCAGAAACTTAACATTCTACAAATTGCAATAAATATTTGAAGTGTTCATTACGAGACTCAATTTGTAAAATTTATTAAACTTTGCAACCATGTTCACAGGAATAAAATATTTCATCAAACTTTATTGAAACAGTGAACTTCTAATGAACAATATAGTAATGACTTCCTCCCATGTGCACCTTTCATAGCGCAATTTTGTTTCCCCTTGATTTACATTTTAAAGAAGAGATCTTTTCATTTGCTTTAAGATCATTAATGTAATCCAAATAGGTTTTAACTTCTAGGAAGAAAAAAAATGAATGAAAAATATATTTTTTATTTTCCATTTGAATCCAACTTCATAATAGTTCACTATAATTTAAATTTAAAAGAAAGGAGCGAGAAACAAAATACTGCATTCATTATACCAAGAAGATTTATTCCGTAAAATATTTGAATGCATATCTTAACATAGAATGCAATTAATTAGGGCTTGAGTGAAAAAGTTTCGTTTAGAGCGGAGAAGAATGATGATTTATATATGAGGAATTTTAAATAAATGCCACCAATCCTTAATGCCATCTTCATTAAAGGTATCATTTGGATAATTTTGACCAAAATAGAAAGAAGGGAGATGCTTTCAAGTAATAAGTTGGTTGGTGAAATATTCAATCCATATCTTATTATAGTTTAGAATAAATGTATTCTCATTTAATGAGAAATTTATTCTTATACAATTTGTTTTATAAGAATACTAGCATAAAGCCCGTCATATAACGGGATCCGTAATATTTTTAATTTTTTAGAATTGTAAATTACCCTATGAGGCAGGTAAAAAATGGTTTGTTTTCTGGCTGGTACACGCTCAACGATTTGTTTATCTTCATACTCCTCTAAAGTCTTCCGATACTGTGAATGCAGTTTAGAATCACGCTGAATTCATTTAGAAAGATAATTCAAAATTTTCTTAGCTACGTCGAAATTGCTGTCAAGTTCTTCCCAATTTTTTTGCCATTATATTAATGGAGGTAAAGGAATGATATTGCCATTTCCACCAAACCCTTGAAAAAGATAGTATTTGTTTTTAAAACCGGTAATAAAATTTTCATTGCAACAAAAAATAATCCAAGATTAAATTTTAAATTATCACATATGTACCTAATCAATTTTTAAGCCAAATATAAAAGATAATTATTGACATAATATCTAAGTTCAGTGATAAAACGTATGAAAATAATGCAAACGATATTTAAGTAATTTAAAATAAGAAATGATTAAATGAGATGGTTAAAGGTATGATGTTATAATGTTAGCGATAAATGTTATTTTTACCTATTTATTTTGTGATAAATTGATACATTTAATCGCCTGCTCTTAACCGAATAAAATAGGGCTTGAAATAATGGCATTTAATGCTAAAAAAAGGGAGAAGGAAAGGATTTCGAATGGTGTTAACCCTAGCTTATCAAGAATTCAATATGGATGCCTTTATCTATTCAGGCCCAATTCGAGGACAGACGTACAGATAACATAGGCTATTATTTTACAAGGGATAACCTTTCACTCTTGAGCCTTTTTTAAACATGTAAGGAGTATATATGTAATGGGTAATTTATAAAACTACTACAAACCATGATGGCATACATGCATGATATAGCATCAATACATTCATGGAGTCTATGATAGAAAACAGCAAAATTTAGAAATATACATGTTGAGTTTATAGAGGCAATTCGTCGATGACGCTATAACCACAGAACAGTTTACATTTACTCACACAGTGCGGTGAGAGTAGAAGGCAGTCAGCTAGTTATAGCACTAACCTCTTCCCTTACAAATTTTTTTGAAAAAAGAAAAACTGCAAAATATCATCACATATATTTTATTCTATTATTAAATTCAAGGAAGTGAAACAAAACAAAATATATAAATTTTAAGCTGAATTTTTAATTTTTTACAGTTGTAAAAGCATTTAATTTTAATATTTTACTATCCCGAGTTATCTAGAGCAAATGGTAAAAGTTAAACATTTGTCTTTGTATGGTAGTTTTTGAAACAAGGGAACATAAGTGATACCTGTTATTCTGTACACTAGTTTTTGGTCTCTTTTCTTTTTGGCTTTCCTCTGAAATCTGTTTTACGGGAGCATAGGCTACTCTGTCTCGTTGGATTTGGATTTTTTTTTTTCGTAGCAAAAATAACGCCTGTAAAATGCATTGAGGTTTACTTGAAGGGTAAAGGACTAATAATGGATCTTCCTGGTGTGCAGAAAACTCGTCAGGATGATTTTCTGAAATTAGTTTTTTATTCAGTGCAAAACATTTGACCAGTCCGTCGAAAATAACTTGAAACCAAGAAAACTTGACAAACAACTGCCATTCAAACCTGAAAATTTCCTTTCATTTCCTCCAGGCCGAGTAAAACCATGATAAAACAAATCCTCCTGACAAATTCGGCTTCGTCTGAGTTATCTAGGGATAATAATTAACTGCAATATGTATGAACCCGAGATAATTCGGTATAATCAGGTAAGCGGTTAAGAGTTTATCACATGGTTTGGTTTGGAGTGCTATGGTTTACTATTTTGCTGCACAAGGGATAATAAGACAAGGACCTACTACTTAAAGCCAATTCGGAACGGCTACAAACATTCATGCCATCAGCCCAGTTCGAACCGTCAGAATACGATACCGAAGAGCAACACTCTCATTTGGTCATTGTTCGGCATTTATTAAATGCGGAAAATAAGAAGTGACTTTAAGTTACTTAAAGTAGTTACATAAGTATAGTTTTCAAATAAGCTCTTTATTTAGTCTTTAACGCAGTCGCATAAGGTTTTAAAAGTAAACTATTAAAAAGATTATACACTATTACAAGAAAAAGAAATATTTTACGGAAACTAAATTTTTCAATTTTTTTCTCTGCCATTTAGAATTTATGAGGGAATTAAATATCTTCCATGTTAAATTAGATAACTAACCATGAAATTGAAAGCTTCATTCCAATAAGGCAAGTATGAAATGCGTACTAAGTAGTTTAGTGTTAATTTTGGGACGTGAATCTTCATTATAAAAAATATTAACCAAATAACTGCGGAAGACACGTATATACACCTTTGAGATCCAATGTTTTGACTTATTTTGTAGTATATATAAACCTTTTTGCAGTACGTTTCTTAGTAATTACCAAACTGTCATTAAGTATACTCACTTATACGATAATTAACGTATACAAGCTAAACGAATCGACGTCGGAAAGCATATATGCCAGACATCTACCAAAACACAAAGATTCCGTTTTCCCTTGAAAATACCAGATAAATATTCTTCATTAGTAAGTTATTTTTTTGTAAATGAGAATTTATTTTAATTCACAATTTTAAAAAAATAATTCACAAATAGGATGCCAAAAGCAAAGAAATAGGCAAATACAATTTTCAAGTTTGAAATAAGAGTCTAAGAGAAAACAATGAACAGAATTTAGTAAAGTAACATATCCGTTATAATCTGTAAACATTAACTTTGTTATGAGGCATACGTTTTTTGGTTTACATTTAAGGATAAAATGGTTACATTTTCTCTTGTCTGGATGAAACTCTGAAGTCAAATTCGGCTGTTAAATATTATGCATGTATAATCTAAAATACGTTTTAAATATTTACAAAGATTCCCAAAACGTTTTATATATATTTCACATTTACAATTTTTCGAGCATCGATTATAATAATTAATAAAAACTTTTAAATTATATATCTTAAAATATCTTTTTGACATTTCTTAAGATTGTAAGGTATTTTATATAGTTTATTTACTTTCCAAATATATTTATGGTAATATGAGTGAAAAGGTATCTCATGAAAAGATATATTTTTAGAAATAAATATTTAAATTTATAGCTTTAGGCTTCTGAGAGAGTATGTTTCAAAAACATAAAATAAATGGGAGAGTCTTAACATAAACTTAGGTATAATGTTCAAACATCTCCAACTATATTGTTTTGATTATTCTTTAAAATATTTCTCTTATTATCCGAAGTTTATTATGAATTTACATTTCTTAACTGATTTTTTTTCAGGTATTGTTGTAAGCACGTTATTCAACGTAAGAGGAAAAACCAACATGTGTAACAGAATACAATTATGAATATGAAAAGAAATATATATATATATATATATATATATATATATATATATATATATATATATATTATCGTAAAAGCATCACCTAATTACTATTCTAAATTATTAGAAGCGTACAATATTTCGTTCACAGTAAAACCCATATAATCTACTACGCTCTCTCTTAAGCGATCATCTAGCATTTTAGAAAAAATGTAAAGCTAATTTATTGCACATTTAAATTAAATGTATAGTAATACAGCACAGTTGTTTTAAACACAACATTAATCACTTTATAAATCACTTTATTTCTGATATAAAAATATTGAAGTCAGGTCTATCATTTTTAATTACTAATTGAAATTAGTATTATGAATTAAATTATGAAGAAAATATCACTCTATAAATGTTACATATTTCTATAAATGTTACAATTGTGATAAGTTAAAACTGCTTTTTGATTTTCAGTATAACTTACGGAGCATTAAAATGACAGAATTATGTGAATTAGCCATAATTATTTGTCATATTTTCACATTTATAATTATTCAATAGATAGACCATAATTCTTTAATTACAGCATTGCATTAGATCTGAAAGCGGTTCAAAACTACTAGAAATAATAAGGATAAATATAAAATTCGAACATTTTTTCTAGTAAAATATAAAGCTGAAATATTTTAGTTATTTAAAATCAATTTTTAAAGAAAATATGTTACAATAATATAAGTAATCGATTAATTACTTAATAAAGTTACAAGGGCTACTATTTTTGAGACATTTTAAAATGACTGATTATTACATAAATTCACTTTCAAATGTAATCGTATCTATCTATATATATATATATATATATATATATATATATCTATATATCTATATATCTATCTATCTATCTATTCTATATATATATCTATATATATATATATATATATATATATATATATATATATATATATATATATATATATATATATATATATATATATATATATATATATATAAAATTTTTAACTTTAAATTTAAAGAATTTTGTAGTTAATTTAAGCAAGCTGTTTTCCTAAACATTAAAATGAGATTTATTATACATTAAAATGCGATTTATTGTATTTACAAACATAAGAGTAAGTTCAATAAAAAATATATTTACTCGAGAGTCTAAAACTCCTTATTGTTTTCAAAATCTTTTAAATGCGTTTCTTAAAATGCTTACTTCCTTTTAAAGTTTATTTTTTCTTTTACAATTTCAGAAAAGTTCTTTCAAAATGACAGTGAAAAAAAAAGCAAATAGAATTCTCGCCAAAAACGTGTATTGTAATTTTAACATTTCCAAGAATAAATGACTCTTCCTTTCCAGGATAAAAAAAGGGTCTCATATTGGTCTTTCATATGTAGATATACTCTTAAATTTACTTTTTTTTCTTTTCTTGTATCTTAATTACCTTTTTATTGAGTCAGTCAACTTAAACCGTCCCAAAAAAGCGAGTTTTTCTTCTGCACTTTTTTTATGTTTTGCTTTTTTTGTTCACTTTTTTAATCTTCTTTTAGAGAAATAAATTTAAGTTCAAGAATGTGACTTACATTGGCATTTGTTGAAGTCTCTGTGGAATTTGTAATAATAAATAATAAGACATTTTACGTGATTTAAATAATTGAAAAACTATTTCTGAAAGTACATTAATTTAAAGTGATAAATAATATAATTTTCATTAGATTATAATTAAATAATCCAGGTATTTTTCTTTTGGATCCAATTAGAGAAAATTAATACATTAAATACATATTTTACATATAATTGTATACAGTCATAGAAATGTTATTAGTTTAGAAGTACATTCTTTTTAAACATTTTATATGTTCTGGAAATAAATCTTTTAATATCATATAACAATAGATTCTACTAATTACTTTACCACGTAAACATAAGTTTTAATTAAAAATTAATATAACTGATTTCCATCATATAAGTTAAACTTCCAATTAATTTAAGGAATAAAGACAGAGAGGTTACATATATATATATATATATATATATATATATGTATGTATATATTACATTAGAAAATAGAATGAAAATAGCTAAGATATTAAATAGTCTTTTTTAGAAAATCCTCTTTGATATATTTAACATGAAAACTGGTTGTATTGAAACAAGGCATGACATAACTTCCAATCCACTATCTTTATACAATTCTAGATGGTCATATATGGCCCATTTCCTGAAGAACGCTTAAATATTGTTATTCAGGTATCAATTTACTATACAATGAATACGAAATTAGGCTCATTTTCTTCGGAAAATTCATTAATATTTAGATTTTAGTTTTCCAAAAACTTTCCCGATCTATCGAAATAAGGTTTTGTTTGGTAATTTATTGCATAGCATTTCAGCTGTACCTTAAAAACTTGGTCTCAAAAATACATATGGTATTTCTCCAAATAATCTACTATCAACTACATATATTAATCTTGGAAATAAAAACAGTTTACTTACAATTGCGATTCCCACACATAACTTTCTACGTAAGTGCATTTTCCACAAGAAATATCTGGACATTGTTTAACCTTTAGAAATAACTCATCTGTGGGACATATGCTGCCCAGCCCTTCTGAAACGGTTAATGCAAGTTCTGGGTCATCAGAAATATTCTCAATGCAGGTCGATTTTTCTGATAAATTCATGCATTTAACATTGATCTCCGAACTAGTACCACGTTTGCCCGTGCTTCTCTGCTTAACTTGAATTTCTTTCATTTCCCACTCTGCCAACTTTTCACTTCCAGAAGATATCTATTCTCACTAACTCATTGTGACAATATAAATACTTTATGCTTCTTAAAATTTCATAACATTGAAAACATTAGCAAAATCAATGTGGAATAAACTGTTTAAACTTGATATAACTACAACATAATTTCTGTCTGAACTGACTTAATTTCATGTCTATGATGTAAGGTGAGTACTTCTCCGCATATCGAGACGGCTCACTGTGACAATATAAATACTTTGTCTTCTTAAAATTTCATAACATTGAAAACAAAATCAATGTGGAATAAACTGTTTAAACTTGATATAACTACAACATAATTTCTGTCTTAACTAACTTAATTTCATGTCTATGATGTAAGGCGAGTACTTCTCCTTATATAGAGACAACGATAGATCCAAGATGAGTATATCATAATTTTTCACTTCTAGGAAGGAATCCTTACCTTCTCACCCAAAATGAAGTATTTCAGCTAATATAAATTGACACTACTCAATAAACCTAGAACTTGAAGGTTTGAAGAAAGTGTATTGTAATTTAACGTATTTTTAATGTATAATGTTGTATCTGTAGACTTGATTGTTGGATGTTTTGGTGAGTAAAACATAAAAATATTTTTATATAAGTGGATTCGATAGTATACGTAAAGATAAAATATCTAAAAGCAAATGATTTAGACTAAATGTTTTTAATATTTAATCGCTTTTACTTCACTTGTGTGGGAGTTGATATTTTGAAATTAAAATTTTATCTACCTTTCGGAGCCGAACGCTGGCCGATTGGTTAGGGCGCTGATCGTCGGTACCGGAGTTCGTGGGTTCGAATCCCACTACGGCATGGATGTTCGTAGCCGTTCGGAATCGGCTTTAAACAGTAGGTCCCGGTCTCATTAGCCCTCGTGTGCAAAACAGTAGACCGTAGCGCTGCAAACCAAAACCATCTACCTTTCGGACTATCTACAGATCTGAAATTTTGCACAAAGTCTGAAATCAGGTGTCAATACAAAATTCAAATATTCAATACAAAATTGAAAAATAGATTGGAGGAATAAAAAAAATTTTGGTAAATACAAAAATGTTCAGTGTACTTGATATCCCACTTTCAGATATTTTGAACCAGTATCGCCATGTTTGTAAGCAATATAATTAAAAACTCAAAATATTTACTTTTGAGAGCAGATTTTAATCCAGTATCTTGCTAAATTAAAGGAATTAAAAAAAACCTTTTTATATTGTACTTCTTAAGCTGTAGATATGTGTAAATAACAAATTTTCAGGCAGTCTGCTTGCTGTACTATGGATCAACATCTTTGTTTTTTAAAAGCTTATTTGCATGATACAACAGCTAATCTTATATTTGTTCTTATAATTATTTGAATATTTATCATTATTTCTTTCGAGTGTTTTCATTTTATAATAATTTTGACTCTGAACAATCAGGTATAAAACTGCTTTTTCTATTGCAATAAAATTGCTTTCATAGCTAAATCTCTTCTAGTTTTCTTTTAATTGCTTCTAATTTTATGCTTTATTAAAGAGAAGAAAGTGTATAAGTTAAAAGATGCATAAAAATGAATAAAGCTTAAGCATAATATATCGTTGTGTCTTATTGTAATTCTTAAATGCTGAGTGTTAAAATACACACTCAAGAGCCAAGACATTATAACTTCCAGTCAATAACGAGTTGGCCCACCTCTGGCGCGCAACACAGCTTCAACCCTTTTTGGCATGAATGCCACAAGTCCTTGGTAGATGGCCGGAGGCAGATTGTACCCGATGTTTCTGCAACGGTTAAGCAAATCCAATATATTGCGAATTGGTGGTCTTTGAACTCTGAGCTGTCATCCCATGACATATCAAATGTGTTCTATCAGATTGCGATCCGTTGAGTTAGGTGGTCAGCACATTAACTGGAATTCAGCATGATGTTCCTGGAATCACTCCAACACAATTTTAGCCTTGTAACGTTGGGGCATTGGAGCATTCCATTTAAAGCTGAAAAACACAGGCCATGTAAGTGTGCAACTGGTCCGGAATGATGTTCAGATACCATGTGGCATTCATGGATGCTCTACCACAATCACTGGTCTTACCTACTTACTGTGTGACAAACGGTATTATTACGCTTTTAAAATTAATAGAGTAATAGCATGGAACACTTTCCTGCACAAAATAATAAAACGTAATATAATTTTAAACTTTTAAGTAGTTATATACCGTTAAATAATTCTGAAAATGATAATTTACATGTACCAACTCCGAGTCGTCTACTGCTGGTTTCACCGTCATTCATCCACTTTGCATAAGTACTATCAACTGTAGATCTCGAGTCGTGCACTTTCGGAGTTGTTAAGAGCATTCGAGACATTACAATCTGATTTTGAACCTGCCATTTCAAAATATTGTATCAGATTATTTGCTTCTGCGAAATGGAAGAGAAACCTTTCAAAACCTTAAAAATATCATCAATGAGCAATAGATTCCCTTTAAATTTAAATAAATATTTATTAAAATTAAAATTCCTAACGAGACCGAGTGCTTCATCTTAAAATCAAGAAATCCATAGGAGTACAATAATACCTTAAGAAAATTAGTTAATGAAACGCTATTCAATTTCATGAAATAATGCAAGTCTCAAATTTAATTAGCAATCCTGTAGAAAATGTTGACCTCAGCGCTCTCAATCGGCAAACTAACTAGGATAATTTGTAAGAAATGTAAATCAAGTATTAAAATCGTGAATTCTGTTCCAATTCAGGATATTTATTAGAAAACAGTACTTGGTAGTGTAATTTAGATATTTAGATACCCTAATTTTAAAGATGTAACCAATTATCCGAAATACCCCAAATCCATAACATTAATTAATTCAGGCGCTTAAGGCAATTGAGGGCTTCAAAATTATTTTGCTTTTAATCAGAAAGTTTAGATATTTAACATTGCTAATTGAATGTATATAAACATTAATCTTATTTCAACGTAAAATATTACTTTAAAATTGTTTGACGCAATTTGACGTCGTAGGCATCATTCCTCATTAAGGCTTGGTTTGGTTTTGTTTTGTTTTGGAGCACCACGATCTACTTTTTTCAACACGAAGGCTAATGAGACCTGGACCTACTGCTTAAAGCCGATTCCGAACGGCTACGAACAATCATGCCATAGTGGGATTCGAACCCATGAACTCAGGTTCCGAAGGCCAGCACCCTAACCATCCGGCCATCGTTCGGTTCTCATTAAGGCAATTGACGTAATGTTCAGTCTTTGCAAATAGTGTCTTGTATATAATTTAAATATAAGGTATTTTTACATATTGTAATGAATTAATTCATCTGTACTGATATTTGTAATGTTTTATAGTTATCATCGTTTTATTTGTGGCAACACATCATCTTCGTAAATAAGCAAATATCTATATATGTTGTATGCCAATATAAGAGTCAGTGTGCCAGTAGCACCAAGTGCGGTTGCATCGAGGGTGCTGATGTTTGTTTATGATGATGTTTGTTTATTGTTATCATTATACTATCTTAAATAAATGCCTGTGTCTAGATCTAGTTGTTTTATTTTAACTGAATAGTGTGAATCCTTTCTGAGCATGGTTTTATATATGATCTGAACTCTGCGGATACTTCTTTAAGAATCGTCGAGCCTTAGCAACAGTCTCCATATGTTCATTATAGTTTCTAAAGTAAATTTTAACAAAAAGATCCATAAGCAATAATTTTATAAATAATAAAGTCAGTTTTATATTCAACTATTTTATTAATTTTGGACTTTAGAGAATATTCAAAGAACACAATTGTGAATTAATTGCCATTTTAACAAAATTTCTGTAATAATTATTTCAAGCAATATATAACAATAATTCTATAATAAGTTTTTATAATAATTATTTAAAATGTTTTATTTTCAATTTCATTTATATAATGTGGATAAATAATCGTGTTACATACAACATATAAGTTACTAAAATCTATTAGAAAATATGATAAAAAGTTGTCAAAAACTATTTATTAATAACAGTCCTAGTACACAGCAAACTAACCATTGGCTGGATTTCTTTATTATGCATAGAGTTAATATAAAAAGATTAGTTTCGATGTTCTCTTATGTTTCATACTAATTATTGTGTAATAGTTTCAAATTATATAATGTTTATGTAAATTTTACGCTGTCACCAGATGTGAAACAATCTGTTACTTGAAAGCATGCTAAAAACTGAAAAAACAAAATCAGTTTTATAACACACACACACCAATATCCAAACTTTTGAAAGATGAATTCTTAAAGAAATGCATCTGGAGTATTTGATCGCTACATATTCAATACCAAATTTATCAATCTGGGTAATATTTTGGTTTGGTTTGGTTTGGAGCGCTACGGTCTACTTTTTGCAACACGAGGGCTAATGAGACCGGGACCTACTGCTTAAAGCCGATTCCGAACGGCTACGAACATCCATGCCATAGTGGGATTCGAACCCACGAACTCCGGATCCGAAGGCCAGCACCCTAACCAATCGGCCATCGTTCGGCATTTAAATCAGTAGTAATATTTTGAAAACTAAAAAAAGTAATTGTACCAAGTTTTTTTAGGGCTGTAAATTAATCATATATTTGACAAATATACTTTTTTTATAATGCAGCATCCTAGTTTGGAAAAAGAACACATTTAATTGTTAGTGTAATTCTATCGCTGTGAACGTCTTTATGTTTCCTTAAGAACAGAAAAAAGACCAGTACCTAAGACCAGTGAATCAAAACATATTAATTTTAGAGGAATTAAAATTTTCAGGTTATCGAGTAAGTAACCAATAAATATAGATTAGATAGGAAGCTCAAATTGTACCTGAAATAGTTCAATTGTTCCTAAAATCCAAATATTTTTGCTTTTGATAGGTATTAAATATTAAAATAAATTCATTACATATTTTAAAAAATATAAATTGAATACCCCAAAACCTTCATTCCTTATTTTTACATATACAGTCAATACCGGTTATATGGTCACCCGCTTATAAGGTCACCCCTCTTATATGGTCAGTTTTCTAAATTCCCATTTTACTTAATAGGTAACATTATGCGTTAAAGCGCAACGCTTATACATTCATTTTCTTTTTCTTGTTATCGGTTATATGGTCAGTTTAATGTTTTCAACGAATTTCCGTTTTTCTTTTCTTTTCGTTTTTTTTAAGAAGTCAGTGCAAAATTGGAGAGTACTGAATTAAAATCTTTATTTCCCTCCCAGTACCAGTTTCTTTGTTTGTGTAGACATCACCTCTCTCAGCGAGATGAAACAAGTAAAAGAAAATTTTGTTGCATTTGGATCATACGTCATGAATAAGAACGTTCATTTTTTAATTATAGTTTCGAAAAAAAATTATCATTTGATGCCAAAAATGAATTGATTGAAATTTTTTAAAAAATCTAATCTTTTAAAGGCTACTTTAGGCAAAGCAGATCTGATTACCTGAACGACATTAAACAAAAATTTTAGCTGCCAAACTTTGGTCCTCAAGTGTTGAAATCGGCGATCAAGAAAGAAAACGTCAGCGCTTGTCACCTTAAGGGAATGTGGATAAGGCTCTTCTGTTATGGATTAAAAATGCACGGCATATGCACAATAGGGTTGTATTGTTCCGCCTATATGGTCATCCCCCTTATATGGTCTAATATTTCTGGACCGCTGAGCTCACCATATAACCGATACAGACTGTATTTCACAATTTATGAATATCAAATTTTCTTTTAATTTTCAATCAGCTGAAATATTCTCATAATAGGAGAAATATGAAAAATTATTAAGAAAAACCCAGCTAATTATTTACATTGAAGTTACATTCCATTAAAAAACTTACTCTATCCTGTTTTAGTTCAACATAGTTATTATTCTTATACCTCCAAAACAATTTATAAAATTTAGATTATAGCAGACGAAGAAAACACATTTCCTTATTTCTACTTGATATACGTTTCTTTTTGACTCAGTCTAAAATAAGCCTTATTTGATATTAAACTTATTTTTAGAATTTAACAATTCATTATTTTAACCAAAAACAGTTTTCAAGACATAGCGATATCATTTTAAGGCTAGATAAATTTTAAAATACAATAAGTCAATGTTACAAAAACAAGGTTCAGAATCATGCTTATTTTGTAAAAATTATGTATGTATTCTGAACGTTTAAAAGTGTTAAAATATTTATTGACAACATTGCTGACATAGTTTATCTTTACAGCATATGTAAACATTGCGAGTACTAAGTAGAAACCGTTAAATATCTACAGAACTATCTTAACTGGAATTCTTTACTAATATAAAGATCGAAGAACCTCGTGAATAAATAGCTGATATATTGCTTTTCTGCGAAACTCAAATTGAATTTACTTTCGCAAGTGTTCCTTCTTCTACACAGCTGACCATTTGATTGAATAGTGATAAAAGATTCGATTCTAGAAAAGCGATTTGTTCTATCCTTTTATTTATCCCTTGCACTTTCTAATTGATCAGAAACTTCCTCGAGAATGTATAAATCTTTTATGTGCATTATATTTATAATTAATTAAACCGACGTATTTAATCTCAACTGTGAGTCTTAATAAA
The DNA here is from genome assembly GCA_032207245.1 of Pardosa pseudoannulata. Taxonomy (NCBI): domain Eukaryota; kingdom Metazoa; phylum Arthropoda; class Arachnida; order Araneae; family Lycosidae; genus Pardosa; species Pardosa pseudoannulata. Next base: position 18,614,949 of record CM063505.1, read on the forward strand.
ATAAATCAAATATGGTATAAGTTTTTTCGTTTTAAAGATATATATACACGCTCATATTTATCTTATAGGGTTTAAAAAGAATAAAACAGTGTTAGTGAAATCGGTTTGTGAGATACGAAAGTAAAATATACAATCAAAAATGAAAAAGATTAAATAATGTATATAACTGTTAAGAAAGTAAAAGAAAAGAAGTATGATATAAATGTATTTTCGATTTAAAAACATCTACATACTTATATACATTTTAAATCTACAAAATAATAACAATAATACGGTAATAAAGATATTATCATGTCCGTTTTATACGAATGAATAAAATTTACAGCTTCAATCCATTCTTTGAATGAAGTGTGGGAAAATATTAAAAAATTATGCTTTAGCTTTATTACAATTAGTTTAATTATCGAAAGATGAAAGAACATCCACTGATCAAAAGAATGTAGCTTACATGTGGCTTGGTTCCAGTCAATGGGAATTTGGTATAGGTTTGGACTGCTACTGTCTACTTTTTGCAACACGAGGGCTAATGAGACCAGGACCTACAGCTTAAAGCCGATTCCGAACGGCTACGAGCATCCATGACACTGTGGGATTCGAACCCACGAACTCCGTTTCCGAAGGCCAGCACTCTAACCAATCGGCCATCGTTCGGCAGGGAATTTGGTATAGAGTTTAAAATAAAGTTAAACTAAACTAGCAGTAAGTTGAAAATATATTTTTAGAATTTATATACATGAACATTATGCATTCTTTAAATTAAAAAATAGATCATTACAGCCAAGTTGTATCCAATCTAATAGTTTACAACAAAAGTACAAAAATTTATTAAATTCATAACAAAAATATCTATATACCGTCTCTAAATACAAAGTTTTGTAAACTTTAGGTTTTATTAAAACATATTATTATTAAAAGCATGCTACTACACTTTCAATGGCAGAAAATTGTGACTAAAAATTATGCGTAATGATACGATGATGTACCAAAAATTAAAATGCTTAGATAATACATTTTACATTTTAAGAATTCCACTCTTGAATGTATACATTGGCTAAGTTATTAACCCAATAATTACACATAAAAGCTCCATTTTTTGCCACGAGAGTGATTTTGATGCTATCTGAAAACTAATCTTCCCAGCGCTACAGCTGAACTTTGGACCAATCTCTGTTTTTGAGGCCAGCACCCCGAGAGGGGGGGGCGATATATATATTCCAGTTAGGGTGATAACCTTACGTGGAACCAATCTCAGTTTTTGAACATAGTCCCTGGAGGGGGGTTAAACATAGATCTCACTGAGGAAGTCAAGCTTACTTGGAGCCCCAATTGTTTAGTTCAAACGCATGGTTGGTACTTAGTTTGTCTACCCACTAAAGGGATGAAATGGTGAGTTAACCTTGTCCACCGGGCTTCTACCATTCTATGTGGGATAAATATATTTTCTTCGCAAAACTGTCAAATATAATTTTCAACATAATCAGTTTCCTCAATAAATAGCTGCATAAATGGAAGGTCACCATAACAAACACAGAATACATGTTACTAAGCACAAGATTGCATTTAGTATTATATTTAAGATACAAAGAACGCTGAATCTCATTTTTTTTAATTTACAGTTATTAACGATATTTTTGTAATGGAAATATATGCTACGTGAAACATTTAACACAAAGAATAATTATAAAGGAATTCTGGAAATAAATAGTCCCTATTCGATAAAAATTGAGTCATTCAACAATATACCTTAAAATGTTTCTACTGTCTGCCAGTCTAAACATTTTTTAGTTTAATATTTAAATTTTATATAGAATAAAAATTATGTAGCAATTTTTCCTTGCGTTAAATACCGTAAAACAGTTATTACAGCATTTTTTTTTCAGAATTTTATGTTTTAAATCCTTTGAAATTTGAAAAAATAATTTGCTAATAGTAAAATAATACCCATTTTTAATAATAGTATTAGTATAATAGTATTAGAGTACCCAGCATTAGTAGAGAACGTTCAAAATTTTGAATAAAAATAGTGAAAGTAATACAACTGAAACATGTCAGAGGTAATTTTTTTATTCAAAAGTAGCTAATCAGGAAAATATGATTTAGAATACTATTTGAAATTTTAAAATAAGTTTGTATTATAAAAATCAAGTTTCAGTGGGGGTAATCATGTTATTTGAAAAAATGTGTTCTGATAATGAAACATATACATAAATTGAATTCTTCAGGGCACATAAAATTATTTTATATTTTTAGTCAAACTGAGACATTTCTAGAGTATATTGCAACGAGGCTAAGGGATGTAATTTACCCTAATATTATAAATCCTAATTATATATATATATATATATATATATATATATATATATATATATATATATATATATATGTATATATCCTCACAAAATTTAGTCAATTGAATTAACTATTAAACATCGTTACAGAAAGTCTCAAAGATCTAAAATTTGAAATGAAAGGAGATGTATCTATATAATAAAATGACAGAAAATGTGGCTTTCTAAGTAACGAATAAAAATAATTACTGGCGTAAATAGTATCCTGTGGGCATTATATCTAAAGAAATACAAGCAATGTAGTTTCACAAGAGAAATGAGATGAACACAAGCAGTTTATTTTTATAGTTTAAAGCCTTTTATTTTTAGAACACTAAGATAAATATCATATTTTGACAAGAAATAAAAACTTCAACTGAAATTGCACCGAAGCAAAAGAAAGCCATAAAAGTGGAACAGTATAAACTTTCCCTTATTTCGCAACAAAATTCGAGGATAAAGCTTCAATCAAAGAGCAAACGTTGTTGCTCATTAACTACTGTTCATACAATACTAACGACCTACGTTCAGCAAAAGAAATTTCACGCTGCCATACAGCCAAGGCGTATAAAGGAAATTGCTTCCATTTTCGCCACTATTGTCCTAAGGATGCATTAAGAGGTTTTTTTTCAAACTTTCGTCTTAAAACAAACTAGGCATTTTTTGTAACTCCAAATTGCAAGTGACTCTGAGAGTAAGGGAAAAAAATCTTAATGAACGGGAACTTCTTACAGCCTTTCAGACTCTTGAAAGCTGTTACCTTTCGTAAACTGAATAATTTATCATTGCCTACTGAGCGAAAAATGTTTCTACACAATTCAACATTCTGTATTTAAATTTTGATATCGTTAAACATTATTAGTAATTAAATGAGAGAAAATTTTAGAAAGGCGTGTTTATTAGTGTTTAACACATATTATCCCTTTGAATAATTTGATTTAAGTTTAAAAAGTTTCTAATTTATACGTATTACTTGTGTTGTCGTAATATAATCTATAATGTTAGAATGTATAGTTTCATAAGGCTATAGTGAGGGAGTGTCGATTTTATGTTTTTCAAAATTCTTGGTATATGAATGGAGTAGTTTACCATTCAAACTTCCAGAAATGAACACTACAAATTGAAACTCAAATGCTTCTTTGACACTAAAATGTTCATAGAGCTTAGAATGATTAGATGGACCAGTCACACATTTATACACCATGTATATAAAGGTTATCATAAACATAATATCAATTGTGCTTAGTATAGAACTTGTATAGTTGGAATTTATATAGTTGAAATGTAGATAGTTTGGACATGTTTATTTCATATGTATATAGTTTTCACGTGGATAGATCAATAGAATATAGTTTGTATGTGTATGAATGGAATTTTTTTAAAGTTACAATATACAATTTAAGAATGTGTAAAGTTTCCTAAGGTCATAGTGAAGGAGTTTAGAACTTGTGTGTTTCAAAATTCTTGCGTGTTAATAGTATATGGATGGAGAGTTTTACCAATCAAACTTTCCAGAAATGAACACTACAAATTGAATCTCAAATGCTTCTTTGACACTAAAAAGTTCATAGAGTTTAGAACGTTTAGATGAACCTGTCACGTATTTTTACACCATGTATATACAGGTCATCATAACCATAATATCAATTGTGCTTAATATAGAACTTGTATAGTTGGAATGTATATAGTTGGAATGTATATAGTTGGAATGGATATAGTTGAAATGGATATAGTTGGACTGTATACAGTTGGACTGTATATAGTTGGACTGTATACAGTTGGACTGTATACAGTTGGACTGTATACAGTTGAAATGTATATGGTTGAAATGTATATGGTTGAAATGTATATGGTTGAAATGTGGATGGTTGAAATGTAGATAGTTGAAATGTAGATAGTTGAAATGTAGATAGTTGAAATGTAGATAGTTTGCACGCATATAGTTCAAATGTATATAGTTTGTATGCGTATGGATGGAATGTATACAGTCACAAGCTATAATGTTAGAAAGTGTAATGTTTCATATGCATAAGTACTCATCTTCGAAATTACAGAGAGTGATTAACCCATCCAGAGTCATTTATGTTGAATATATATAATTAATGAATATTTGAAATGAAAACTATCATGAAAAATATAACAGAGTAAAACACATGTAAAAATTAGGCAACTTTGAATATTACATCGAGCTACCAATAAAAGTGAGGTGTCGTTTAAAAAAAACTATAGGATGCCATTAAAAATTATAAGTTTCGCGAGTGAAGTTGTAAAGCAAAGTAATGAAGTGCACTTAAATACATAAAGATCTTTTTCAAATTTCGATCAACGCACCTGAAAGTAAATTTATATAGAAGACTTGAAAAATATCAATCCAAATGATAAAATTAGAAATAGAAGATACTGGAATGTTTGGTAGATTCTTTACAGGTTTGCAATATACTTTCGTTGAAAAGAAAAACATGTTCAGGAAAACATTTCTAGAAACTATTTTTTTAGCTGTTCTTATGCTTTAACTTCCGGCAGGTACAACAGATGTTCCCCATAAATTTAGAGACTCGAAACACAACTAGAGTTAAAAATAGTGCCTCCGTACAGAGAAGAAATTATCTAATCTTGTTCCAGCGGTTTGAGAAATTCTATTCATTCCAAGCCTATTTGGAAGCTAGTCAAAGGTATTACCTTTGACTTCATTTCATCATTACATTTAATATGCTAATAGTCCAAGATTTAAAGATCTTTCTCAAGGTAAGACTATAAAATTAATGAAATATTTTGATGTAGAAAATTACGCTGATAGTGATTCCAATTGCGAGAATGATATCGTGGTAACAGCTGATAGCTTGCTCCATGAATGCTGTACTAAAATTGTAAATGATGAGCCAGAAATAAATAAAAAATATCGCTGAATGGAAATGTGTTGAAGAATCTGGTTCTATAAACATTACACATTTCATCGGAAATATTAGATTAATAGTAATGGTGAATGGTCAAATGTCATAAGATTTTTTTTTAAATTTTAATATAAAAACTAATTCAAAAAGGGCATTAATGGTGTAATATCATAAACCTTCTTCATCTGGAAACTCTTTATATCATTTCCTAGGATTTTATTTCAGAACGATCATAACTACATAAGATCTTTCGTCCAGAAGATGATGATATAAACACAGAGAAGGTTGTAAGAAGCGGAAGAGACTATCTACTGAATGAGGAAATACTTGCGAAAAGCTTTGGCTATAGGTCCTTTTATTTTAACCTCCTTTTCTATGCAAAAATAATTTCTTACTTATGTCTTGATTGCGTTATGTGACTGTGGCGTCCATTTCAATTTTTCTTACTTACGTTATTGTCATACATTTATATTCAGCGTCTATCGACTCTACGTTACACTTGTTAGTAATACAGTTAAATTAGTAATTACCAGTCTACATATTTTGAGGCTTAGTTTAATTATGAAGTACTAAGTGTAAGTTTAAAAGTACTTAGAAATGTATGTAGTTTGTATGCTTACGGATGGAATGTGTAAAGTTACAATCTATGATGTTAGAATGTGTAAAGTTTCATATGCATAAGTACTCAGCTTCGAAATTACAGAGTGATCAATCCATCCAGAGTCATTTTTGTTGAATATATAATTAATGAATATTTGAAATGCAAACTATCATGTAAAATATAACAGTGAAAAACACATATAAAAATTAGGCAACTTTGAATATTACGTCGAATTACCATTACTAGTGAGGTGTCGTTTAAAAAAGCTTTACAATATCATTAAAAATGATTAGTTTCGTTAGTGAAGTTGTAAAGCAAAGTTATGAAGCAAATATGAAGTACAAAATAAAATCTATGGTTAAATTCTTCAATTTTAAAAACGTCTTCTCTACCCTGGTAAGTAAAAATATCGTATTAAGCAACCAATCAAGAACTTCAGTGGACTTGAATTTTATTTCCAGTTTTATTTTTCTTTAGCAGGTAATAATGGAACCAAATTAACTGGAGCTTCGGTAATAAAATATCAGTTAAGTCAAATAATGAGTTCAGAGGTAAGTATCTATAGTATTGGGAAAAAATGAGTCCCTAGTTAAATAAGATATAATTTTATTGTTGATAATTATCTGATGTGTAAAAGTAAAGATAAAACAAAACTTACTACATTTTACATAAGACAATAATGGTTCTCCCTCATTTAAATTACATGATTAATACGGATGCAAAAAGACAAGAAGAATGAGCTGAAATAAAATTGTAATGAATACAACACAGACGTCTTAGTATACTCTAGGCCCAAGTTTTATATTTAGCATCGATGTCTGCAGTGTTTGGAATAGATAATCATTAAACAACCTATAACCGTAGTGAAATATAGACTGTATAAATGTTACACTGCATCTTTGTATCAAAACCTGCCGTAGAGTATCATTATTTTATGTATTCTAGAAGATGTAGAAAGTGATAAATTTACATCAGAATAATGTGTACACTTGAATACGGTATAAAATAACTTATATGCGTAGCTAAGTACACATATACGTAGCAAAGAAGTCGAAATGAAGAGGAATCTATGGAGTCGACAGGAATCTATGGTCAAGATACCTCGTAGGGAGTCGTAGTCACCAAAGTTAAGGTGAAAAAGGAAAGACTTTTACCAACAAATATATACATATTCATTATGCACATGTGTAGCTAAGTACACATATACCTAGCAAAGAAGTCGACAAGTATAGTAACCTATGGACTCGATAGGAATCTATGGTCACGACACTTCTTATGGGGTCGTAGTCACCAAAGTCAAGGTCAGAGAGGAAAGATGCTTTTACCAACAAACATGCACATATCCATTATTCACACGAGTAGCTAAGTACACATATACGTAGCAAAGAAGTCGAAATGAAGAGGAATCTATGGAGTCGACAGGAATCTATGGTCACGACACTTCGTAGGGAGTCGTAGTCACCAAAGTCAAGGTCAAAAAGGAAAGACTTTTACCAACAAACATACACATATTCATTATGCATATGTAAATTCATATATTAACAAGATCTCAACAAGATCGATAACAAATGTAAGTATGCTGTCTTTCGACATACAAGTACAATCTTTGAAATTTTTACAATTCAATAAAACTCATTATTGATTTAATCCAATGATATTGATTATATTAAATAATTCCTCAATTTAAGAATTAAGGAATTTTTCAATATAATTATATTTCCTTTTCAAAATATTATAGCCTCGTAGAAATAAAGGAATATTTTGCATATAATTCAGTATAAATATATGACAATATTCGTATATAATTATATTGCCTTTTCAAAATATTATATTCTGGTAGAAATAAAGGAATGTTTTGCATTTAATTCAGTATAAATATCTGACAATATTCGTATATAATTCTTGTTTCTGTCAGTTCGGATTTAATAATTTCCCTTTTTCATAGAAAAAAGACAGTTTGAAATAAATGTTATGATATATAAAAAACACAAAAAAAACTATTCATATAAAAATAATCAATAAACACATACTGTAGATTATATATATATTCTTATCATTATAGTCTGATTTGAATATATTCTATTCAGACTTCTAATCAACTCAATGTAGCTTTAAAAAGAATAATAAATCAATAACTTTGAATTTTACGAAACAACCCCTGCTATAATAGATTTAAATTTTATACTTAGCGTAATACTCCCAAGACATAATTTTAATACATGCTTCATTATAATTTAACCTGTAAAATTAATTAACCATATAATCAGAAAGAAACATATTACATCTAAAATTTCCATTAATTTTAAAAATAAAAGCATTTGATTAAACTTACATTTAATGAGTAATTCTAAGCAGATTTGTCATTACATTATAAAGTTTTCTTTATCTTTCCATTATGCTGTAAATTTATTATTTGTCACTTTTTTAAGCAGAAAACACCTAGGACGCAATTATATCGTAAAAGACAATTTACGAATTTTCGTCGAATGGGAGTTAGCGAACTGTGGGTTAAATAATCAATACTGCACTTTCTAGGAACGGTAAACTGGATTTTCTTTCTCCAGCATCCGATTTTCCTCCCAGTTGACCATTTGATGAGACAGAAAGAACAATTGAAATTTCTAAAAGACGTTCTGTGGGCTGAAGTTTTTTTTATTTTTACTTAATGTTTTGTAACTTTTTACTGCAGAGATTTACTGGAATCTTAAGAAATAGATCTTCAGGGAGTAAACTTTAATTCAGATTTCGAGAGGTAGGAGTAAAGGGAATATTATTCTTAAATTTACTTGTGTATAGTATGTTTCGTAAGTTAAAAGTAATTTGTTTGTACGTTTGCTAATTAAATGTTATTAATACATTTCTTATATTATCTTAAATAAAAACATTATAGAATATAAATATATATATATGTATATAATTCCTAAATATCATCCTTATATAATACTATAATTAGGAATTATATAATCCTCATTTAATTCCTAAATATAATTGCGAAGAAGTTAAGAAAAGTAGTATCTCAAGTATGTCTAAGAATAAATTACTGTATTTTTCTAAATTTTATCAGAATTAAAGAAGAAAAGTATTAATATAAAGGTAATAATTAAGGTATTATATAGATTGATCACAAATGTATTTTACGAAATAATTACAGTAATGTTAGTTGAGTTTAATATATATATATATAAATATATATATATATATATATATATATATATATATATATATATATATATATACATGTATTTATACATGAATATCATATATATATATATATATATATATATATATATATATATATATGTGTGTGTGTGTGTGTGTGTGTGTGTGTGTGTGTGTGTGTGTGTGAAATAGAGAGCGATATAGATATTCGTATACAAAGATGCTTAGTAGATATAAATGATATATAGACTTAAATGTATAGAAGAAGATAGAGGTTTATCAACTATATAATTATAGCTTAAATTATCTGTCCATCTGTCAGCGAATTTATGAAGCGGTTGGACTTGAATTGGTTAGAGGAATCCATACTGGATTCTTGATAAGTTAGGTTTGGCAAATTTCAAAACTAGTAAAGTTATCTTCTCCTAAACCAATGATCCTATTCTATAATAAATGGCTATAAATATGTGTCATAGCACAGAAAAAAAATTCTATCGTCTTTAAAACGTTCGAATCCACTCCTTCCTCCCTTTTTGAGCGTTTAATGCCATTATTTTTAAACCTATTTTCCCCGGTTAAGTAAAAATAACATTTTTTCTAGCATTATGACCACATTCCTTTAACCATCTCATTTAATTATTACTTTTTTAAATCATTTAAATATCTTCTGTATTATTTTTATACGTTTTATCACTGAACTTAGATACTCTAAATAATTTTCTTTTATATTTGGCTTAAATAATATATTACGTATAGATGCGATAATTTTAAATTTAACCCTCGATTACTTTTTGTTGCAATGAAAATTTTATCACCGGTATTAACAAATTGTATCTAATTGCAGGGTGTAGAGCAAATGATTGTTTCATTCCATTATTTCCATTAATTACTATGGTAAAAATTGGGAAGAACTTAACGAAATTTCGACGTAGCTAAGAAAACATTGAATTATGTTTCTAAATGAATTCAACGTGATTCTAAACTGCATTCACATTATCGGGAGATTTTATGTATGGAGTATGACGATAAATTATTGAGCGTGTACCAGATAATTCTCAGCTAGATAAACCCTTTTTTACAAGCCTTATAGAGTGTTTAACAATTCTGAAAAATTAAAAATTTTACTGATTTCTTCTTATTACGGGCTATATACTAGAGTATACAGCTTTTTCATTTTATAAAATAACCTCATATTCCCATAGAGATGAATATGAATAGAAAGTGAATATAAAAGTAAGAAAAAACATTTTGAAAACTTTATTTCAGTTTCAAACACTTTTCTAAAAAATTTACGTAATGGATATATTTCCATCCATTCATGGAAATAAAATATTTATCTTCCTAATAATCTAAATGTATATGTTATTTTAACCCTCTAAGCGGTTTGCACGTACAATTCCACCAAACCGATGACGTCTTCAAAACGTACAATTTTCGACCTTCAAAAACGATCTGAAAATGGATGTAATGTACATTTTTGCCAGTGTTTTCCTCCATGGAGTTTTGCGGTAGGAGGATCAGGTCGATTGTTTAGGAACTGCACCCCTCTTTGACTGATATTTATTGAGAGATGCACCCCTACCCCCTGAGGCACAAAGACTCTGATAGCTTTTCATGCCTTTGTAAATCTCTATATCGAAGTATTTCGTTTGCAGTAACAGATGTATCTCTAATTGTACCACTTAAATATCTTTGATGACTTTCGTAACAAAATATAAATAAGTCTCTCAAAGAATATTTTATTTGTACTTTTATAATCCATTATTTCTTATGGGATGATCTTAGAGACTTGACGAGCTTTATGTGTATTAAAAATTAACAATATAGAGCATCTATTTATATATCTATTTATAACCGGAAGTTAAAGGTAGGTTTCCCGTATTCCATTCTAGTCGACAAAGGGGGAAATGAAAAAGATAATAGAATGCTTTGGCCACTGACACAGTAAACCTTTAGCTTATTTTTGAAGACTTTTTTTCCTCGAAGTGTTCCACTCGGAGGTTAAATAGAGTACATCATATTTTTATATAAATCAAATATGCGGGTAGTTTTATATTCTAGATGTAAACATATTAAAGTTATAATATCCACTAAATTTAAAATGGGTTACAATACAGAGACTCTATTAAAACACAATAATATAACAAAAATATTTCAAATTTTGAAAGCAATATATACAGAAAAGCTATTTGAAGTGTTGTTGCTCGGAAGGCTGTATAAAAACATTTTAGAATCTGCACAGTCAATGTCACAGAGGAAAGTTAATAAAGCCATTCTGTTTTTATAGTTGACATATGTAAGCATTATATAGAATGGAAATGGAATGAACCAGATGATGCATCCTAAAAGGGAGATAAATGTGGGTGCCGTTGCTGGATGAAAATGAAAAAGGAGATTCTGCTAAAAGTGCAGACATTTTAGTTGTGGAATTCAGGAAAGCTTTACAAAAATGTGTTTTTATATAAAGTTTCTTTAAAATTCATTTCTTTGTATGTAAAAGCATTTAAAATAGAAATAGCGGATATATAAATGCACTAATTAAAAGTTTCATTCCTGCAAACTTAAATTAAGTAGTTATAACTATTATAGTGATTTTATGAAGTTATAGTCTGTTATAGTAGTACTTCCACTACAATAGTCCAGATCTTTATGTTATATATATATATATATATATATATATATATATATATAATATATATATATATATATATATATATATATGCTCTTGAGTGTGTGGTTTGGTTTGGAGTTCTACGGTTTACTGTTTTGCACACAAGGGCTAATAAGACCGGGACTTACTGCTTAAAGCCGATTCCGAAAGGCTACGAACATCCATGCCATAGTGGGATTCGAACCCACGAACTCCGGAACCGACGATCAGCGCTCTAACCAATCGGTTGAGAGAGAGAGATAGTGTGTGTGTGTGTGTGAGACGAGAGAGATAAGAGAGTGTGTGAGTGTGAGAGATAGAGAGAGTGTGAGTGTGTGTGTGTGGTGTGGATATATGTGTTGTGTGTGTGTGTGTGTGTGATGTGTGTGAGATGTGTGTGTGTGAGATGTGTGTGTGTGTGTGTGATTGTGGTGAGATATGTGTGTGTGTGTGTGTGTGTGTGTTGTGTGTATGTGTGTGTGTTGTGTTGTTGTGTTATAAAAAGTGTGTGTGTAGTGGAGTGTATGTGTGTGTGTGTGTGTGTGTGTGAGTGTGTGTGTGTGTGTGAAAAAGTGTGGTGTGAGTGTGTGTGTGTGTGGAGTGTGTGTGTGGTGTGTGTGTGTGTGTGTGGTGTGTGTGTGTGTGTGTGTGTGTGGTGTGTGTGTGTGTGTGTGTGTGTGTGTGTGTGTGTGTGTGTGTGTGTGTGTGTGTGTGTGTGTGTGTGTGTGTGTGTGGTGTGTGTGTGTGTGTGTGTGTGTGGTGTGTGTGAGTGGTGTGTGTGTGGTGTGTGTGTGTGTGTGGTGTGTGTGTGTGTGTGTGTGTGGTGTGTGTGTGTGTGTGGTGTGTGTGTGTGTGTGGTGGTGTGAGAGAGAGAGAGGAGAAGAAGAGAGAGAGAGAGAGAGAGAGAGAGAGAGAGAAGAGAGAGAGAGTAATAATATCAATATCTAAGCCTTAAAGCCTATTCAAAGTTATCCCTTTTCTCATTCATTATTTTAAATTTTAATTTCTCTTTATTTTAACCATATTTCGAAGTCATCCAATTTAAACAAGGATGTTTTGTTTCCAGTTTAAACCCGAAATTCTTGCTTCGATTCTCAAAACAAAAAAAAAAGATATTGCTCCCATTTTAATGAGAAAGCAATAACTCTCCCGGGAAAACCTGTAACGATCAGAAGTAAAACTCATCTAAAACGACACACTTTGGCAGATGTCTCTAATCAAAGGTTACTCTAAGCAATTAACTGTTGCCTCGACATTTCAACACGACACTAAAACTCCACATGGTGTCCAACTGTATGACAAATACTTTGGTATTCCCCCATATAACTTGAAACTGTAGTGCCTATTATAAAAATCATAAATGACCTTATACCTAAATCGAGCAATATCTCTTGACATGCACTTAGATCAAAATTTTGCCAGAGTTTTAAAAATCTTTCGTAATCAATGGCGAGTGTTAAGACCTCAAAAAATGTAATCCAGAGTAAGGCTTGTAATTTCTAAACCTAATAATATGTAATTAAAACCAACTCGAAATATTACGCAATGAATAATTCTTTGCTTTTATCTTTAAATTAATTTTCATTGATACAGTTTTATTTTTATAAACACAGTTTTTTTTCTTTGTAATTTTTACAGATACATCTACACTATAGATTTTTTGTATTTAAGATACTAAGCAAATAAAATAAAATTATAAATCCCTTGCTTTTGTGGATTATATAGCATAAAACCTTTTAAAACGCAATAATGGAACAAAAGTAATCTTTTAAAATTTGAAGGCAATTGAAAAGTTGTTTAAATTATTGTTGCTCGGAAGACTGCATAAAAAGATTTATGAAACTATACAACAAATGTCAGATAAATGTTAATAAAGACGTTCTACTTTTATACTTGATATATGTAGGCAATATTTGAAATGGAAAAAAATAATCGTACGATGCATCCTAAAAGAAAGATAAAGGTAGGTTACATACCTGAATCAAAATGAAAAACAAGTTTCTGTTAAAAGTGTAGAGTTTTCTCGTGGCGTAAAGTGTACTATTTAGGAAAGCTTTATACACAAAAGGTTTTATACATAAAGTTTCTTTAAATTTCATTTATCTATACGAACAAAATTAAATCATTTAAAGGTCAGTCATCTGATATGTGCATGTACTGACAAAAGTGCTGTTCAACGTGACTAGAAAAATTAAATACAAAATAACAAAGCATATACAGACATACATATGCATATATGTTTTTACTCACTCATTCACTCACTCACTCACTCACTCACACACACGCACTCGTTAAAACATGACTAACCACTAAAACCCTGATTAGCTTGGTCACACACCTATAAATTCTCATGTATAGGTTTTTCTCCCAGAAACCTTCAGAAGATAACGGTATCAAAATCTGCATTTCCTTATTACAAAAATCTACACACTTTATTCTCTTGTCCAGCTTATGTCTGTACACAAGCATCTGTGAAATCCTTGATCTTTTTTATGGACTAAAAGGTCCTATTGCATGTACACATGACTACATATATTCAAACATATTGACACACAAACACACGTGTGTGCGTATGTGTGTGCGTGCGTGTATATATATATATATATATATATATATATATATATATATATATATATATATATATATATAAAATAATATCAATATCTAAGCCTTTATACCTTTTCCCATTCATTATTCTAAATTTTAATTTATCCTCTGTATTTAACCATATTTCCCAGCCATCCAATTTAAACGAGGATTTTTCATTCCTCCAGTATACACCAGAAAATCTTTCTTTGATTCTCAAAACAAAAAAAAATTGATATTGTTGGCATGAGAAAGCAATAACTCTCCCGGGAAAACCTGTAACGATCAGAAATAAAACTCATCTGAAACGGCACACTTTGGCAGATGTCTCTAACCAAAGGTTACTCTCTCTAAGACATTAACTGTTGCCTCAACATTTCCCCCCGACACTAAAATCCCACATGGTGTATTCGGTCGTCTCTCGCAAAAGGTTGGCATTAGAGAGAGCGTTCTTACACCGTTCGTTTCAGATGCCTCTGGATTTTGTGCTATTTTGATAGGATGAAACAAAACTGACTTTCGGCCACGATGATTGATGTGTTTTTTCATTACAGACGTTTAGCGGGACTCTTGGCAGCCCAGTATCCCCGGGCTGAGAAAAATAATAGAGGAAAATTTAAAAGAGGTGTTCAAGTATAAATCTGGGTTCTGGTGTGGTCCCTAATTCTTATATTAATATATATATATATATATATATATATATATTCCAAGATCTGTTAAAAACTCAGAGTGTAAAGTAAATTACATTTTATTCTCAATTAATAAATGATATATCCGAGTAAAGTACCCAACTATATGATAATAAATACTTTGTATGACTTTATACAGCATCTAAACGTTATTAATTCCTAACTAAAAAAAACCATAAAATTAAAACTGATAACTCAATAATATTCTCTCTAGGTGAAACGTCATTAAGATTTCCTTGGTACCTTGTGATGAGTGTTCAAACCTCGGGAATTGGAACTTAGTGTGAGACATTCGCTTCCTGCATCCAGTGAAGCATAAAGAAAAAAAAAGAAAATATTTTTTGTAATGAATATGGTTCAAATCTTTAATTAAGAAGAAATACCTGTCTTCACATTGTCAATTTATACATTTTTAAATATAAAAATAATATTTTGGATTATTATTTATCAATCTACTATAGGGAGTGTTTTGTATTCTACATGTCAAAATATTACAATTATACATCCCCTACTCTGAAAATAGTTTATACTGCAAAAAGCCTTTTAAAAAGCAATATTAAAACAAAAATAATATTTCTATTTTGAATGCAATATGTTCTGAGGAGCTCTTTGGAGTGTTATTGTTTGGAAGACTGCATAAAAACCTTTTAGGAATGGAACGACTAATGTCACAGAGGAAAGTTAATAAACCCATTCTGTTTTTACAGTTGACATATGTAAGCATTATTTAGAATAGAAATGTACTGGACCAGTTGATATATTTTAAAAGCATGATAAAGGTGGATGGCGTTACAGAATCAATGTGAAAAACCAGTTTATGTTAAATGTGTGGTATTTTTTGGTATGTAAAATACGAAATTTAACAAAGATTTATAAGAAAAGTATTTCATATACAACATTTATTTAAGCTTCATTTTTATATGGATAAAATCAAAGTATTTTAAAGTAATCAAAGACAATCTGTTGATATTTCTGTCAATGTACATATATATGAGGGTCTCTGTGTGTGTGTGTATGTGTGTAATTTATACAAATTATCAACTGTAAAATTTTTCCTTTTCTCCTTCCCAATCTTACTACCTAATTTCCCAGCCATAAAATGAGAGAAAATCTGAGAGAGCATTCTCCGAATTCTTTTTATTCGTCTCTCAAAACTTGAACTTTTAAAAATGTTGATTTTCTGTCCACATGCCACAATTTTCAGATGTCTTAAAAAAATAGTACTATTTCTCCAATATTTAAATTCCTGTCTGTGTAGAGTCCGAGTTAGTTAGAATGATTAATGTCTTTTCTTGCCTATCAAAAAATGCCAATCAATCTTAAATTTTATGGGGAAAAATTTATGCTATTCGCTTGCTATGGGGTCGACATTTTTTAAAGATGTAATATTTTTCAGGAATCAAACACAAAGCTGTTGCAATGGAATGGCGATAAGTTGACTGATGCTTTTCTATCCTCCATAAAAGTAAAGTTCCGAAACGTTGGACTTGTGATTTCTGGTGGTTTGAATATGTTTTCTTAGAATGCTTAGTCAATATAAATAATATGCATATTGTCCAATGTAATGATGGGAAGATATTTTACTGGTTTATGCATGCATATATATATATATATATATATATATATATATATATATATATATATATATATATATATATGCATATGTATACCGTTATATATACCGTATATATATACCGTTATATATATATAATATATAATATATATATATATATATATATATATATATATATATATATATATATATATATATATATATATATATATATATATATATATATATATATATATATATATATGACACGGACCGAGTGATTAAGACGTGGAAGACATTTGATTTCGTATAAAAACTTCATTATTGTAATCCTTCTGTCCATGAATATGCCATTTCGATATTCTTTGTTTACATTTTGGGACGACAAACGGGAAGAATGTTAGCCTGATTTCCAGCTCCGTGTCTTTTTGGCGTTGTTTACTTAAATTATTCTTGTCTACTTCCGCTTTTTTACTCTGTATAGTTCCGCTCGAAGGTGTATCATTCTCCTATTACGTTATTGTTAAATAGTTCTAAAAATTTTTAATTATAACTCAATTCTTAACCTCCATTTTTGAACCTCCCTCCCACGTTCTCCACGCATTTCGCTTAACGCATGCTCACCCGCCGTTGGACTGGTATTTAAAAGCTTGCATCTTGCAGTTATAGGTAGTCTTCGTATGGTGGCATTGTATTCTGTTCATGAATACTGCGACATGTATCTCATGTACTACCGATGTAATGGAAATGCCTTACGAACTCTTAGGGAGTATACCCGTGGATATACTGCTGTTATGTCCAATAAAATGTTTTTTCTTACACCGGAAGTGATGTCATACTGTTTTACGTATTTTTCTCGTAAATAAGGGATCGTACAAGAACGCTTCTTTGAGAATTTTTTTATGTACTACCAACGAGGAAACTAGCTGTGCAGAGTTTATGCGGTCGTTTTGGGACACCCTGCATATGCGTGTGTGTGTGTGTGCGCGCATGTATATTGTAAATAAAAAGATAAAATAATGCACTTACTATGTTCATATATAGTTATAAATAGTTAAACACAACATTAGCATGTACACATATATTCCTCATTTCAAATAATAGTTCATTTCAAATAATATACTTATTTATGCAAAAAGTAGAAATAAGAAATAGAATATAGCTATTTTTGTTACATAATATTTTTTAAAAAATTAGAAGTACATTTTAACAAAATTTAAATGGTCTAAATATTCTGAAAAAAAAAGTTTTACTGAAAATAACAAAACATTGAAAAACTGTATTTTAGGAACTTTATTTGTCGTACCGAGTTGTATTATTAGATTTTCTTTTTAGTAAAACTACTTTTCTGAACATCTGATGCTTCTTTGTTGTTTGTAGTTCAAGTGTGATAAAGCTTAGGAATGGAAAATATGTTGTTTTAAAATTGCTTCTTTCCTTAGAAATATTTTGAATTTCTCCCATAAAATATTCGAATACCTGAGTTTAGTAATAATTTTTAAGGATTTGAATAAATCTGAGCAAGGTTACTGTTTTAAATAGTGTACGTTTTTGAAATTTTTCTACTCAAAACAGCACATGGCATGTTATATGCGTTGCAAATAAGTAGCATATACAGTGATACATGTTTGCAATTTATATGATACGATATGTTTTGTAAGGGTACGTGCTTATAGGGTAAAAGTATTTTATCCACACCCGAGTTCAGAGTATGAAGGAAAAAATAGTTATGAAACAAACATAGAATATATACAGGGTGTTTCATATTGAATGGTACATAAAGAAAACAGGATTGTGAACGTTGTAATTAATATATTTTAAAAATTCAAATTTACCTCAATACTACATTTATTCATGTTTCTACAAGTCTTCAATATGTGCCCCTTAGGTGACAAGACAAATGTCTACACGGTGATCAAGCTTCTGCCACACTCGTGATAGCATATATTCTGCGATGGAGTTCTTTTCGTCCAGGGCCTTTATTCTTGTATAAGCAGCCGGTATTCTGGAACTGCTTCACCCTACTTATTTTATGCTGTAGTGGTTGTTCTTTATGAAATTTCATGAGAAAATGTCTTTGCACAACAGTTACCGAGGAGGTTTGGGAATATTCGAACACGCAGTACACTTTCTCCTCCATGGACGGTAATTTGTTTAACAGCGCCTCTACATGCGAGTTCGTCATTCCATAATTTTTCCCTGTTGCCAAATAAAACTTGTTTAAATGTAGTTGCAGAATAAATTTGTGTCGGGTGAATAAATCCATTATGGCAGTCACACTGCTCTATTCTTTTTGTTCCATTCAATATGAAACACCCTGTATTTACTTCATTTACGGATATGTACTTGAGAATCCACTACTATAATTAGGTAAAAGCAGGGGCCTACGCAAGAGGGGTTAGGGGTTTAACCCACCCCCACCTTGAGCTCAGACAAAATGTCAATAATAAAAATTTTAGTAGAAATTATGCGTGCTATTATTTTCTAGAATTGGCACACTGCACATTTGAAGATACATTTTTTTTTTCTAACAAAAATCTTCCTGAGTATTCCGGTTTTAGCGTGTTTGTTGGTTTAATTCCCTATTTGATGGTTATTTTTTTCAAATTCATTGGTTTTCTATAGAATATTCACATTTACATGGTGATTAATTAGGTATATGTTACTATATGAGTAGTTTTTTCTGGCTTGATTAATTCCTACTTTTTAATAAAAATAAAATATTTTACCTCTTATTATATAAAAAAAAACTGTTTTTAAACTTAAAAAATCAAATCAAAATTTAACTAAACAATGTTGTCTGAATAAATAGTTAAAATTGTCTAGCTGTCTAAATTAGGGAAATAATTATACCTTATTACATACTCAAGTTTATTTTAGTAGTTTCAGAAAATTATGAACTCTCCAGCTGAAAACATTCTGTTTACACCACTGCTTAAAAGAATTTCTTACGACACACTTCTACCCATGGAGACAAACAAATCTTATGCAGAATTTAAAGCTGCTACCTGCAGTGTTGACGCGAAACAGAACTACTACAATATACCGACCGAGCGGTTATACTTGTATATAGCACTTGTATAAATTACATGTACATAATAGTAGTATGTTAGTCTATAATTAATCACAGTGGGGCATATGATATCTTGTTACCGTATTTAGACATTTATAACGTACACCATGCTTTACAGCAAACACGTATATAAGAAAGAAAAATGTAAAACTATTGAGAATATTCATTGTAAAACAATATTCAAAAATTCAACAATAACGTGTTTTTTTTTCATTATATAAATCACTACCATATTAGTAGAGTTGGTTTAGAGTTGGTTTGGAGCGCTACAATCTACTGTTTTGCACACGAGGGCTAATGAGACTGGGACCTACTGCTTAAAGCCGATTCCGAACGGCTACGTACATCCATGCCATAGTGGGATTCGAACCCACGAACTTTGGTACGGACGATCAGCGCCCTAACCAAACGGCCAGCGTTCCGCACCATATTAGTAGAAAATTGCTATTCGTGATCAAGGAATCAAGCTTTAAAGTTCTTTAAAGTATAGTACCCTAAAACTTAATATACCAACTATTTTTTTTTATAATAAAGGCTAAAAGTATTCGCTTAATTGGACATACTGTTTGATCTAGAAAGTCTTCATTATTATAATACCGTATATTTGATACAATAAAAAAATCTGACTAAAAAAGAATTGTTATCAATTCCTTATTAATAGTCTAAATTTAATATATATATATATATATATATATATATATATATATATATATATATATATATATATATCAGACAGCAGTAAAAAAATCCAGATGTTTGTAAATTAGAATACTTTTACTATATTGAAGCTTTTTATCTCGTTTATTCTATGAACTTCAATTATATAAACACGATCAGTATATTTCTATAACTCAAGGTCAGAATTTTACTTATATTTTCTATCGAAGGTTAGTTCTTTTTAAGTTTAAAATGCCAAACAGATTTAAGCTATCAAGTTTACAGAATAAAACAGACAATTTACTTCAATATAAATGTTTTTTTCTATTTTGTATAATTTCAAAATTTCTATTAAGAGTATTTAAATTTATATTAATTTATATTATAATTTAAATTTTTATTAATTTATATTTATATTAATTTCACTTACTTTTATTCGGTGTTCAAAATTTTTTAGTCTAATTTATCAAATATACTGCATGGAATAACAAAACTAAATGCTGTTCATAGCTAGAGCAATATTAAAAAAAATGTAAATATATTTCCTCAACAGAATATATTATTTAATTTTATGAAAAATCAGAAAGTCTGTTATAATGAATTTTAAACCTGGAATAGTAATAAAATTAAATTCCCCTTAAGTGAAAATGATCACATTATTAAAGAAAGATATAGGCACGAGATGCTTTTAATAAGGATACTTTTTAAATTATAAATATTATTTTTTAAGTAATTAATTCCGTTGAAATATTAACTGCATTTTAATACAAATATTACAATTAAATTTCCAAGTAGATTAATTAAAAATAAAGTAATTTAATTGTGAACCCACACTATTCTTTTTAAGCAAAATTGCTAAGGATTGTTAAGACTACAATTTTTAAGTAATACTCAGTTCCGGCACGTAACGCTTTTATTTGAGATATTACTTACTCTCTTAGAGAAAGCAAAGTTATTATGAGATTTTGCGAATGAATCCCATGAGTGATATCATACGATAACTGGCACCAGTTGGGGATTCTACGATTTCCTTCGTCTCAAGAGTGATATAAAAGAAATGACAATACATAAAAGAAAAAAGGGAAAAATACTTGCTGGCTGTATAGAACTGACCTTCTGGAATCTGACTCGATGCATTTAAATGCAACAAGAATAAATGTTAGTAGAACCCATAAAATACCGCATAAAGATGTTTACGATTTCACTACCATGTATATTCATAAAAATCATTTATGATGCGCATATCATAAAATTGCGTGCATGAGCGATTTGAATTGCTAAGAAATGGAGTATACGGAATTGAAGAGACTGTGTGATTTATTGCAATGGTAATATTTCTAAGTAGAAATATTTGATATTCCCTATGATGTAAATGTGAGGCTCATTATAAAGATTTATTACATTTGGATAGCAAAAAGGGTAAATGAAATTTACCTATTATTAAAAAAACCTCTACATGATGCATAGCTCATTAACGCCTAAATCATATCGGCTGATAATGAATTAAGGTATATCTAAAGTTCAAGTATTTATACTACAGAAATTTACATATAAAATGGAATCTGACCAGCTCTGTATATTACAGATTGTTCGGACTATTATATGGAATTTAAAAATTGTGTGATTTAATGCATAGCAACAAGTAGCAATAAACAATAACATAGAAATAAGTAGGAATATTATCTATTCCTTATGACTTAAATGCGAGAAGTAACACTTTGTTAAAAAAGATTGACTATATTGCGAGGCAAAAAAGATAAATCCAGTGGCGTAAGCAGAATTTTTTCAAGGGGGGTCATCCTTTCAAAGGGGGGGAGGTCATAATTCTAAAAAAATAAAAGCCACAATTTCTACTAAAATTTTAATTTTTACCATTTTGTCTGAGCTTAAAGGGGGGGGGGGGTTAAACCCCTAACCCGAGCCTTGCGTACGCCCCTGAATATATCAAATTAAAATTTTATTAAAAAGGTCTGGATTGTTACTATCCCATTAACTCCCGAATCATTCCTGCTCATGTTTTTTAATATCTTAATAATAATCTAAGAACTAATAATCTCCAAAGTAAAAATATGAATAAAGAATAGTATAGCCTGTTTTCATTACTAATGAGATACGATTTTAAACACCATAGGATGTAATTTAGTAAAAAGGAAATTTTCATGATAAATATATCTTCTGCCATACTTAAACACATCACTGTAAAGTTTTGTAATAGATTTTATAATGAATATTTATGCTAAAGTTTTATATTAAGGTTTTATATTTGATTAATCGATTCGTACTCAAACTTCAGTCTGTGTAATTAAGGTACCGAATTGACGGTTTATTTATAAGGTATTTATAGAAAAAATATTATTCAAAAAAATTTTTATATTATATTACAAAGTAATTAAAAAATTAAGTAAATCATCCTAAAACATATTTAGTTTTAACCTTGAAGTTAGGATGTATAATATGAAGATTAAATTATAATAGATCATATTAAACGTAAATAGTTGCTAAACGCAATTGAATTAAAAGAGCATTCCCTTTTCACAAATTTTTAAAAACTGATTTGCCGTGCTTCTAATTTGATTTGAGTTGCTCTGCTGTTGTTTGCTTGTTGCCTTTATTGTAAATGTTGTACGCTTAAAGAAAATGCATAATACATCGATTTTTAAGAGAACAAATATCAGAAAAAATAACTAAAGCTTAGAAATATAACTAAGTTTAAAAAGAACTTTACAGTAGGATATTGTTTCACATAAAAGTATAAACATAAGAAAACATACATTATTTATTATTACATATTTCTTTTGAAGAGAATTCCATTAAAAAGCAATCTGTAATTCTGGTATGTTTCAAAATATTTATTCTTAGGAAAATGTGGGAAAATGTTTTAGTATTGACTTTTATTTACTGGCTTTCTCTTCCTGTTGGATATTATTGGAATGTAAATAATGTACTGCTCAGGACTTTATATCATATGCAAAGTATAGATGGATGGAAGATATACTAGTATACGAAGAGGTAAAATGTTCTTCCGTATATAGCGTAAAATGCAAATCCAACTGAAGTAAGGTACAAATAGTGAGAGAAGTAACGCTGACAGCTGTTTCGTTGCTTCATATCAAGCAACATTTTCAATTCGAAACACTCATAGTCTTATAAAAGCAAGTATCTTAGAATGCCTTGCATGGTACCAATTTTGCTTTTCGGTTTCATATAGAATAATACTGAATATACAGAAAAATACTGAAATATTAATAGTTTACTCCCCATGACTTTCTATCAGATGCAAAGGAAAGGAGGATTGAAAACATACTGGGATACGAAAAAGAAAACCTTTATCTCCAGAATATAGCGTAAAGTGCACATTCAACACAAATAAGGTACAAATAGTGAAAGAAATATTAATAGCTGTTTCGTTGCTATAATCACCAAAAAATTCAGTGGCCTGTAAAAGCACACTAGTGATATAATGATGTCAGGCATGGGTAACAATTTTACTTTTGTTTCACATAAAATATAGCCGGAAAATTCGGTTTCATATGAAATGAAACAGACATATACTGAAATATGAATAATTTACTGACCATGACTTTTTACCAGTTGCAATGGAAAGGTGATTGAAGATAATCTAGAATACAAAAAGGTGAAATCCTTCTGCTCGAATATACCATAAAAAGAATATCCAACGTACATAATGTGCAAATAGTGACAGAATAAACGCTAACAACCGTTTCGTTTCTTCTATCAACGAAAGCACTCATTTGCTTCTAAAAGCACAAGAGCTCAGGATCGTAAGATGTCTGACATAAATAACAATTTTGTTTTTCAGTTTCTTATAAAATAAAGCAATAAAATTATCTGGATAGCCACTCCTCAATGTGAAAAATTCATAACATATTCTAATCTAAATGATTCAATCATTTAGCAAGAAAGCCTTTTTTAGACTCATGAACTCAATTTGATTTCACAAATCATTTACTTGATAGATCTACCAGGACAAATGTATATTGCCTGTTATTCATTGTATTTATATGTGTTAAGCAACATAGCTACAAATACATAATAATTTTACATTTTAATTCTAGAATTTTTGGCAAGCATTCAGAAAAATTTTTAAGCACAAAACGATGATTAAAAACATAAGATTAATGAAAACCATTAAAATCAATATAAAAATGTCACATGGACTCAAACTTATAATACGAAAATATATCTTCTGTGCAAGGTGCTGGGTTTAAATTTTAATAAAATTCTTAGTGTCAAAATTCTTTCGAATAGCCCCCAGGTATACAACATATGTAGGAACAGAATTCAAATTATATTCTAAAAGTTTGAACATGAAATCACAATAAATATTTTAAAGGAGACTACGATACATTAAGATTTAGTTGCCTCATGTTATTCTGAAAATTCCTAATGCAAAAATCTAATTCTTTCATCAGAGTGAGTTGAATTCATTAATTATTAACAATTTTAAGGACAACACTTGAATATATTGTAATCTTTTTGTATGAAACAAAACTTAAAATTGCTTTTATAACATATATTGTGTTAAAACATTAATTAAATTCTAATATAGAAAAACTGTAAGATCCATTCATGGCAGAATATCTATTATTCCAATGCTAAAATCCCGTTGCAAAGATAAATATATATTCATACATATGTATTGTATATATTTACACACATACACATATATCTATCATAATATCAGTCATCATATAAATCCGTATGAACAGGTTTTCGAGCACAATTATGCGCGTGCATATATATATATATATATATATATATATATATATATATATATATATATATATATATATATATATAAGAGAAAAGTTTGCAACTAAATTATTTAGTTTATTACTTAATAATTCTATAACACAATATAAATATACTTATTTTTAGAATACATGGGCATTCGGTTATAAATGAACTCAAAAGTGTACATTTAAACACATTAAATTAATAACAAGAGAATTGAAAATCGATTCTTATGCAATTTTCTTTCTCATTCTAATTTACATTGCATATGAATTAGAATTTCAGTTTTAAAATAATACTAAAATATCTAGGACGTTCTACGTGTAGATATATTACCCGTTTATTTACCTTTTCCACTATATAGATAGCTGGTAGTTTGTACTTTTCTAAATAATATATTTTTAAAGAAATTTAGTGATTTTCCATTTTTTATGCGATTTGTAAATGTTTTTTCACTATCTGGAAATGCATTTTACTATTTTATGTCCATTTTCTAAATTTGTTGGAAAATGCAATTCATATGTAAGTTCATAAAGAATTTTCACAAATGGAATTTTATATTTACTGTGTGATTTTAATCCAGAATAAAATGATTGAAGTACAAGAACTATATAATTTTTATATCCTTTAAAGACATTGCGGCATTAAAGAGAAGCATTAGAGTCTCCATAGCCAAATGGTCATCACACTAGTCTTGTAATAAAGAGGTCGTGAGTTCGAACTCTGGTGCCTACGAGAGGATCCAAAATTGGTGTAAACATTTATTTTTATACCTTTATTTATGTTCTACTTTATTTCTAGTTCCAGAAGATTCTGGAATTTTCTTTAGTTTCCCACAAAATACAGATTTCTGGAACTTTCACTGCTGTTATAAAAGACAAAGATATCTCAGTCACAGGGAGTTCTGGGTTCAGAGTTTGCAGAGTTTGCATTTTTGCTTCGTTATTGGTCTGAATTAATAAATTAGATTAGCTATACTTCCTTTGTGTGGTATTGCGTTCGACATTAAGATTAAACGTGACATTTACGTATTCAGTATGGAAGTGAATTTAAGAATAAGCGATCGCCTTAAAGGCTTTGATGCTGATTCCAGAACTTATAATCCACCTAGAAAGCATAAAAAAACAAAATGTCTGTGGAATCTGAAGGTAAACTTATCATCATGACACCAGCACAGCCACATTACAGGAATCCATCTGTATTTACGGGAGACATGGCACAATATCCAAACAAATGGCTTAAGAAATATGACAGGGTATCGAAAATCAACAGATGGTAAGACACAGTTTGTCTCGCAAACTTGTCTTCTTACTGGACCGCACAGCGAAGGAATGGTTCCATAATAGTGAAGTCAAATTAATTTCCTGGGAAATTTTAAATTGTACCAATTAATTTTGAGTCAACAGATTGATCTGCTCGCCATCTTATTTTAGTCCATACCAATATACTTTCCCTTGTGTACAGACTTATTTAAAAATTAATTCTCACTTAAAGAACGGTTTTGATGACGATGTGTGGAATAATATAAATCTGTACGTCTTGAATGATTAATTAGACTAGTCATCAGTACCTTAGGCAAATAAGTGCATGATGATTCTTAATAGCCAAATGTATTCAAATGTACAATTTAAATACAAAATTTTTTCTATATTTTTTTCACATATTTGTTGATGTAAGTAAAAATAGCTTATTTGTAAAAATAATAATAATTGTTTTTGAGAATTTATTAAGGGTTACACGTACATAGTTTTAAAATTATTCAAGTAAGCAATCCAAAACATAGCGGTTAAAATTTGTGTGGTCTAAATACCTTTGACAAGTCGTCTGTAACTTTGAGAAAACATATATATAGAAAGTATTGGCCTTCAAATGTACCCAACAAGTTAACAGTACTGTAATGACGCTTTAATGAAATGTCTCTTATAAGTAATAAAAATTTCAACAGTAAAATCCTACTATCAAAAAAAGGTATTTTATATAACACTAGTATATCTGCTTGTGTTTGCTTAAAAAATAACTAGTGAAGTGACAAGGGTTTTAATTCAATTAAACCCAGGGGTTTACACTCTTCTGTATAACTAAATTATTTTTTAATATAAACTTAGATATCACACATTATAAAATGTTATTTTATTTTAAACACCATTACAATATTTATCATATTACTGTCTACTTTACAAGATAGAATTACTAGGAGTTTGAAGAACTGATTCATACGATTACTATCTAAAAACTAGAAATAAAAATCCATTCTTAATTTTTTCTTATTTAAAAAAAAATATTTAACAGCCTACCGTTATTAATATCAAACTCTCCCATATACTATCCTGTTACACCTTCCGATGCATCTGTAAATACAATTGCTTATTCAGTGCTTGCAATATTTCCCTTTTTATGTTCAACTGACACTCATCTGCGTCACTATTCCAAGTAGAAGTATTATCTGCTTGAAATATATAAACTATATATCTGAGTAATTTATACTCTACAATTTAAGAAACACATTACGTTCTAACACACAATATCATATAACTTTGAAATGTGCTTGTTCAAAAAAGAAGTTTACATTTGTGAAAGACTTTTAGATCATACTGACTACAGATTCGTTAAATGGAAACAAACCAATGAAGCAGTTTTATTTAGCAGTTAAGTTTTTTTACCATTGTGACAAAACCATTGATTAAAATTAGTTCCATTGAAAGCAACATTCACGTTGATCAATAATGTACGAAATTTATAATCGGAATACCAACTTAAAGCTATTAATATCTCAGTGAAATTTGCAATCAACAAAAAACGGTGAGTTACATATCAATAGCTAATTTTTTTCAACAATTTTATGAGATATACGTGTATAATAGAGCAATTTGTCGCAACGTCACGAACTACTATAATGCCCTTCCCATTCATTTTCATTTTTACAACAGTCAATAGACAAACAATAAACTGCCCTTCCATTTAAAACTAAAGCCAGAATTGTCATAAGTTGAGAGGAGACCTGCTGCATGAAATCACCTTATCATAGTAGTTTATGTTAAGGTAAAACTGTGGCGCTAAGCTTATGTGTCATTTACGTCGTTTCGTTAGTATAATAATCTTAAGTTTGATTAGGAGTATTACGGTTTACTTTTTACTGTGGCGGTAAAATTTTGTGTCATTTATGCCGTTTCGTTATTGTAATAATCTTAAGTTTGATTTGGAGCGTTACGGTCTACTTTTTATTATGGCGGTAATGATACCCGAACCTACTGTTTAAACCAGATTCCGAACGGATACAAATATTCATTCCAAAGTGGGTTTTAAACCCCCGAACTCCGGTTCAGAAGGTCAGCACCCTAACTATTCGGTCATTGTTCCACTTATAATAATCTTAAATTTGTGAATAATAGAAATCATTGAGCTGCGAGAACAAACGCTTAACTTTTTCATCTGCAGCGCTACGATGCAAACGTGTATAAATATAATAAATGGTGTTAATAGTAACAATGCGATAGTAAGATTTTCCCAGATATAATTCGTCATTCATTCCGCTCTAAAAATAAAATAATCTAAAATTTCCGACTAATAGAAAACAGAGATTTGTTAAATCAAAAGCTAGAGTTTTTCAATAGCTATGCTATGATATGATATAAATGTGTTTAATTATAGTAATGAATCTTATAGTATAACAATTACTGTAAGTTTTTGTGATATAAAGATAATTTCTTGTAGAATAAGGCTTTACTATGAATAAAAAAATCGTGAGAGATGGGTCTGTTTGATCTCCAGCTACGTAATTGCTTTAACTACATTGCTGATACAAGTAAAACCATAGTTTATGATTTTGTGGTCATTTAACCTTGATTATAGCTAACCAACGGCCTCAATACAATTGAAAATATGCGAAAGTTAATATATGACAATCTGAGTTTATGTTTATATACAAATTGACCATATGAGTAGGATTGAAAATATAATGAAAAAGTCAAGTAGCGGTTAAATTAATCTAAGTTAATTGCGAGGAAAAAGTTGACAATTTCTTTTACAGCAGTATTTTATGGCGTTTACATGTGGTAGAATATAAGGGGACGATAGTATAAGTATATACATAATTACTCAGCCATTAGAAAGTTTTGTGTACAAGATTTTTAGTGCCCTTTATAGTGATAAATATTAAATTTGGCTTATTGATTAGTAGGTTTTCGTTGTTTTATTGGGTTTAGTAGGTTGCATTATTTTTAGTATTATTAAGTACTGAACATATAACACTAGTAATATATTTAAATTTAAAAATTATGTACAATTAACTTTGCGTACAAGTAACGTTTTTAAAGTTAAATACAACTTTCAAGCAATTTAATATTTCAGTCTAGAGTAAAAATAAGATGCTAAGAAACTAATGCTAAGATTTTGTAATATAAATATGAGAAGGGGGATATTAAACGTGTCATTCAAGCCGTCTTGAAAACAAAATAATCTCCAAATTTTAATGCAGTTAGAATCAGCAAATGTTGTTTTGTCCATCTTTATTCATTACCATGTACATTAGAGACCTTCCATTTTCAATCCATTTGTCTAAAAACTAGGAATGTTTTCGGTTTATTTCGCGAAAATGGGCTTCCTCGGATGTTACTTAAGAGTTCCTCGTCACGCGAGGATTTGAAATCGATTCAGACCGTAAAAATGGTTCTTTCTTTACAAAATGATCCGTTACCGTCTCTGTGTATCTCGCTTTTGCGATCTATATGTCTTAATGTTTTCATGTCCTCCAGGACTCTGATTGCGTGATACAAATAAGAGCTGTTTGATCCCAGAAGAGGTAATCTGCAGAAACAGCCCTCGCGCATTAAATTGCCTACATATGCGAGCGTACGACAGATAGAGGGATGAAAAAAAGACACTCGGAACAATCATTATGTATTATTAGATAGATACTTCAAGAATTATCATCTACGAAAACTTTTTGAGCCCAATAATGTATAATAAATTATTTCGTTTCCTTACAAACGATGTGGTTGTTTCAAACTAGCAGTATTAATGCAGACAGACAAGCATATTGAAAACATCTTATTTTTGTCTGTCATAAAAATGTATTATTTTCATTCTTATTTTTTTCTACAACACGTGTTTTAAGAAATACAATAATCTTACTAAAACCATAATACTTTTTGTTTACAGAAAGAAACTATTTTCTTAAAAAAACTCTCTGCGTGTTTATTAAAGATAAATAGTTTATAGGGAAAAATCCATAAGTTTTATAAAGAGTATAAGAATAAAGAATTATAATATATATTAACTTCATATACACTGCAGATAAGTGCATCGATTTTTTCTCAAATTTTAATACAGTCCCTACTGAAAATTTTCCAGCTTAACTTCAATGGATTTTATTACCTATAATTTTACGTTTTATTTATCTACCTGTATATACAGTATACATGAATTAGTTTTTGTTCAGGAGAGGTATATTTTTATGAATTATGATTTTTTATAATACCCTCGTTTAACGATTTTTCTTTCTAAGATATTCGACTATATTAATCAGCCAAAACTATTCGAGCATTAATGGGTTTCATTATACATTAGTTTTAGTTTTATCTATCTGCATGTATGTACATTTTAATATACATTAATTTTTTTTTGTTTCAGTTTTAAAGTATATTCCATGAATCCTCGTTGTTTGCTTTGTATAGTACCCACGTTTCACGATTTTGGTTTTGTCATATTCACTGACGGAAAATCATCAAAAGTAACACTAGAATTAATGGTTTATACAACATATAACGTACTGTGTATTATTTATAACACATTATAAATGTATGTATGTAAATATTGTAAAATAGAGGGTCAATACATTGCTGTGAAAAGTAAAATGCAATAAAAATATTTGAATAATAAAAACACGGATTTATGCTGTTTTTGTTTCTATTTTTCACGCTCAGACAGCAAAATTAAGCAAACTTTGAAACTGAAAAGTAACTTCTTAAACAACAGCAAACACAAAAATTCATGACCCTCTAAGATTTAAAATGAATTATTTACACAAAATATAAAAGTTTGGGAATGTAACGTTAATGTCGAAATCACATGAAGTGCAAAGCCAACGAAATAAATGCATAAATCAAGAAAACAAAGTAGAAGAGTTAGACAGCTCTTTTGTTTATTTAAGAGAGCAAAATTCTCAATGGAAGATTATTTAATTACATGTAAACTCAGACAGAACTTCCTTACCTCCGTCTGCTTCTCTTTATATTTTCGCCATACTTTCATTGGCTTAGTTTAACTGAATGTTTATTTCAGCCCAGTCTTCCCAATTAAAAGCAGACTGATTGACTGCAAAGTTAGTTTTCTCTCTCTATTTGTGTCGTACACAAACTTAGTAAAATCAGCTTATTTAACTATTTGCGCCTTTCTTACTTTAGCTTACTTTAGTTCAGTCTCCCCGATATTATTCAGGAATTTGTAAAAGGACACCGAGAGATTTTAGATCAGTCAATTTTTCTGTTTGTGTATTTCAAAAGCAAACTAAGATATTTTAACTCAGTCAGCTTTCCTCTATTTGTAACTTGCTTTGGTCTAATTTAGCCCAGTCTCCTTGATTTTATTCAGTAATTATAAGAAAAAAGATTGAACGAGTGTAGCGCAGCCAGTTTCTATCTATATCTGTATCATACTCTTACTTTAGCTTTGCCTTTTATGCAAAGTTCGGACAGAAAGGTTCTACCCTCTTGCATAATGTCAATCTATTTCAGGAATCCCAAATAATGGCTAACTGGACCATCACGGATAATTGTTCCTTCTATATAAAAATGATATTAAAATATTAATTATTTTTTTTATTTCTGTGTATTTATATTTTCAGTGATAGTCATTACCTGATTAGCAACAGATTTTCCATGGACATAATTAAGTAACTATTAATTGATTGTGTAAATACTATGTTGTGGGAGTACTTGAATTGGTCTAATTTAGCTCAGCCTTCTTGATTTTATTCAGTAATTATAAGAAAAAAGACTAAACTAGTATAGCTCAGTCAGTTTCTATCTATATCTTCATCGTACTTACTTTAGCTTTGAATTTTATACAAAGTTTAGAGAGAAAGGTTCTACCCTCTTGCATAATGTCAAATCCATTTCAAGAATCCCAAATAATCTCTAACTGGACCATTATAGATCATTGCTCCTAGGTTCTATGTAAAAAGGATAGTAAATAACTAACTTTTTTTTTATTTATGTGTATTTATATTTTCAGTGATAGTCATTACCTGATTAGCAACAGATTTTCCAATGACATAATTGTATAATTATTAATTGATAGTGTAAATACTACGGTGTGGAAGTACTTGTGGGGGTCTAATTTAGCTTAGCCTCCTCGAATTTATTCAGTAACTAAAAGAAAAGAGACTGAAAAAGTGTATCTCAGTCAGTTTCTATATATATCTGTATCATACTTAATGTTAGTTTTGCATTTTGTGCGCAGTTTGGACAAAAAGATTCTATCCTCTTGCATAATGACAATCTATTTCAGAAATCCCAAATATATCTAACTGGACCATTACGGATCACTGCCCCTATGTTCTATGTAAAAAGGATAGTAAATAACTTTTTTTATTTCTGTGTACTTATATTTTCAGTGATAGTCATGACCTGCTTTGCAAGAGATTTTCCATGGACATAATTAAATAATTAGTAATTGATTGTGTAAATACTACGTTGTCTAAGTACTTGCGGGCTTCTAATTTAGCTCAGCCTTTTCGATTTTATTCCGTAATTATAAGACAAAAGACTGATAAACTGTATCTCAGTCAGTTTCTATCAATATGTGTATCATACTTACTTTAGCTTTGCATTTTATGCAAAGTTCGGACAGAAAGGTTCTACCATCTTCCATAACGTCAAATCCATTTAAAGAATTCCAAATAACGGCTAACTAGACCATTATGGATCATTACTCCTAGGTTCTATGTAAAAAGAATAGTAAATAACTAACTTTTTTTTATTTATGTGTGTTTATATTTTCATTAATAGTCATTACCTGATTAGCAAGAGATTTTTCATGGACATAATTAAATAATTGTTAATTGATTGTGTCAATACTAAATTGGGGAAGTACTTGCATTGGTCTAATTTAGCTCAGCCTCCTTGATTTTATACAGTAATTATAAGAAAAAAGACTGAACTAGTATATCTCAGTCAGTTTCTATATCCATATCTGCATCATACTTACTTTAGCTTTGCATTTTATACAAAGTTCGGAGAGAAAGGTTCTATCCTCTTGCATAATGTCAAATCCATTTCAAGAATCCCAAATAATGGCTACCTGGACCATTACAGATCATTACTTCTTCTATATAAATGATAGTAAATAATTAATTTTTTTATTTCTGTGTATATATATTTTCAGTGATAGTCATTACTTGATTAGCAAGAGATTTTTCATGGACATAATTAAATAATTAGTAATTCATTGTGCAAATACTACATTATGGAAGTAATTGCGGTGGTCTAATTTAGCTCAGCCTTATCGATTTTATTCAGTAACTAAAATAAAAAAGACTGAAAAAGTGTATCTCATTCAGTTTCTATATATATATGTATCCTACTTAACGTTAGCTTTGTATTTTATGCAGAGTTCGGACAGAAATGATCTATCATCTTGCATAATGTCAAATCCATTTCAAATATCCCAAATAATGGCTAACTGGACCAATACGGATAATGAACCTATGTTTTACTAAAATTGATAGTAAATAACTAATTTTTTTATTTCTATGTACATATATTTTCAGTTATAGTCATTACCTGAATAGCAACAGATTTTCCATAGACATAATTAAATAATTAATAATTCATTTTGTAAATACTAACTTGGAAAATCTAACAAGAAATGAAGATTATTTTTAATTAACTATTATACCTTTCTTGTCAATTTTTTAAAGTAGGATTAAGTTTTTTTTTATCCATGAATTAAAAGGAGTACTTAAATATTAGTCCCTCATTTGATTAACTTTAATTCGATTCCTAATGAGAAGTGAAAAATAATTTTGCAATATGCTTTATTAGAAATTTAATGATGATTCCAAATTCTAATTTCTACATGTTTATTAAGCAATTAAATCCGTGATAAATCTGATTAAATCCGTACATATTTCGTTTTCAAAATAAATCATTCAAAATATTAAATGTTGGGGATTTTAAAGAAGAAACATGTTTCCTCACTGTCCGATTTATATTTTTCTAATTTAAAACTAATTATTTTAGCAGTATAAATTCATGAGAATTAAAAATTTGAAAGAACAAATCAAAACTATAACTAGTAATCAAGAACATCATTTCTATCCCGAACGCACAATTTTCTAATTAAAATTAAATGATTTACAGTTTGAAATTGCTTTATGATAACATGAAATTCGTTACCACTAATTTGAAATGCATACCCGAGATAATTTCATGAATAAATTAGGCAATAAGCAAAAACTTTCGTTCGCTTTAATTTAATACTTTTATATATTTTAATATTTTAACGACCTTTCAATATAATTCTACTTACTATAATGTGAAATTCGAGAATTGTTCTTTGTTTTCTAGTACAATGGTATACTGTTTTACAACAGGATTTATAATGAAAACAGAACCTACTGTTTAAAGAATATTTCAAACGGATATGAACCCCTATGCATCCAGAGTGATCTGTGGCCTCCATTTCCTTTACCGAAAAGCAGTGCCCTACTATTTTGGCAATCATTTGATTAGAACCAAAATAAAAAAAATGTGTTTTTGAAAACTATAAAATGATAAAAAATTTTTTTAAAGAAAATTCAGTTAAAATTAATTATAAAATCCTAGTTTTGAAAATAATAGTTTTTCCTTAAAACAAGAATTTTAAAAAGTAAGTTAATAAATAATATGGGTAAATGGAATAGCCTAACTCTTAAAAATATGAGAATGAAATGTGTTCAGCAAAACATATCTCCCTTGTAGGACATATTTTAATACATTTGGAAATATTTCATACTTTAGACTGTGGAAAACGAATTAGTCTACAAAACTCTGGCTTGTAATATTAAAAAACGCAGGAATAAAAAGAATATAGGTAAAAAAGCAGCTACTGCCATCATATATTTAGTTATAACACTCTAAAATATTTTTATTGTATATCCTCCTTTTTATATACCATATTAAGCTAACCTTTTGTATATATACGAAATTTACTGTTTTTGCTTAATATAATGAAAACCTACTTGATAGAAATAGAAAAAATAAAACGTTTATTCTATTAACGACATCATAGTAAAGCATGTTTAGTTATTACAATTCTGTATTGCTTTTCATTTAAATAATTTTTCAGTAATTCATTGATTTATAACAGGAAAGCACGTTATGATTGCAATAAACAGATATTATACGAAATAAATTGTAATTTACTATGAAATGGGTTCGGTATTGATACTCTTACAGAGGTGTGATATAATTTGCGCAAGGAATAAAACAATATGAAAATTACTTCTACATATTTTAATTCTACAATATTTTCTACGTTACTTCTACATTATTTAAAAATAAAGCCATTTTCCTTGGCTGGTTAGTGTTGTGTTCAATTTAGAAGTCATACTTCTCCTGAAAAGATAGTTGCTCTTGCCTCGAAAAGTTAGAATTCCAAGAGTGGGTTGCGTAAATTAGAAGTATGGACCCAGCAGAAGATCACTGGGCTTGGTTTGCCACCTAATTAGATATCTTTTGAGAACTTGGGGAGCATTACGTACCTATTTTACGATTAATTTTAATTTAACCACCCGATGAGCACGTGTAGCTTAACACTAGATTTACGGACCGAGCCAATTTGACTCATTAAACATTTGATCACTATATATATATATATATATATAATTTTAATATTACTTTTATAAAACATACGTTGGTTTTTAGTTAAGTAATAAAATATATGTAAACTTTCATTCCTCTTCCCCGCAGACTCCTTCATTTCGCATTATGAAATGTGATATACCTATTTTCACGATTGTGAGCCAATTGGACTCATAGAATGTATATGAAAATAAATAAATATAGTAATAAATACAGTATAAAGTAAATATAAAGTGTAAAGTATATAAAGTATAGTATAAAGTAATAAAAGTAGAGAAGAAGTCGAGAACACTTCCATTCCAATGACAGAAATTCATTCTACTGAAGCACGGAAGAATTATCAAGTCAACAATCGTGAAAAAGAAACAGATGTAGAAACCATTGTGCTAAATGTAATAGAAATGTCTGCAGAAAATGTGTTTCAAAAACTGATTTTATATGTAAAAAATGCTTTCCATGATTGTTTTGATAATAAACTTTTCATTTAAATGAATTTGGAAATATTTTCTTTTCAAAAAATTTTTTGTATGAGTCAAATTTATACACTTCAGTACAAATAGATATATGATCAACATTCGTAAATCTATTGTTTATTAATTTTAATTTAAAAGGTATGTATAAACATTTGTTCCACATTGAAAAAATTGGTTTTAGAGCACTTTTAAGCAAAGTGTGAATATTGATTGTAATAAATCAACTGTTTGCAAAAATTTCACTTTTTGTAATTGTTTTTAATAAAAATTTTGTATTACCTTATATATTTATAAAACATTTGATT
Source organism: Pardosa pseudoannulata (assembly GCA_032207245.1). Classification (NCBI taxonomy): domain Eukaryota; kingdom Metazoa; phylum Arthropoda; class Arachnida; order Araneae; family Lycosidae; genus Pardosa; species Pardosa pseudoannulata. Next base: position 18,651,508 of record CM063505.1, read on the forward strand.
TAATACTAATTGTGCTTCTCGTAATATTGTAACAATTATATGAACAATCCTTCATGGAAAATACAAAAATATAACCTTTTTTTTGAAATACCGTATATATGTAAGGTCAGTCATTCTAAAAATTCTAAATCTGAAAGAAATTACCTTTTCATTTGCGAATCTTTGTTACCCAGAGCGAAGTAACCAGAGACAATCCTATTTAAAATGATTATAGCATGCATGAAATTTATTTAATAGTTTATTAACTTTTTAAAACTATTATTAAAACATACAATTTGATATCTAAAATAGTGTTTTACAATCCAAACACAATTCATCATCCAATCAAGGATACATTTCATTTTTCCCCTCATTTAACTTTTGTGGTACGTTTAACAGGAGATTTCGAAACAAAAACAAAATGTGTCTCAACTTACAATGAGGGATATTTTATTACATGGTATAAAGGCACAGAGAATGCATAAAGTTTGTATTCATCTGGGAAATGCTTACATATCTTTAAACGTAGGAATGTAATGGGTTGAAAAGAAAATATGTTTTGATACTATACACTTTTTGGGGATTGTTCAAATACATTTCGTGACATACATATTTATTATTTTTATTGAAGACCTTCTTTGAATAAAATAAATTTGTAAATATTATATCAACTTTCTGTTTTTTAATGATTTGTATGCGATTGATACATTAAATGTTGATTAAAATAATAGCACCAGAAATGTAGAAATAATTAAAAATGCATTACGACAGATATTTTCTTTGAAGGTTTTATATGAATCACACATTAAACGTAAAATAATGCACGAAAAACTAATTTAATACTCTCTCCTTTTATATACATGTAATTTTTATAATTATAAAACTGATGGACAAGGAAGGAGAAAGCCAAACAGCTAGCAGTAACAAAAATGCAGTCTGCCGACATTGAAGAGAACGGTACAAGTTGGATTAAAACTTTATTTCAGAGCTGCTAAAACGGACATCTTTACAAGTCAAAGACAAACAAGATAAAGACACAAAAATCACTGTTCGATCAGAGATGCACCCAACAATGAAAAAGAATTTTCTCACTTACTCAGCGAATTTAAATGCGAGATCAGGACAAACGCGGAGCCATTTGCCGGCGACAGCTGGGAAACGTGTTGAATAGACAAAAAATCTACATCTTTAGAATAGAAAGCTTTGGGAAGAATTTTAAGTCAAAGACACTCCTTTGATTAAGGCATTTATAGGCTGGGAAAAAGATTTTAAGGAATTAGAATGGGAGAGGGGAGGTTTTTAAAGAAATAGTAAAATTAAATAATTTTGATATATATATATATATATAATTTGAATATAAATTTAAAAAACTTATGAGTCGATTTTTATTCTCGGTATATTAAACACACGCATATACATATACATATGTCTGTACAATTAATATATCAAAAATTACTATCACTAAATTTCTTTAAAATTCTCCCAATTTTCATTATTTTCATCTTTTAAAGGAACACAATTAAATCAAGGACATTAATCTTAACGAATCCCTTCATTCTTTTACACGTCTCAAATTAAAAATTAAATTCATAACTACTACGTGTGATTTTTTTAATACTTGCTTTGAACCAGCTGTTAAGTTTTTCAGGAAAACTGAGGCTCGTTGCTATCTTTATGCCATTTTAAACATGTTTGCTGCTACGATTGCATTTACAGTGTAAAACAAGGTCTTTACAAACAAATTTGTTATCATTAAGCTTCAAGTCAGGTGACAGGGTGGGTTGGTTGAGTCGCCTTGGGACATATTGTGCTAAACAAATATTTCAAACTTAGGAGAGCACCAGGTGGGAATGTGACCTGGTGGGTATGCACCAGTGACGAATTCGTTCTCAGTAACAAGCCGAATCCAGAGATGTGAACATTCTAATTTGGATGTTGACGTAAATAGAATTTAGAATGTGCAGAAATATTGATTCTATTCCTTTAAAGTCTTATTGCTTTTTGAATAAAATTACCTCTAGGTAAAATTCGTATTTATTTTTTAATATATATCTTTCTTTTCTTAAATTCATTTTCACTCTTTTTGCGCACCTATCATACCCCTCTTCCTAATATTTTATGTTGGTATGAGTATCGATGTGATTAGAACATTTGTTAATTGTGTAGAAATATTGGTGTCATTGCAAGTCTAACTGCTTTTAGAATAGATACACTTTAGTTATTAAAAATTTTATCTATTTCTATTTAGTCCAGTCTTTCTTTGAAATTTTGTTTTCAAGCATTCTGTGTGCCCATTTTCCCCGTAATCTATCATGCTGCTATTATTAACGGTGAGATTAAATCATTTGTAGAATGTACATGAATATTGGTACTATTGTAAATTTTAATGCTTTTTGTAATGATTAACATTAGTTATAAAAAATGGTAGCTATTTATATTAGATGCATTTTCTTACAAAAATTACAATTTTATTCTTCTTGTGTAATTGTCATCTCTCTAATCTATTACGGTGCTATGAGTATCGGTATGATTAGAACATTTGTAGAATGCTCAAAAAGTTTGATACCAATGCAAGTCTTAAGGCTTTTTGTATGAGGGACTTCAGTTATTAAAGAGGTAGCTATTTTAATAGATACATTTATTTATTAAAATTTCACTTTACGCTCTTTGTGTACCTCTTATTACCGTAAACTATTTCGCTGCTATGAGTATCGGTGTGATTACCACATTTGTATAGTGTACAGAAATAATAGTGTCATTGCAAGTATTACTGATTTTTAATCTCTCAAAGATAGACCTCTTTTAGCTGTGCATGGGCTTCTCGCATACGATGTACATGGTGCCTTTTGTACGTTCTTCCTTATAATCTCAAGATTATCTCTGCAGAGTTTACCCCTTACCTGGTTGGACCAATTTAGATCGGACTACTATGGACCTCTCGTACGTCAGTAACAGCTAGATAGCTGCTTCATGTTGCTGTCGTGGTGTTCTGGTCTTTCAGCTAGGCTTCAATGTATGGCTACACGTGGGGTTGGATCAAAACTACGTCTCTTACCTTAATCATTCAAAACGTTTTCATTAATAATTTTTTTTCATTAATAAATTTATTTCTTTACATTTTCGCAATCGTAGTGTCCTTATTTACTATATAATCTCTTACATTGCAATGAATAACATGCTGATTAGAGCATTTGTAGTATGTGGGGAAATATTTGTATTATTTCAGTTTTTATAGCTATTTCTATGTAACATTTATTTAATTTTGTAATATACCATGCAATAAATTTCTTCATATATAATTTTGACAAGGAATGTATCTTTAACTCTGTACCTATTTGGGAGTCGTTTGGCCTTCACGTTATCAGTGGAGTTTGAAAACACTTGTAATCAGATATAAACAATCTAGCTGCTTCGCATAAGAACCTCGTCAGCTATTTGTAGAAACTTTAAGGAGGAAAACATAATTTAACATATCATACTCCATTTTTTTATGATTCTCTGTTGAAAACATATAATGCTCAACAAAAATAGGGAACTATACATAACAGTTATACGACGTAAAAGGATTACTGTGGACATTATACATTCTAAATCAATTCCATCACTCGCCAACCCCTCCAAAATAAATAAATAAATAATACTTCGTCCTCAGATTGTACTTTCTTAGTTATTTGTGGGAAATTCAAATAAAAACATTCTACCAATCCAAGTTTTAGAATATCAAAACCTAGATATACTGTGTAACACTTATATAGATGACACGTAAGTGTTGGCAATATAAGAAAAACACAGTTCCAGCTATCAAAGTTGCGAAATGTCATTTTCCATTATTTTTCCTAGATTCTGTATTAAATAGTAGGAAACTTGGAGATAGTAGATTATACAAAATGTTTTCACGATGAAGAAAAATAACATTTCTATATTATAAATCAATTCCGTTAGTCGTTAGCCAAAAAGTATATCCTGTATAGTGGGAAGAAGACAAAAGATATGTTTCTCTTTTTAGGATGTTGATCTAATGGTTTTAACAATAAACATTTGGAAAGCCTCATTCTTTTAACTTTGTTTTCATCAGAAATAATTAATACGTTGTGAATTTTTAAGGTTTCAGCTCAAATTATAAGTATTTTGCGATATTTCTTCAAAACAAATTTAAATAAGTAAAATAATTAATAATTTTTAAATGTATCAAGTAAATAATACTTTAATTTCTTGAGAATATCAAGGAATGAAAGTAAAATATACGGTATGTTTATTTTATAGATATGGTTATTTTTCTTTCTCAGAACAGAACAAATCAAAACTGTAGTGGGAACAACAAGTAATTGTATTTGTTATGCATTTGGAGATTTAGGAAGTAAACCACATAAAATATTCTTTAATAACAATGAATATAAAAAATAATGTATGATGGCTCCTTACAGAAAAATATTTCTCAGCCATTTATTTTGAAGTATTGTTCCAGTAATATTTATTTGTTGAAATGCGGACGCGAAATACGTTTCTTGTACATTTTCTTTACAGTTAATAATTCCCGAAAACTTCTTTTCGAATTTCTATTTTTTTCCGTTTGTAGGACTGTATTTTATAAATATGTATAACGTGTTCTGATTGAAGAATTATATCCTTCATTCCTATGCTGCATTGATGCAAGAATTTCAATAATCTTTTATTATTTCAATAAGAATCTGGCTTAGACAAGATATATTTATCAATATAATCATTTTTATCGTTGCAGAAATTCAGCATTATTTGTAATCTCTTGTACTGTTGAGAATGAAACCCCCAGTGCAGCAATAGAATAATATAGCAAATTATTTATCAAGATTATTTAGAAAAGGGATTAGCTAAAAACGCTGAAAATAAGGGAAATCGAAAATTTAAAATTAAGTTAAAATTCAATGTATCATCTCTCAGAATATATGTAATTGGAATGTAAATAAAATTCATCACAAATTTAAATCTTTTTTACATAGTTACAAATATTTTATTGGACAAATAGTATACAATTTATAATCTCAAATTCAAATCTGTGAAGGATGGATAGATAAAGTACTATGGACACATGTGGAAATGCAATACTTCAGGCAACCTGTTGTATATACACTTATCTATAGAGTGAAAAGTGTCATTTAGCGGATGAATATGTTAAAACATCAGCCTATATGTAACAATTAAGTGCGGAATTATATTAGATCATTAATGACCTAATCACGTAAGTCAAAATAGGGAAAATTGGAAAGTAATTTCTTCACGATTTTACATATTTCATCTGAAAGTAATTAAAACGTCCTTTAGCGAATCAGCTTGAACTTTTGTGTGTGTACATATATATATATATATATATATATATATATATATATATATATATATATATATATATATATATATATAACTAATAACCTTAATATGTAAACCTATTGCAATGTGATTCATAAAATATCTTCAAATAATGAGGACATTTGGAGCAATGTACACACAAAAAATAAATATAGGATTTTTTTACTTTATTCAGATTTGAAAGCGAAGGGAAAACATTCGCCTAGCAGGATATTCAAAACATTAATTAAAAGAATATGAAATTTTTATCTTTTCATACTGAGTGAGGAAATGTACTTTTTTGAGCTTTGAAGTTAAAAAAAAACATTATTATGGCACGTGTAGAATATATCTACAATGTAAAAAATATTAAATGTAGTCTTAGAAAATTTAAATTAAATGGTTAATTAACATAATAGGAAAATCTTGAAATAAATCAAATTAATTTTTTAATTTTTCCTGGCATATTTTTAAAAGCCATGATAAATTAATTAATTTTAATTTAGATGACACGTTGAAACTGTTTAATAAAAATGAGGTGGAAACTTCTAATAAAATTAAAATCTTCTCAATTATCTGTTTTAAAAAACATTTTTCCTAATCATAAAAATAATTTTTTCGAAGTATATTCATTCTCAACATATATCGATATCTTGTAATCTCTATTTGAATAAATATTCAGACTTTGTGAGGAACAAGGAAAAACAAATAAAATGGAACGTCTTTACTTTTTATCTCCGTATTCAAATTAAGCTTTATATTTGTGCGCCGTTTACGCTGAGTATAAATTGGAAACAAGAAAAGCAAATCTCGTTTTTTAACATAAAAAACCAAGTTCACGAGGTGATGGAGAAAATTGAGAATTTACTTCACTCGCTAGGAAAAAAAAACATTTATTAATTAGATAGAAGCAAAGCAGCCATTTTACAGCTCTTGTTTTAGATAAAATAAAGATAATTTTCAAACGCGTACTACCAGCTTTAGGGATAATAAAAAGTTGGTGACTTTTTTTATCTTTAAGCTAATTTTGGGTTCTAAGAATATATATCTAAAATATAGAAATATATAATAATTTATAATTATAGTTAAGAAGTGAATATTTATTACTATCTAATTTAGAATACTCAGCAAAGGAGTGAATTAAAAGACATTAAAAAATCAGCAAATATTTCAAGTTCAGATCGAAATATTTTTTGAGAAATATAATAAATCTTAATATGAAATAAATTATTTCTTTTTAGCTGAGTTCATTACAAACTAGAAAGTAAAAATCTTTGAAAGGTAAAATTACCCTGGATTCAAACCGGTTTTAATTATTAAATGTTGATTACTATTTGATATAGGATACTCAGCAAACAAGTCAATTAAAAGAGATTAAAGAAATTATCAAAGGTGTCACGCTGTGACCGAAATATTTTTTTTAGAATCATCATAAATCTTAATATGAAATAAGTTCTTTCTTTTTAACCGAGTTCATTAAAAACTAGAAAGTGAAACTCTTTGAAAAGCAAAACCACCGTGGATTCAAACTGGTTTTGATTATAAAATTTGATTACTATTTGATATAGGATACTCACCAAAAATGTCAATTAAAAGCCATTAAAGAAATCAGCAAAGGATTTACTCTGTGATCGAAATATGTTTTGAGAAACATTATAAATCTTAATATGAAATAAGTTTTTTTATCTAACCGAGTTCATTAAACGGAGGAAGTAAAAATCTTTGAAAAGCAAAATTACCCTGGATTCAAACCGGTTTTAATTATTGAATGTTGTTTACTATTTGATACAGGATACTCATCAAACAATTCAATTAAAAAACATTAAAGAAATCATCAAAGGTGTCGCGCTGAGGTCGAAATATTTTTTGAGAAACATTATAAATCTTAATATGAAATAAGTTCTTTCATTTTTAAACAGTTGATTAAAAACTAGAAAGTAAAAATCTTTGAAAAGCAAAATTACCCTGGATTCAAACCGGTTTTAATTATTGAATGTTGATTACTATTTGATATAGGATACTCATCAAACAAGTCAATTAAAAGACATTATAGAAATCATCAAAGGTGTCGCGCTGAGGTCGAAATATTTTTTGAGAAACATTATAAATCTTAATATGAAATAAGTTTTTTTTATCTAACCGAGTTCATTAAAACGAGGAAGTAAAAATCTTTGAAAAGCAAAATTACCCTGGATTCAAACCGGTTTTAATTATTGAATGTTGGTTACTATTTAATACAGGATACACATCAAACAAGTCAATTAAAAGACATTAAAGAAATCAGCAAAGGTGTCACACTATGATCGAAATATTTTTTGTGAAACATTATAAATCTTAATATAAAACAAGTTTTTTTTAACCGAGTTCATTAAAAACTAAAAAATAAAAGTCTTTGATAAACAAAATCACCTTGGATTCACACTGGTTTTAATTATTGAATATTGATTACTATTTGATATAGGATACTCATCAAACAGGAGAATTATAATACATTAAAGAAATCATCAAATGTGTAACGCTGTGATCGAAATATATTTTGAGAAACATTATAAATCATAATATGAAATCAGTTCTTTCATTTTTAAACAGTTGATTAAAAACTAGAAAGTGAAAATCCTGGAAAAGCAAAATCACTCTGAATTTAAACTGGTTTTAATTATTGAATGTTGATTACTATTTGATATAGGATACTCATCAAACAAGTCAATTAAAAGACATTATAGAAATCATCAAAGGGAGGTCGAAATATTTTTTTAGAAACATATTATAAATCTTAATATGAAATAAAACTAGACTAAACTCCTCGGCGCAACAGCTCCTAGTGAGCAAATTTACTCGAAACCCCCAATGTTTAGTTCTCAAACATGCTTGATCCTCCGTTTATCTACCCACTGAAGGGATGAAGGGATGAATGAACATTGCCCAGTCCAGGGTTCGATCTTCCGACCTGTGTCTTGGGAACGCGAAGCGTTCCCCAAAAAACCATTAATATGAAATAATGTCTTTTTTTAACCGAGTTCATTAAAAAATACAAATTGGACGTCTGAAAAAAATCACCGTGGATTGAAACTAGTTTTAAATATTGAATGTTGATTAATATTTGATATAGGATACTCAACAAATAAGTCAATTGAAAAACATTAAAGAAATCAGCAAAGGTGTCAGGCTGTGGTTGAAATATTTCTTGTGAAATATTATAAATCGTAATATGAAATAATTTCTTTCTTTTTAACCGAGTTCATTAAAAACTAGAAAGGGAAACATTATAAATCTTAGTACGAAATATGCCTTTCTTTTTAAAATATAATAAAAATGTGTTAAAAACAAGGAAGTAAAAATCTTTGAAAACCAAAATCAACCTGAATTTCGACTGGTTTTAATTATTGTGCATTTAATAAAAGTCATTCCATCTTTAACAGCAAAAATTTAAGTATTACATAGTAAAAACTCTGACCCTGCCTATAACTCATGGATTGACGCAGCTCTCAAAAGTAAGTTATATAACTGTGTGCCTGAGTGTCAGATTTTATCTATGGAAAATGTAAGCATTCATACCATGATTGATCAAAGATGCTACATTTTTGCAATGAATTCTACAGCTTTGATACCATTTTAAGGCATGAATCCTAACTAATATTATACATTTATGATCATTAATGTACTATGATTATAACACGTAATTACATAATTATAAAACAAATATTTAAACATACAAACTATAAAAAAGCATTTTGAGTTAATGTTTATTTCATTTATACATTAAAATTTTGAAATTAATTTAATTACAAAACTGCAGTCAAAAGAGGGTATTTTTAAGTATTTGGCAGCCTTAATTATGCTACATATTCGACTTAAAATTTGACCAAATACTCGTTATTTGTAACGTCAATAGTTTTGAAGCCGCGTTTATATCGACAGAATATGCTGTACGAAGCAATTATTCACACAGAAAATAATTTGCTATAAGCAATAGCATTATTGATATATTATACGCATTCCAGAGCTTCTCACGTTTATTATTTTTTATGCAGAAAATATCAATGTTCTCCTAAAAAACGCATAAAAATAAATAACATCTATAAAAATACCCTAATAACTATATCATTTTTTTTCTAGACAATTTGGTAAATTTATGCTGACCGAATTTAAATACATATAGGAGTTCAAAATAGCATCACATAATATGAGAGTTTGACTATAATTGAATACAAATTCGATCTGATTGCGTATGGTATATTTGTATTCAACCAGGGAATGATTTAGTTTTCGTATAATAATAAAATAAACCTAATCCTCTTTATTATTTGATCATAAACCACTATGATTAAATTCTGACATTAACTTTAAGGTATTTATATACGTGATACGTGTTTCGATTCGGATTATAGCAATGGATATAACTAAAAACATTTTTTCGACGTAAGTACATATTGGATATGTTCTTAACATACATACTAGTATTATATTTTAAGGATTATTCTATACCAAGTTATATATGATAAATTCTAGCTTTTTTATCTTTTTAAGCATTTTTATAACCCTCTGTTCTGATAATCTGAACAAGAAACTTTTATGTATGGAGAAACTTAAAACAGGATTAAAGAACATTCTAAATAATCTTGAAAGTATAGGAAATCTTTACACCTAGAGTTTTAGAATATCCCCAGACACTTGTCAGAGGTGATACCAAATAAATTCGCAACATAATCCAATGTGTAAAGGAACTTATTTTTCTATTTTTATAGGGTGTCTGTTGAGTCTTATAAAAATAAAATATCATGTTTAACAAATTGGAATTTATTTTCATACTCCTTCTTCTCAGAAATCGCCAAACAGTATAAAATCAATATAAAATATTTATCAATACTTTTCCTTCCATGGCTTTGAGAGTTGGATTACATTGGATTAAATATTGTATTTCACAAAAAATGTAAAGGTCACTGAAAAGAGAAGATTAAAGCATGTATCTAGTATAGAAAAATCCATATACTTGAATATGTTTAAAAAATTGTATTTGATGTTTATTACAGTGAATTTTTATGCAGTATAAATTGCCTTTCAATGTAATTCAAGAATTTCGTAAAGACATTATTCATTTGAGTTATGTATTTTATACAAATTATTTTAATCTCTAACCTACAGAGCATTTGCTTCCGTACAACTGGGTTTATAATGGTTTTTAAGTGTCAGAAAATGTCAAGTAACTGTAACTGCAAATGACAATGCCAGTCAAGGAATAAATCGTAATGATACCATCATGTCGCTCACCACCTATCGTTCATAGTAATTTTATTTTATTTCTTCTAAATATTAAACGCATTACTTTTTTTATTTAAAGTACCATACATTGAATTTTTAAGAAAATCAGTTTATTTGACCATGTGAGTGCGGGTAAAATGGTTTTCAGTGGTGGCTGACCCACACCACTGGAAAAGAATACATGTTTTTGGAAGTGACATACAGGTTTTTGCATTATATTGTATCTTGTAAAAGTTATTGTTAGGAAAAAAAGTTTTTAATCATATAAAGAGAAAAAATGCGCTATTTACACACCAGCATATCATTGATGGAATCTGTTACATGCTTGTGTTAACACTTCACTTGCGGGCAACGTATTTTCACGTTTTTGCAGACTGTCACTGGAGCGCGGGTTACGTAAAAATACGTATTCAGCAGATTTGTGGTGGATACTCGCTAATCACCACAAATCTACTTAACTAAATACGTATAATTATATTACGTGTAAGATTATATGCGTGTTGTTTGCATTTCTATTCAACGCTTTGCATTTTGTAGTTCCACAAGTTATTATAATCGAGTTACTTCGTCTTTTGTAGCGTATTTCTTCTTCAATCGAATTGCTAGCTCCAGAAAGTACAAGTCATGTTTTTTTTCAATTTGAAGCTTGGTTTTTTTATAGTTTAATACAAAATTGATACAATGAGCCGTTGTGACAAAGATAGTAATGAAGAAATAGGCACTGACAAATTATCGGACTTCAATTTTAAAAATCGTTTATTTTTGTGTTTCGTAAAAATATTGTTTTTTTTAAATAATTATACATTATGTATTATAGTGTATATTAAAAAAGTTTCGTTCATATAAAGAAAGTAGCTTTCGATTTACTGCGATGTTTCTGAATAACTAAACTTTCATGGGATTCACGAAAAAATGGCATCTGTGCGTGTAAGTTCGCTGAAGTATATCCGCATGCCAAGTGTTAATATTAATTTGTACTCAAAGAATATAGATGTTGTCGTACGTAGTAATAGTGTACTATTTGACGATGCTTTACATAGAAATAAGATATTTATTTTTTTACTCATTTAGCAATATTTAAATTAAAAAATTAATATTGTTATAAGCCCCTAAATAATGCTTTAAACTAAAATAACTGAAAATGTAAAAAATCTATTTCAAACAAGACCCAAAAATTAAGATGAAATTGAAAAAACAATTGTTTAGTAAAACACAATGTTCAATATAATTGAACTATTTCTTCAATTTATAGCCGATCAAGCTTTTTTGGACGCTTCAAATTTTATCTAATCTTAGGTCAACTGATCTAACTTCAGAAACCTTCTTTATAGTCATTTATTGCAGATCCAATTTTTTAATCATTTATTAATAATATGTGAATATTTGCATAGAATTGTTTTAGATTGGTAAGAGTTTTTAATATATTTCTTTTGTGAAACGTTAAAAAATTTCACTACACATTCTTTATCGTCGTTTATGTCAGCTGTTTAATTAATAATGATTTGGCTAATGATTCATGTTTTGGAATTTTTTAAATGTACTACTTTTTGATCTTGTTAATACAAATGTATTTCAAGACAATATTCTTAGTTTTATAACTAAGGTATTTAGTTATAGAATAAAGAGAAGTTTTTGCAGGGGATACGTAATAAATAATCTGAATTCAACAATTTCTTGCAGAATACTATTTTCCATAGAAAATGATTACTACACTTTTTATCGGTTTTTAACCATATCTTTATGGGTTCATTCCTTTGATTAGAAAAAAAAATGAAATTTCAAGCCACTACTTTAAAATGCTAGCAATATAGTATAAGGAGCTGTAGGATATGCCATGTTTTACACGTGTTCTTCAAACCTTTTAAAATAAATCGATGTGTATTTAGTATCAGGTTTTTGTTACCAATGCCACTTGGACAAGCAAAAACAGGGTTCGGATGACACTCAAATTCACCTTTTTTTTGAAAGCTTATTTCTTCAATTTAGTGTAAATGAAAACGGGAGTGTTATGTTTACAACTTAATACCTTGTAAGAGATTTCATTGATTGTACAAATTTGCAAAGAAACAAGCAGAAAGTTAGAAAAAGGAATATTTCTGGGGTAGACCGTACGAAAACAGTACATATATTTGTAGTGGTGATAACGATGAGTCTGACCTGCGATTATGACAATATATAATGGATAATGAGAGAATGAAATGTTTGGTGCATATTTCAACCAAGGTCGTACTTTTGAGGTTTACCCAGCCTGTTCGAAATGAATACCATCCGGACCCATAAGGTTAAAGAGAAGGGATGCATATTTTATTTGACGAGCACTGTTAGGGGGGAAAGAACGTCTTAGCTCAAGTGAGTCCTAGTAAATTAAATGCAGCGACCAAGCGGAGTACCAGAAAGACTGATTATCACTCCAGAGATATCCTTTGAGAATTTAGAGGACATTGTGACCAAAAACAGATTTTACTTTCTGATGTCCTAGTAAATTAAAAGCAGGGATCAAGAGGAGTACCAGAAGGACTGATTATCACTTCAGAGATATCCTTTGAGAACTTGGAGGACATTATAACCAATAACATATTTTACCTTCCCCAGTCCTAGTAAATTAAAAGCAGGGTCCAAGTAGAGTACCAGAAGGACTGATTATCAATTCAGAGATATCCTTTGAGAACTTGGAGGACATATGGCCAATAACAGATTTTACCTTCTCCAGTTCTAGTAAATTAAAAGCAGGGACCAAGTGGATGACCAGAAGGGCTGATTATCACTTCAGAGATATCGTTTGAGAACTTGGAGGACATTGAAACCAAGAACAGATTTTACATTCCACAGTCACCATTAGAACCACAGTCACCATAATAGACCAAATCGATTCTCTAACCAGTAACCCTTATAGTTACGAGATTATTGGGAAACAGAAAATAAACTTATCAATAACGTTTCAGCTCTACAAAGCTTAGTATAACTTAGCAACTCAGAGGAACTGGAAATAAAATTAAATTTACATGATACTGTTATAAACATTTTTATATAAAAGCTTTCGAGATTGAAAATTCACTCCCAATTTTTAAAGATTACTCATTTTTAAGGTAGTTGAATAATAAATTAAATATTATGAAACTTATATTCTTAGTTTAATGTTTGAAAAAAGAAAGTTTTCATATAATTTCTTAGTTATATTTCTGGCCATACCTTTATAAAGAGACATTTTTTGCTTTTAATACTATAGTACTTTCTATAATAAAATGAAAAAATTCTGCAGATAGTAGCAAACATTTTTTATACAGAGAAAATTTTGATTTAAATTAATAATGCTTTTAATTATATCAGCTAACATTGTAACATTCGTAACATCTGTAATTAAGTATTTTTTCTTTTAAACTTTTAAATTGCGATTAAAGGAAAAACTTCGTAATAGCATAGATAAACTCATAACATGAAATAGTTTCCATTTTGTAAAAATCAAGCTATATAGACGCATTACTATCAAATAACATTTTTTTAATTACATGATTGTTTTACTGTCCGAAACTCTTATTTTAAATTATAAAAATATTTATTATTTTTTTAATTTAATGAATTGGGGATTTTGAATTGTACCAGGCGTATTACGTTTATGTAATTCTTATTGAAAATTTTAAAAAAATTGAGATTTGGAAATTTTTATTATAACATTTACTCATCAAAAGCTTATAGTCATAACAGGTATACCCTAAATTGGTTGTTAATGGTAAATTTTTCGAGATCGCAATGCGTAATAATGAACGTAGCTGTAAAAAATGAAACATCATAATCATTTTAACTGTTTAAACTTGTCATTCCGCCGTTTACTGTGGGTGAAAGAAAAGTGCGAGTTCATAAAAAATGTTATTACTAATTTGAAATTTTTTGATAGTAAAAGAGATAATGAGTGAATAATTTTTTTTTGTTTTTGTTATTTTCTGTGTGATTTATACCGAATATTTTAAATAATCTTTCCCAAACCACTTAACAGAAATGTACATCCCTATAAAGTTAGTGAAGAAGTTAGAATAATAATTGTTTTTTATGTATTCTTTGAAATGATATAAACATGTAATATTTTTTACGTATTTTGTACTGAGCTTGAAATGTACATTTTCATGATGGTAGATATTTACATCACACTGTTTTTTTTTAATTATTTATATATTTAGACGAGGATTTTTTAAAAACATTTTTCGTTTAATCTAGAGAAGGAATTATATCATCCTGATTTATTTCTACAAAAAAGGAAAAATATCATACTAAGAAGAGTTAAAATGTTTGTTAATTTAAGGATTATGTAATACCGTAAAATGAAGAAAAATCCTTCAAAAAGATCATTCAAAAAATAATGAAATTCCCATTTCATATTAAATTTTTCCATGTATTTTTAAAACCATTAAAAATTATATATGTATTCCACTTAAACATAAAAATGAATACTAGTTAATTTGTATCAGCGTTTAATTTTTTCCCATTATATGGCAGTATCTTCTGTGTTTTTTGCTATTATTTCTGATAGATTATTTTGTACTAACCAAAATTTTAGTTATTAAATGAAACGCATTTTATTATATATGATTTTTCGTTCCCAATAACTTTTTTATAACTTTGAAAGAATCAAAGAAGTTCATTTACTTTCAAGGACTACTTATTGACAGTTTAACATTAAATAATACTTGTTTTCAATGAGCATTGTGTAAGATTTCCTTTTTCTGAAGGTAGTTTTAGTGCATTAGCTATATTTTAAATAATAGATTGTATCCCGGTGATATATGTAAAAAATACCGACGAGGAATTTTTTTCGTTATGAAACAAGTGTATTTACTTATTTTTTATCAGGTAATTATTCAGATGTATCATATTATTTCAGGTTTTTAATTATTTTGATTATCATAAAAAATAAAAGATAAAGAGTCGTAATTAAAATCTGAATAAATTCTTTTAATAAAAACTTATTGATGTCGAGACGTCTCAGTATTCTATAAAAGATGTTATCTAACATTTTAATTGAGATAATATTTGCTAAATAGAATGGGAATTGAATTCGACAAATTATAATTGTAATTATTATTCCTTAAAAGTTAAATCGAAAAAAGTTCGAACAATAAAACGAATAATAGTGAATCAGTTTTAACTTTATCCTTTTAGGGCTAATAATTTCAGGGCTAATCATTTTTTGTATTTTGAGTTAAGGGGAGAAGGAACCTAAAAAATATTACAAATGGAACAGGAACACAAAATAGTTTGCATGTTCAAAAAAATTTTGAAATCAGAACTTTTGTCAACAAAGAGATAAAACTAATTAACAAATCATATACTTATACATGACAACATACAAAGGATTATAAAGCAAGACTAAAGAATTATAAAGTGTGTATTTATGTTCAGTGCTGCCACACTCCAAGCAATAACATCTGCTAGAAGGCTAGTTTAAACATTGTGATCTTCCACTGCGAAGTGACATAATTCCCCTCCACACACATAAATATTCTGTTTTAACAATCTGACGGTCACGGTTTCTATATACCTAGAACGGCCGTAAACGGTCATTTTGACCGTACGTTTTCGCGTAAGATTACGTCTTGGAATAACTTCTTTTTTTACTTGAGCAATATTCTTATTTCTACACATTATGAGGATGAAATACTCTACGTATAAGATGAAATACTCTACGTATTATCTATTTACTGTATGTCAAAATCAAACCTCGACTCAGACTCGTCTGCATAAAGAGGAATATCACTTTCGATATAGTATTCATTTTCATGCTCCGAGGCTTAATTTTATGATGATAAATCTTGCATTAATGTCCCGATTTTTTCCACAGTCAGACAATTCTTCCCTACAGTTCTACGAGACATTTTTAAATGAAATAATAATTATTATTATTAGTCTTATATTGTTTACATAACTTAGAAACGCAAGTAATAGATTCAAGTATCACTTCACTAATAAAACGATCACTTATGTTCCATATTTCTAAGTATTTTTCCCGGCGGAGCATACGCAGAACCCATTCAAACAAGTGTTCTTCGACAAAACCGAATAGACCAGTTGTCCAGCACCCTCCCCCCCATACGTGTCATTCTTTGTCTAAAAATCATCTTTACTGGAAAAAATCCGGGACTTTTTCTGATGGCGAACATTTTAACCGTTTCTGGCCGTTCTAAGTAAACAATGTTTATTAAAAAACTAACGGACATATTTAGATGAAATTTTTTTTTTGCTTATTAACAATGAATATTTAGGAGAAGTCAAAAATTATTTCAGCAATAGGTGAAAACAAACTAGAGATATGCGAGATTAAAATGCATTTGCGGTCAAAATGACCGCTAGGGCCGTTCTAGTGTTAAACAACATCTACATTCTAAGCTGCCTGTTACCAACACAGTCAAAACATTATGTTATAGACGTTAACTTCGATATACTTCACAGCGAGCTTACGCTTGCAGCCAGCATTTTTTCGTGAATCGAGCGAAAGTTTAGTTAAGAAAAATCGCAGTCAATCGAAAACTACTTTGATTTTACGAAAGAAAGTTTTTTTTTTATTTTACACTTTAATATATACTGTATGATTATTTAACAAAAAAATATTTTTAAGAAATCACAAAAAGAAACGATATTTAAAATTAAAGTCCGATAATCTGTCAGTGCCTATTTCTTCATCACTATCTTTGTTACAACGACTCATTTCCTCGATTTTGTATTCAAAAATAAAAAAAAAGTTTCAAATTGACAAAACACGACTTGTACGTTCTGGGGCTAAAA
This sequence comes from Pardosa pseudoannulata, assembly GCA_032207245.1. Lineage (NCBI taxonomy): Eukaryota > Metazoa > Arthropoda > Arachnida > Araneae > Lycosidae > Pardosa > Pardosa pseudoannulata. The sequence continues at coordinate 18,668,836 of CM063505.1, forward strand.
ATTCGATTGAAGACGAAATAACACAACAAAAGATCGAGTCACTCGACAATCATAACTTGTGGAAAGAAAAATGCAGAGCGTTGCATAACAACGCAAACAAGACGCATATAATGTCACACATACATATGATTATACGTATCTAGTAGATTTGTGGTGGTTAGCGGGTATCCACCACAAATCTACTAAATACGTATTTTTACGTCCGACGCTCCAGTGACAGACTGCAAAAAACGTAAAAATACGTTGTTAGCAAGCGAAGTGTTAAGAAAACTATATGAAAGGTTTTCTGTAGTTACTTAGCCCCCTTGTAAGAGAACCGAAAAGGTCCTAAGACACTGTTCCAAAAGTGGAATGAAATTGGTCGCCTGATAAATAAAAACCTACCTTCAGGTGAAGTCTAACTAAGACACGAGCAGAACTAGTAGGAAGGGAAGAGGAACAATTAAAAAATATTTTACCATACGAGTTTTGGATTTAATATATAAATGCATACTGTGTATTACTCGGTTATACATTTTACAACAAATTATCTTGCAATTTATCTCGCAATTTATCTTGCAGCTCAGCAAGGTTCTGTTTGATTACCACTGGAAGAACTGGCTGCATACTATTCTATGGATTCCTGAAACCTCAGACGCCTATACTAATTCAAGTATGATATAAATATTTGAGACTACAACTACTATTTTGTACTCTTCAATGTTAAAAATACGATCGCTTAATTAATGGAACTAACAGTTTTTTCCTGGATTATATACTATACAGATTATTCATTTTTTGTAAGTAATTTCAGATAATCGATTCTGTTTTTACATTTTAAATGAACTTACCACGATGGAAATCTAGTAATCATTAGGATTCTTTTCAGATATTTATTGGACTCTTAAAGTATAATTATCTATTGTTATCAGAAACACTGAGTATCAATAACCAAAGATAATAAAGAAGTATCTTACAACCCTTTAGATTAGAGATATTCCTAAATTGAAACCCAATAACATAATTCTCAATGAACTGCTTCCGTTTTTTAAACTGGAGATGTATGGACCATTAGAAAGGATACTTATCACTCATAGTTTGTTTTTGATGCATTTTTAAATCTAACGATAAAAAAATAAAACGCTTTAATTTCTTTTATATTTATACCGACACATACATATATATGTGTGTGTGCGTATATATATATATATATATATATATATATGTGTGTGTGTGTGTGTGTGTGTATGTGTATGTTTATTAGGTCTAAAAATCGGGTAGTTGGAAATTATGTGAGCTATTAAACGATTTTAAAAGAGAACTTTTTTATAATAATAAAATAAATGAAAACAGTCCACCCTTGCCAAACCTTTTGGAGTAATGCGGTAAAGCGCAGAGATATTGCAAAGGAAATTGATGACTAATCAAAGGAGAAGAATCAGTTAGCTAGTGGACATGGAGCTGTCTACACCGTCCCACATTTAGTTTCACCACGAATAAATGAAAATGGCTGAAGAGATGCCTGAAACAGAAAGTCCATGTTAAATAAAGAAGTGTTTTACTAAGAAGGACTAATTATTCCATTCGTCTTAACACTGGACCATGTCATATATATATATATATATATATATATATATATATATATATATATATATATATATATATATATATATATATATATATATTTGGCAATCTAGAGCAACAGGATAAGACGGTTGAGCCATGTTAGTAAAAGGTTAAAAATTGAACACTTAAAATAAATACTCCCATACTACTAATACTAATTTTTAAATACTCCCGAACCAGTTGAAGATCCTCAACCAGGTAACTGGACGACGTGGAGAATGACTTCTTATGTTCTTAAGACATAGAACTGAAGAAAAATCGCCGAGTACACAGATCACTAGAAATTACTTGTAGTTGAGAGAATCGAAGACCGGCAAAGACTGTTGTACTTAAGAAAAAAGAGCAAGATTTGTGCATCATTTAACCTTTGTCATAACTATAATATCAATTTATTTCAGTATTATGTGCTTATTTTTTCTTAAAAACCTACAACCGTAAGTTTTGCATAACTGAAATAAGACAATGATTCACAATCAAACACTTATGTCCCATAAACCACTTCAGACTATTTCCAGGGCTCTGGAGATCAATTTTACAACCTTCTTGATTAGCTAAGCCAAAACGTACTTAAAAACTTACCATAATTTTTGTCAAATTCATTAAATTTCGAAGACAATACTATATTTAATCATTAAAAGTAGGCTGGGGGAAAAATAAAATCAGTTTAGTAAATGTAAAAAAATTGTTTAAACTGCACTTGAGATCCCAATTTCAGAGATTTAATTTTGTATCGGAATCTATTTGCAAGCTGAATAACTAAAACCTCAAAAAGAATTTTTACTTTTTAATGCATCATTTTATCGATTTTCTTGTAAAATAAACTCAGTGTAAATAAATATTTTTTTTATATTTAAAAAAATTAATGTCTATAAGATGGCTTCTCAATGAAAGAAATCTCTAACTCATCACTTTATCCAAGACTTCTTTTAAATCGAGATATTCGAAGGCAGCAAATATGCCTGCTCATCACACAAACTGCACAGTACTATTAATTTAGATATGACTTGAATAGAGGCATGGGTGATCCGAGTTCAATTTTAGCGGATAAATCATTAGCATCATATAAACATTACACCAAAATGTACGCCAAATCACGCACAATAGTCGCATTGACTATTTGATTGTGGTAGCACTTTATTGGTGGTATTCATTACAGATTATTATAGGATGCCAGAAACACACCCAAATATTAATCGATAGCGACACTACACTTTATATAAGATATCTATTCTGTTAGACTTGTCGAGTTATACACCAAGTTTGGGGTCAAAATATTACCAGGCTAAATATTTCCGTCCTAAAAAATCCCTGGTTCATAATTTTACCCTTCCAGAATATTGCCTCTCATTATTAAAAAAATTTTATGTTTGGATTTTAAAAATATATCAGATATTTTTCTCATTAAAATGAATGTAGTTGCACCAAAATACAAGATTCAGGGAAATCTTAGAAATATTTAAAACTATAGTTTTAAAAATGTATATAATATTATACACACAAAGAGAGGTAAATAATTTACTATTTTTTGAGGAAGAAATTATAAGTTAAGTAATAATTCTTGGAGAACAAAGACTACGACTCTTATCTAAATTTTAAAAAAATAGTAAAACCCAACAAAACTTCGAGACTCACATGGCTTGGCCACATTAGAAGATCACCTGACAATCGAGTGGTAAAAATCTTTCATTGCAGACCCATACCCAAGAAAAAGAAGATGGATGATGTCTTTATGGCCTGAAAGCTTTAATCAACTGCAACTAGAAAATTAATGACAAGGGCAGGGCAGTATGGAGAAGCATTTTGTAGCAGACTAAGAAATATCCTTGGATATAATGCCTATAATAATAAGATATTATATGAAAATATTTCATTGTTTTAAGCTTTTTATGTACCTGCCTCATTGGATTCCTCTTTTTCAGTGTTAACCTGTGGTAAAAAAGAGTAAAACCCAGAAAAGCTTAGAGACACACATGGCTTGGCCACATTAGGAGATCACCTGACAACCTAGTGTTAAAGATTTTGCATTGGTGACCCATACCCAAGAAAAAGAAGAGGGATGATGTCTTTATGACCCAAAAGAACTTCAACTATATGGGAAGAAGAACTTCAACTATATGGGAAAACATTTTGTACCAGACTAAGAACCACCCTTGGTTTTAATACCTATAAATAAGAAGATATTATATAAAATTATTTCTTTAATTTAATCTTGTTATGCACCTGCTTCATTGGATGCTTCTTGCTCATTTTTAACTGTGGTAAAAATATCTCTGGAGGGCTTAAATTTAAAGAATTATTTAAAATCATTATAACACGTGATAGAACAGCAAATTTTTTTACGATGATATAAGAAGGCTTCTCAATGCGAGAAATCTCTGACTCCGCACTTTATCCAACACTTCTTTTAAATCTAGAATTTTGGAAACTCACAGTTAAAAAGAACTCTGAATTTTAGTTTTTAAAATTTTGAATCATTTTGATATTTTA
>CM063505.1:18675427-18700427 GCA_032207245.1 Pardosa pseudoannulata
CAGAAATACAAAATTCTGTTTGGCCAAAAAAGCTGTAACAAAATGTTTTTTTTTCTTTGGAGAATTAGAAAGAATTGCAAAACTTCATCCCTTCCATGATCGATTAGATAATGCATTTTTAATTGTAAATCAGTTCTGAAATATGATTTATTGATCCAAAAACTAGTAACAGGTAATGAAGATTTTGTAAATACCGAAACTTTGTTTGTTTTTCAGACACTTACCTGTGTAATGCTATCATTCTGATAAATAAAAGTAAACTTTTTTTTATATCCTCACCAATTTTCTTTAAAAAATTATAATATAGTTTTAATATAGTTTATAATATAATTAAAAATTATATAATAAAAATTATAATAGAATTTTCTTTAAGTTATATATATTATAGACACACATCTAAAACTTCAAAATTGGTAGTCTAGATACCATTGATTTTTTGAGAATAGAAATATTCTTACAAATCAATATTATTTATTTTAACGTATCTAAAGTAATGCTCTTTATAGTTTTCTATTATAAATATTGTGAGAGATCCATGGTATAGGATCTGTCACAAAATTTATAATAGATTCATGGACGGCATAGGTCTAGATCTAATAGCTAGACTGTATGTTCGAAGCTCAAACCAATGTTCTGCGTCGTAATTTCAAACAGCTTCACACACCAAACAATACCTTTGTAGGTGTGAGAGTAAGCTTAGGTTTTCTTCTATTTAGTCCATATATCTTAATTTCGAGGATCCATTTTACTGGTTTGTGTTGTAGTGGGGAGTAATGTTGTCATCTTATAGAGTAATTTTATAATAAAAAGGGCCAAAATGTATGTAGTTTAGTAGTCGTAAAGGCTATAAAACTGAAGCCGGTTATTTGAAATTTTAAAGTAAGTAATATAAATATAGTAAATGGCGCCAAATTACTGTTGCAAAAAGCGATTTTTATTTAAGAGGGCGTATAACATTTAAATAACATTAAATGAAATACTTCTTTTCTTATTTTTCACATTATTTATATATATATATGTCAGAATTTAAAATATAGAGTAATTTAAGAGATTTAATTAGGGATTCTTTTAATGGGAGTAACGCGCCTCGAGTTATTAGGCACATAAATACGGCTCACGCGCAGTGATATGGGCAGAGAGCAGTATGCACTCTCCGCGGTCAGACCTGTAGCCTCTCGAAGCAGTGAAAGCTGCCTTTGTTAGCAGTTGGGCGCCAATCTGAGACGCCATTGTTGAGTAGAGTGTTGGTGAGTTTTAAATAAAGATATGAAGCTGATGTCAGGACTCTAGTGTCGTTTACTGTGACCCTGTCATATATATATATATATATATATATATATATATATATATATATATATATATATATATATATATATATATATATTATATATATATATATATATATATATATATATATATATATATATATATATATATATATATATATATATATAAATAATCGTAAATGCATGGGATTTTCTATATTTGTACTCTATTTTCATTTAAATAGTTTTACAAAAGATTTTGTTTTTGAAAATTGGTTTTTAAAAATATATAAAAAGTAAGAGTTTGTTTCAAAAGTGTTTAATTTTTATGGCACACTGTGAGCAGAATTACAACAAAACTGAGTTCCTTCTAGGCAATAATTATTAGGTGTCAATGTGTACCTATTTCATTTTTTTTAAAGTAGCATAAATATTTAACCAGAGGATTAAATTTCAAAACAGCTAAATTGGTTTTTAAAAATCCTATTTAAAATATTATATATACTAAATGAAATAAACAATAACGAAAAAATATGAAGTTATTAGCTTTGTTAAATTCAGACACATTCTGGGTCGACTTATAATAACCTTAATTATTGTACTAGTTGCCTGAAATTGGAAGAATACATTGGTAATCGTAAACCAAGGAGCAAACCATCTTTCGTAAAAAAATAGGTTTGTCCTGACTGTTCTATGTCATGTGTACAACTAAACATGTAGGCAGAGAAAACTAGTTTAATGCCGTTCAATATTATTTCTGTTCTGAAGACTTAAACAAATAAACCTAATTTATCTTCTTTTATAAATTTATTTTTTATTCATAATTCTATACGTACTTTAGATATTTTATGACTGGAAGAAGTATTCGTGGTATCTGAATTAAGTAAGTCAGATTGCATATAATAAACAGCTAAAACTCAAAACACAATTGAAAATAAAAAAAATATAAGTATCAAAAAGAACTTTGTATCGGTTACAAAAATGCAGGAAAATTTTATACTAAATAAAGAGAAAAATGAAGCATTATTACACTCTTGAAGTTGGTGAAAAAGTAAGCTGAGTGGTTTCCTTTTTTTTTTACTTGTACAACATTTTAAACTTCATTCTTGCGTAAGGATATTGCACGTTTTTTGATGACATGAGAGAAAAGAAAACGGCTGTTTTATTTTTAGATTTCCTTGTAACATTTTTCTTATATGATGGATTTTTAAACAACTCGCGGAAGAAATATTTCTTTTCCACCAAAAAATAATTATCCTCAAAAGAAAATGTGCTTGCCGCAGCTAAAAACTTTTAGATACTTTCTCTTATGAAATACTCGGTTTCGCGGGGAAAAAATGTACTTTTCAGTCAAAATCTTTTAAGTGCGACAAGAAAAGAGCGAAAATAAGTTTCACTGAGAAAATAAACTTTTAATTTATAACAGAAAGCAAAGACGGCTTTCCTCTGACAATTAGTCCACATGATTTTTACATTTCCGCAATTGTATGGAGCTCGTAAGACTGCTTGAAAAGAAATATTACTTTTAATATACTTCCATTAGTTTGAAAAGAAACTGTACCCACGGTCATTTAAAGTGAAGTATTAATCTAGAACAATAAATGTTTTCAACACAGAAGAAATTTTTTTAATTAATTTATATGATAATTAAAGCTTGAATTAGATTAAATCAATGCATTCATTAAATAAACCAAAGCAAACCGTTCAGCAAATAAATCAAATTTTTATTTTAAAAACGATAATTCAGTGAAAATGAAACAAATATCATTCATGATTTAAAAAAGAAATCAATAAATCTCTTTAAATACCAACAAAAATATCTAAAAGAAAACACTTGTTTATAAAAGGATTTTTTTAATAATTCAATAGAAGAAATAATTTAATAATCTTATTATATGCATACAAAAACATCAGGTTACTTATCAAATTAGTAAGACATGTTGGGAAAATTTATTTTAAATCACTTTAATAATTCAAAGAAATTAGCACATTAAAATGGAAAATAAAAATATTAAAAGGTGCTTAGATCAAACAAAACTTGTTTTTAAGGTTTAACCGTACATTAGGATAAAAATGTGTTAGACTCTAAGAAAGCTTTAAAAGAAAACACTAGTTTATAAGTAACTGTAATAGACTGAAATAACTTAAATATATTTACAAATAGATTTCAGTTAATATATTAAATACCTGAGACATTTCAGGATAACATTTTTAAACCAATGTAGTAATTTAAGAAAGCGATATATATAAACGGAAAATTCAAAATTAATAAAAGCTTAGATTAGGCAAAGCCTGTCCTCATAATTATTCAGAGTGAAATATTTCACTGGTAAAAAAATGTAAACGACACTGAGCAAAAATTTTAAATTAAATTTATATGAGCAATGTTATTTTAAATAACATTAAGATTTAATTAATATATTCCTTTAGGCAAGTAAACTGATTGAATACTGTACAAAGATTCATTAAACTATTAATAAATATGATTAACAAAAATTCTTAAAAGTTAATCATAACGAAGAATATTTTCAATTTCGACTCTATTTTTAATGGAAAAGACCAAAATAATTTTAAAGTATGTACACAGAATTATCAAAGTTTTTTTTTAATGAAATAACTAAGGCGTTTGGAAATGATTTCCTTTTAATCGTAGTATTAATAAGAAAGTAAATCATTAAAACAAATAATTTAAAATAGATAAATGTTCTAAAAACTAACCTGTGCTGACTGTTTTTTAAACTGAAATATTGCGTTAGTATTAAAATGTATAAGACACTAAGGAAAATAATGAGAGTTTATGTTTCATTAAATCAATGCACTCCTTTCAGAAAATAAACCTGTTTGACTTTTACAAATTTCTACATTTTGATCATTCAATTAAAAAAAAGATTATAAAGATCTAAATCAAAATATATTTATGAAACTAAATTTAAAAAAACCCAACAAATCTTAACATGCTAATTTAAAAATCTGAAAGGAACCATTATTTTATATACTGAATCATCCATATTGAGATAAAGGAAAATATTGAATATATGGACTCAAAAATTTCAGCTAAATTTCAAAACAACTAATACATTTGGCAATATTTTCATTTAAATCATTGTGGTAATTTAATAAAATTTAATTTAACATCTAAAATTAATACATCCTTAGATCAACAAAAACAGTACTCGCGGACATCTAAACTGAAGTTATGTACTATTTAAAAATTTCAAACGACACTAAAATTTAAAATAAATTTCTAAGAACAACAAAATTTTAATTGCATTATATCAAATCTTTCCTTTCAGCAAATAAAACTATTTTTTATTTAAAAAGTCTACAGAATGATATTTCATTAAAACATAACTGTATAAATAATTAAATGAAAGCTATTTTACACATGATTCTCAAAATATAAATTAATACGCCAACATAAAATTCTAAAAAAATAGTTTATGATTTGAATCTTTCTTTTAAGGTAATAGACTGACACCGTTTGAAAATATGTACACAAAAATAATGGTTTTTTTTAAAAAAACTAAGACATTTCAGAAAAAAATTCCCTTTAAAACATTTTAGTACTTTTAGTAATAAATTAATTTATTAAATGGGAAAATTTTACGTTAATACAGGCATGAGTGAAACAAAACTGTTAGATAGATTATATTCTCAGTTTGAAGTTTAATCTTTTTAAAAGGAAATAAACTGAAACAATTTGAATATATGTATCGAATAAATTCAGATTATTTATGAAATAACTAAAATTTTCTGGAATAATTTCTCTTTAAAACATTGTAGGACTCAAAGTAACTTTTTAAAAGGAAAATTTTTGAATTTATAGATACGTTAGTCAGACAAAACTTTTAGAAAGATTGCTTTCTCGGTTTAAACACACATGTATCAATTTAAAATTTTATCTTTCGTAGATTAAAAATATCCGCTCATAAATTAGGGATATTTATTAACTCATTCGCTAATTGCTTATAGTGCACTTTTCAATCAAACTATTGGATATGGAGATGTTATCTTAATCACTGCTTCTAGAAAACATTCTTTGGTAACTCAAAATACGCAAATTCCACCAACTTTCTGTTGCCTTTAATTTAATTGAAAATTTTGATTTAAGAAATAAAAGTATATAAAAAATTAATTCAACAGTTCCTTTTCTAGTATTAAAAAAGTTATATCTTACTCTCCCTTAAAATATTATATACAATATACGTCTTTTTGGTGAAATTTCTAAATCTTACGTATTGGTAAAAACTATTAGTATATTGGAAACAAACTATCTTAATTATTCTATCTTTTGAGTTGAATAGTTTGTATAGGTATGTGTGTTTTGAACATGTATCTAAATTTATATTTTTCAAACGCAATATGTATCTTTACTATAATTCGGTGTGAAAAAATTATTATATCAATCTTAGAAATCTTTTGCCGATTTTAAATGAAAGATATTTCGTCATACATGTGAAAACTATTAGAAATATACATGATGTGTGGGGGCTTAACAAACGATCAAATACACAATAGTTATACATGTATCAAATTTTCGACATCTTAAACTTAGAAACACAAATACATAAATACATTTTCTGATCAAGGAGCCTAATGGTTTTATTTGTGTGCATGTGTGTGTATATATTTGGATTTTAATTTCACCTCACTTTTTTCTATTTCCACTTTACTTAGATTTTCTGAACATGAGATATATGTTTGGCATGATATGATGTGTTTTTCAGTCTTTTGCGATTTCTGTACAAAGTTGACCCCCCATGAGAGTATTGTGCTAGCCATGCTATTTAAACGCGTAGATTTAGCTTACATTATTACTTTAATTTAATAATTTTAAGTAGACATTGCATATTTTAAAGTAAATAGTTACTTTTCTTAATCACCCAAGCTGTAATCATTTATGAGCATAGAACTGCCAAAAGCATTTTTAATTAAAATAATTGGCATAATTTACGAAGAATTTGCTGTTAGAGTTTGATTCTTTGTACAGGCACTACCTCTGAGCATGTGCATGCTCTGAGGTTGTTGTATTTCTTTTTATTTTATCATTTCTATCCTTAAACTATGCAAAATTAAAATTAGTTGAATTTAAAATATGTTCTAGAATAAAATATCAGGAAATTTTTTAGTTTTATATATAATTTATACATGAAAAATACTTTCTGTTTTTGCTTTTTTTATTTCAAATAACTTCTACTAATATTTAACAAAAATAAAGAATAAGTTTTATTGTTATAATCTAAAACGTATTCTATATACATAAGGAGTCATCCTACCTGTAAAATAAATATGTATATCTCATTTTATATAGATAATTACTTTAAAGGATTATTTACTATTAACACAATCGTAATTTATTTGCCATTATACCTATAAAAATAATAGTTTTTGAAGAAGATTGACTAAGAAAATTAATAAATTAGTTCTGAAAGTGAACTATGAACTGGAAGGTGATTTTAAACAACTAAAATTATCCACCACTACAAATGAAATTACTAATGACACTAATTTTTTTAGGGTAAAATTATTTCCCCATTTGTAAGGAGTAACAATATTTCAAGAGCTATACTGAAGGTTTACTTAAATTATATTTAATATTTAACAAAAGGGGAATTACAATTTTATGCTTTTCTGCTTTTAATGGTTTGGTTTGGAGTGCTACGGTCTACTTTTTGCAACACGAGGGTAACGAGGGGAGACCGGTACCTACAGCTTAAAGCCGATTCCGAATGGCTACGAATATCCATGCCACTATGGGATTCGAACCTCCGAACTCCGACACGGAAGGTCAGCATCCTAATAATCGGCCATCTTTGGGCCTGATTTTAATGTAAAATACAATTTTTAAATGCACAATCTACCATTACCGAATATTACAGCTAAATAATATGCAGCAAATATAGATCATTATTGTGTAGTAATATTAATCACTATTTAGTTTAGTTTTAAATAAGAAAAAGAAGGTTTGTCCTGTTTTAGTTCTTTTTGTTTACAAAATGTGTTTACAACATGAAGCTGATTTAAAAAGGCTTGGTTTAGATCACTGTGGTCTACATTTTATTACAGGAGGATTAATACGACTGGGATTTAATGCTTAAATTTGATTGTATGCAAATTCAAACCATGATGGGGTTTGAACCCACGAACTATTTTGATAAAGATTTACTACTTGATCCAAGACACTATGATGTTTTTGGTCGAAGATTGTTACAATTTTTATGTCAGCAAAATAGTTTTTAAAAATTATAAAGCAAGTAAAGGCATATAGTACACAAAATTTCATTTAAAAAGGATTTTTTATTCATTACAATTATTCTTTGCTTTTAAGCCTTTTTAATTTAAATTAAAAAACGACTCTGTATAAAATGAAGTATAATGATAGCGTTCTATGTTTAAAGCTAGTATCGATCAGCTACAGGAATGCATGACAGTAATGGTATGCACGTTCCGATAACAAAACACAGTGTACTACCTATTCAGCTATTATCCAAATTAAAATACAATTGAAATAAATTATATTATAATTTAAAATTTAAATCCTGTGGAAATGAAATATGTAGGTGTGATTTTCTAAATTTAAAATATTTTTTCTCTTGTATATATGTAAAGGACTAATTCAGGAGCTACACAGTTTCATAGTCCATGTTATTGAAATGGCTGAGATGTTAAAGTAATTCTCCTAAGATGTTAACTTTATGGTTTTCACATTTAAATAGACATGAAAACTGTTGGTAATTGCGAGATATCACAGCGTCTTTGGGACTCAAAACATACAACGAAATGCTTATGTAAAACAACAGATAGTCAGCTTGTTCTGTACTAAAGAATAAAGACATAAAAAGAAATTTTCTCCTTGCAGGAGATAATGAGCTGCAGTAATGTCGAAATTGCACCCCTGAGGCTTCTGCTACCCCAAGCACACTACAACAGCTTTGTATAATGCTCACTAATGGTGGTTGGGCTAAGCTTCTTTCCTTCGATTTTAGTTCTTATTTCTTTATACTGAATAGGACACGTAATTCTAACCGCGAAACTGCATATAAAGTGAGAAAATACAAGAAAATGATATAATGTCGCGCATTTATCAAACGAAAACTAAACTTTCTGTTTGTATTTCAGTAGTAGATATTTTATATTTTGAGTTTTGTTGAAATCGAAAAAATGTAGAAAAGGTGAAATTGAATGCATATGTGAGATAAATAAATCTACGATAATAATTTACTTTTATAGTTATCTACTTTGGATTAAATAAAGAATAAGATCTGAAGTTTTAATGTAATTATTATTTGGTCAGATACGTTTATAAACAATTTCTCATATTATGGACAGCTAAATTTTCTATATTTCAACCTATAACACTCGAGGCATTTCTGCCGATAACATATCTATGCATATTTGAAGACTAAGTTATTATGGATTGTACAAAATAAAATTAATATGAAGTTTAAACAACTTTGAGTAATACAGCACGATATATTAGTGAACAGATATCGTTTTAAATATCATAGGATGCCATCTATATAAAAAAAAGAAATTTAGAAAAAAATGTATTGGGTCTAACTTAATCAAAATACTGTAAAATTAAGCTTTATGATATATACAGCAATTTATCCTCTATTAGATTGTTTATAATATTGACTTATACCTACTTTCAAAATAATAGCTTCCGAAATTGTATAATCTATTTTTAGAGGTATTAACAATGAGACGCAAAACATTAAAGGGTTAAAGAGAAATCGATCCCAAGTTTTAATGTAAGTATCATTTCATAAAAAGAGTTTCGAGACATTTTTCATGTTGTAAGCCTAATTTATTTTAAATTTAAATGTTGTTCAAATTTAATCTTTAATAGAAGTTTATTATTCAAGTTTGTTCAATTATCTAGCCAATAAAATTAAACATTCTCCTATTACATCTAGCAAAAGTATTTACGTAATTAAACCTGCTTAGCACACAAACTATTCCTCATATAAGTATAAAGGTATTACAGACTCACTCCTACAATCTTGCTTGACACTTTCAGATAATTGCAGTAAATCCCTTTGTCGCTTCATCCCAGAAAATCTGCTCCAAACTTGCCCCAGGCTTTCAGGCTTTTCGTTTAATTTAGCACCGTGAAATCAGAGGAAATTGGAAGCATCTAAAATGAAGGTAAGGGCAAATCCGTTAACTAGTATGTTTGATTCATTTGTTTGTATCTAGAAATAAGGATATAATAAAAATAAATTTATATCTAAAGGTGAAAGAATACGATGCTGTCTTACTTACAAGAGAAAATGTTAATCCTTTTCTTAAGAAAACAGAATTTCTGAAGCACAAGATTCTACTATTCGACTAATTAAAATCAATCTCAATTAATTGAAATATATATTTTTTCTTTAGATATCTCGAGGTTCATTTTTGAAACAAAACGAAAATGTGAATTTCAGGGAGGGACTTGGATTTGTGGTTTGAAACAACGTGTATATTCGTTTTTAAAATTTTACAAATACAGAAGGAATAATTCAAAATAACGAAAACTCTAGAAAAATACATGAATATATTATATATATATATATATATATATATATATATATATATATATATATATATATATATATATATATATATATATATATATAAACCCTTTAGTTACGATCTCTTAATTTTTTAAAAAAAGGATTGATACAGAAATTAACTAAAATTGCAGAGTTGCCAATGTTCCCGTAATTAATAAGAATGTAAATAAGTTTACTTCAGTACTTCAGGGTTATCTACATTCTTGGTTTCTATTATCTCTATATAAACAAAAATACTTTTGTTTGATCCAACCCTACGGCAACCAAAATAGAGCTCGGGTGGTTCAAGGTGGAGCCCAGCAACATTAAGTGATTGAGCCTGAGATTTGCTGATGGATATGGGAAAGCACAATATAAGAAGAAATTGGATCTTTTTATAACTGTAAATTGAGATTATTATTGTGTTGTAGCTCAGTTGAGTGTGAGATGAAGGATGTTAGTCCACCTTTAAAATAAAGATAGCTACTTAGAGGTTTGGATTATACAAAATTATATAGTCCACATTCGTGACTTCAACTTAAGTATGCACTTTACTAGATGTCAACAACCACCAGAAAAAAACACCTTTAGAAAGTAGAAAAAGTGGACATTTTTACTTTTTCGCATGTATAGCTTCAGTATAGTTAAAAGCTTAAAGGATATAGGCAGCTTCTGGCCATGAAAAATACGTGTACCAAATTTGATCAAATTAGGACCATTACTTTGGACACCTATAGCTGTGACATTCATACTTACAAAGGTGTTTAGTATTTTAGATGAAGTAGTCATCAACCTTCTAGTGATTTTTTGTAGTCAGTAGAAATTGGTTATCTCATTATTCGCTGCTTATCCTTCTCCAGTGCAACTACGTACTTTAACAGCATTGCTTTTGTTGACATAGCTAAATTTGTGGCTTTATGTAGTATACAATAGCACCGTCAAATATATCTTTATTAGACTGTTCACATTTAAAGTAGTTTTTCGTCTGATGCTTAGCTCTGTGAAAACAATTAGTGCTCTAGGACAAATTTCATTTATTCCGTTCAACACTATCATTATTACATGTGCTTAAAAAATTCTAAGTTTACAGCTATATTGGATAACACACATTATATGTTTATATTTGCAAGGATTTATACAAATTGCATCCGAACTAAAAGCAAGAAATCTGTTCGAGAAATAAACTTGTTTTTATCACATAGTTCTTTCATAAAATTTCCTGTCAGTTGCTGTAAAAAGTTCATGATGTGTTCGATTCCTCATTTCAGGTCACGTGATTAAGTATACACTCCTTAAATCTCTAATGGATAGAATATTATAGTTTTAGAGAAATAATATTTTTATTATGCTTTTTATAACTCCAGTGATCTTTTTAAATACATAATTATTTTTTGGCAGTTTGTAAATATATAATTATTTTCTCATCAATAAAAGTAAAAGTTCAATGTATTGGTGCCCTGGAACTGCTATGCTTATGTTTTTCTGCAGAAAATTCAATCCTTTCAAATATTCATTGTGCAGTTTAAATATTAAATACAATTGTACCTGTTCAGGAAAACCCAATAGAATTCCACGTCCATATTACCTGTTTCACTGTAATCTCTCTATACAACCAGAGAATATGTTTGCTTGGGGCAATCATCCTCTAGCTTTTCCGATAATTGTTTTACAAGAGCCGCTCGCAACAGCTTTCAACTTGTGATGCAAAGTAATTATTTTCGGCTTTAGCGATCAGCTCTTAATTTAGAAACTGAGCGTTGTGGCTAGAGTAAGGTTCCAAAGGAGGTCATTTCCCTTGTTTTACAAACAGGAAACTGACTCTGAAAGAATTTGGTGACGTATAGTAACATGGACAAACTCTTTTTAGAAGTTTGTTCTAACCATATAAATTTTGCCTTATTGTTAGAGATTTCCTATCACATTATTTACTGATGGTTACATGTATAATTGGGCTCACTATGCAATATACTTATTTTCAGATATTTTTGTTTCAGTACAGTAAAAAACAAGATATTTTATTAATTTTCAATATAAAAGAATAATAAATGTGTCTTTGTAAATTAGTGTATAATAATATTAAAACACAAACCCGACATTACTCGAAATTTAGAAACTAGATTTTAACACTATTATTGAGTGATTTTCTCAGTAAAAAATGAATTATTTAAAAAAATTCCCCTATATAATAATAGCCTAAGTTATCTGTACGTCTGTCCTCGATTTTATGAAGCGGTTGGACCCGGAATGGATAGAGGCATCCATAGTTAGCAAAATTCAAAGAGAGTAATGTTTATCTTCTCCCAAACTATTGATCAGATTCTAAAATAAATTGGTATAAATAGGCTTCTTATCACAGCGAAAAATACTGCCTTCTTTAAAACGTTCGAAATCCACCCCTTCCCCCCTTTTCGAGCTTTTAAGGCAATTATTTCAACTCCTATTTTCTCCGATTAAGAGCAGGCGATTAAATTCATCAATTTATCCCATAATAAATAGGTAAAAATAATATTTTTCTAGCATTATGACGTCATTCCTTTAACCATCTCATTGAATCATTTCTTATATTAAACTATTTAAATTATGCCTTATTTTCATACGTTTTATCATTGAACTTAGACATTACGTAAATAAGGCAATTTGTCGCAACGTCACGACCTACTATAATGCCCCTCCCATTCATTTTCACGTGTTTAACAGCCAATAGACAAACAATCTGCCCTTCCGTTTGAAACAAAAGCCAGAATTGTCATAATTTGAGAATTTTGCTCTACTGCGTGAAATCGCCTTATAATTTTCTTTTCTATTTGGGTTCAATAATAGATTAGGTACATGTGTGATCATTTTAAATTGGATCATCGATTATTTTTTGTTGCAAGATAATTCTCAGCGAAAAAACAAACCTTTTATACCTGCCTCATAAAGTACTTTATAATTTTAGAAAATTAAAAATTTTACTGATCCCGTCATGTGATGGGCTATATGCTAGTAAATCAAATATTTATATTACCCATACTATTAGTTATAGCATTATAAATGTAAAGGAAACCTGTTGTTGGGGAAAGAAAAAATAAAATAAATATTTTCAATTGTTTGGAACTTCACACCAAGTCGGAAATAACTAATAAAATAGAGTCGATTTCAGAAATTATTCTCAAATATAAAAAGCTAGATTTTAGCCTATAATTTAAAGTATTTATGTTCAAAAGTAGGATTTAAGTTCTAGATACATGGTATATTTAATCGTATTAAATAGGCTTTAGGCAACAAGCCATGGGAAATTAATCTTCAAGTAACATGATTTAGACTAAATATTTAAAACACTTTAATCCTGAAACCTAATTTATCAAAATATATATTTATAGGGTAGAGAATTTTCTATAGCAAAATTATGTATCTTACTAATGGTAGAATTGTAGAAAATAAGGATTTATTTAGAGTAATATGTACATCATAAACTAAAGGGAAGAATAACTTTCTCAAGTGACTTTCTTAAGGAAATAGGAAATACGTAAGCACTTTTCAATTGATTGTTCATAAATTTAAAACAGTAAATATTAATGTTTTATTTGTCTTATTCAAGTAATATGTATTTTGGAAAAAAAATCACCAAATTTATTTGATTTATATATACACCAATTATTGCATTATCTGAATGAAAAGCAAAATCTTTGAAATAATAGAAACACTAGTGTACCAATCGCTGTTTGTTTAGCCTCATTAAAATATATAAATATCAATTAAATGCAAAAGGGAAAATATTCAGAAATATCTCATATTCTATTCTATAAACTATATTCACTATTATTACAATTAACAAAAAATTATGTTAATTTCAGAATATATCATGAAAATTTCAAATGCTGAATGTTTGTAAACATAATGACTTTCTGCATTACAACTGTTTTGTTAAATATATAGGTGACAGTCATGTTTTTTAGGTAATTTCACAATTTATAGGCCCAAAATAAGCAAATACTTTTACACAAGTTGCACTTTATTTTAAATTAAATTATGAAAATGAATTTTTAGAATGTTTACTAAAATTACAGGAAATGAAGTCGTATTATGCTTAAAATAAAATTCATTATATATTATGAAATAGTAAACGCTACAAACACTTACAATTTAAACAAATAAAAGTGTATTGCTCATATATATATATATATATATATATATATATATATATATATATATATATATATATATATATATATATATATATATATATATATATATATATATATATATATATATATATATATATATATATATATATATATATAGACAGATAGATATATAGACAGATAGATATATAGACAGATAGATATACAGACAGATAGATATACAGACAGACATACAGACAGACAGACAGACAGACAGATAGATAGATAGATAGATAGATAGATATAGAGAGAAATAAATATAGTTAAAAACTAAGTATTAAACCTCGAGGACGCGAGCTGGGCCTCTGAGATCTGAAAGTTATAAAAACATTTCACACTAAATCAATAGAAATGAATTTCTCAGATCTTCGGTAGCTGTCTGATAGGTTTTTTAGAGTCCAATACCATGAATTTACACAATTGTCTCTTTTTTTCAGAAACCGATAATTATATATTATTCGGGCTCCAAAACCAAGTGCAATTGCATACACTTTTGAAATTTTACTTAGTACTAGGGTCGGATGAGAGATACTGTGAAAAATATATCGTAATTTATGCATATGGTTTAAATTTTCAACTTGTATGTGCCTGAAGTTTGTGCTTTCGGAATGCTAATAAAGAAAGATCTACAGTTCAATATACTTTTAAAAATTAATATTTTAAATAATCTGAAATGTGTTTTAAACTTTTAATAAAGTATTTTTGTTAGTATACATTTTCTGTTCATCACCAAAAGCAATTTTGTTGGTATTTGGCAGAGAAAAATTGCTCAAGGCCTCAGAGTTCCGGCACTCGATCTCGTGTAGATACGGATAGCGCGGGTCCTAGAGAGTTAATTTTGATTATTTTAAGAAATAATAAACTATTTTTCTTATCATCTACTCTAGATACTAAAGATAATATTCAATATGTTATTTATAGGTTTAAAAATATTTATTCAATCAAGTACCAGTACTTTTTCCTTCTTACGTTCAAATAATTCAAGATTAAAAATAAAATATTTGTAGAAATTCTTCTGTAGATGATACAAATAATTAACTCCAAAATAGTAACGCAATCACAAAATCATTTAAATGCAAACTCAGCGTGTAGCTAAATGAGACTAACGTGAAATTAACTCTCATAGGAAATAAATTCTCCCTTTATTTTAACTCAATAATAATTTCGCGTATTTTGTTTACGCCAGTTTATTACAGAAAAGGAATGGGAAAAAGAAATAATTTACCATTTTCAATGATTATCGAAATTTGGTTTTTTTTTCGCAATGAAACCATTCCTCGTTTAATTGCATTTTCAATTACAGCCAACACTCACACATTTTTTTAATCATTCAATAAATTATAGAAGCTAAAAATATTAAACTGAAATCATAGCAGGAATCACATATCATTTTCTTTAATATCATGCATTCCATTATTAAAAAATTTCGTAGCTAATTAATTTCTTTAAAAGCTTCTTTAATTTTATATCCCGTTCACTAGACACACTTTTAGAGCTAGTTAATTATAGAATGTAAAGCGAGGAGGAAATGCACAAAAAATGCCAGCAATTAAGTCCGAGTTTTTTTTACCAGGTATTATCTCATAAAACGATGTGGGAAGGAAGTTATTTTTTAATATTTTTTTAAAATTGAATTTTTATTGCTTTTGAATATATTTATTGATTATACATTTTCCCCTCTCTCTCTCTTTTTACATTGTAAAAATTTTCATTTCTTCCTTTTATTGATTACAAAACAGACTATTAAAATTAATTCAGAAATTACTTCATTTTGGATTCAATATTTCTCCCTCTATTGGCATATTCCTTAGTTTATAGAAAATACTTTATTTTTAGATTATTTGATTATAAATATTAAATTTTTTTAATAATGTTTCGTGTTTAGAGAAAGAAATTTTGTTGTTAGTATGTTTTATTAATTAATCTTGTTACAGCATTAATTTTAATGTGTTGCTAAATACTCATTTCATGAACATATAGTAATTATAATTTTCCTTTACAAAGTGAAATCGTTTAGAAGGTTATTCAACTTAATTTGTAAATACGCATACCCTAGAAAGAGTCTTTGTAATTAACCCTTTGCCTTCAAACAACGTATGAGAGACCTGAACGTACTGCTCTGCATAAAATGAGAACCTAGTATCACACACGTGATGATTCTGTCTGGCCAAAACTGAAAAGGTCGTATCAGTAATAAAACAATAACCCTTACAAAATTTTGACTAATATTATACATTATTCATTTATAGGTTATTCACACAAATTCTACATAGAAAATATTTAAACGACTGAAATTTCTTACTTTTGTTATATAAATAAAAACATAGAAATAATATGTGAAATAAAAACATTAATATTTTTTTAAATAAAAATGAAATGAAATATAATTATCAAATTCTGTGGTTTTATTAAATAGTAAATGCAGTAGTGCTATTAATGTCCACTGTTTTGATCACAATTTAGCCCGTGATGAAACTGCTTCTGGTCACGACGAATGAGAAAAGCTTTCACCGAATGTGGCACACACAATCGTCGCTCGATTCATAAGGCAAAAGGTTAAAAAAATTTTTAAATTATTAAGAAAAATTTGTAATTTTAGTTCTCTATATTTATCTAAAAAGGCTCACTTCACTTTAGTTTCGAAATCCCGAAATATTAAATGAAATAGGAAAAAAACCCCTTCTGATGTAGAACAAATTGACGAAATCTTAGCTCGACGGCCGTGCCGAACGATGGCCAAATGGCTAGGGTGCTGGCCTTCGGAACCGGAGTTGTGGGTTCGAATCCCTCTGTGGCATGGTTGTTCGTAGCCGTTCGGAATCGGCTTTAAGCAGTAGGTCCCGGTCTCATTAGCCCTCGTGTTGCAAAAAGTAGACCGTAGCACTCCAAAACCTCCTCCTAGCTCGACCGCCGAATGCGACTGATTAGTATTGTTGGACGGTAAAGAAATTTAATATCGCGATACATACCCAAATTTATATTGATTTTATTAATATATCATGATAATAGTTTAAAGTAGGATGGTATATTACTATTTTTGAATATCCTTAGCTTTCTTTCATTCTAAACCATTTTTTTTCTTGGTTACTAAAATTTTTCAAACATCAATTTTATCGTAAAAGTTGGATTTCTTAAAGGGAAAAACAACATAACATCTTAGGAGTAATTCATTTTACCTCTTAAATATATATAAATATATATATATATATATATATATATATATATATATATCATACAAACTTAACATGCTGGTCTGTCATATAACGATTAACAAGATTTACATAGAAACATGTGTCTGAAAAGGCAAACTGCGACCGCTAAAGTGCTGTGATCACGAATGTGAAGCATAAGAAAGAAATGATATCGACAGCGGTGTTAATATGATTTTTACTACAAATGAGGATTACATCACAGCAAGTGCTCAAAATTGTTTCCCTTCGCCACAATGCACTTTTCACAAAGTCGGTTTATGAATTCACTATACCGTTCAATTTGGCCAGGAGTATCACGGACACGTACTGCCGCTTCCACGATCCTGGCGATAATATCCATGTCCGATGTTAGGGTGTTTCGAACACCATGGACTTCATGTGTCCCCACAGGTAGAAATCCAGGGGAGTCAGGTCGGATAATCGCGGCGTTCTGCCTCTACCGATCCAGCGATTTTTCTGCAATCATTGCCCTCTAGCGGTCACAGTTTGCATTTTCGGACACAGGTTCCTATGTAAATCTTGTTCATCATGATATGACAGACCAGCATGTTAAGTTTGTAAACTACCTTTTGGGACACCTTGTATATTGTAATGACTTGAACGCTAAAACCATTAATTCGAAACACAACAGAATTAGTTTCGTACTACAATAAGTTTTTAATATTTACAGAATTATATACATGTATGTACATCAAAAAAATTACACATACAGTGTTTTCTCACATATAAAAGCTATATTGCAAAATGAAACACAACTTCGAGAGATAAACTTGCCCCACTGCATCATCTCCAACCCCTTCATTTCGGGAGCTGATAGGAAACACACATTCAGAGAGGATTCGCCGATCCTGGTCAAAAAGGCGGATGTAAGCCAAAACTCCTGTCCCTTACTGGTTAGGCAACAGAATGTGTGACCTTAAACAGGTTTCTCCCTCTGATGTCGGCACCGATGACATGACTTGCAAAACTCTTTAAAGAGCCTTTATAAAAAGATGGATCCTATTTCCTGCAACATTTCCCTTTCTTTCTTTAAAAGGAAAATGAGGACCTACCTTATCTGATACTTTCCTATCCGATCTTTTATGTGAATTAAAAGTTCGGATATTCTTTCTTACTGCCTCATAACCACACAATTTATTGGCAAATTCTACGGGATTCAAGAAATTGCCAAATTGATCCAAAAAATGCTGCTTTTTTCCGAAGAAATGTGTCGTTTAATTTCGTTACAAATCATTAATTCTTTTAGTGTATGGAATTCCTCTATTATCTAAAAACAAATTTTCAAGAAAGCTCTTTAGATCAAAAACTAAATCCTTCTACAAGGACCCTTCTATCCGTTGAAGCTCTGTGAACTTAATCTGTAGATCCTCGGGTTTCAAACGGAACTTATTCAGTAAAATATAGATTAATGTGGAAATAATCATTGGATTTTTACAGAGTTCTTTGACTAAAAGTTCACATAAATGAAGTGACAATAACGAAGTGAAATAAGAAGCCCATTCACTTTCGTCAATTTTCGTGTGCCCTGATTCTCGAACATCGTTAAAAACATAGATATATAGACTCAACTGCAAATTTGGGCATGAGTTTCTTAGGATCGACGCTGAACGTAACATTTTCCTTGCGTAAGGATCCCATGCTCAAGTTCTCTACCGAATGTGTTATCTTTAATTGTTCCAGTTTAAAAGCTTATTGCTTTTCTAGCTCTAATCTCTTGTCCTGTTCTGTGCTTTCAGGTATTATATTTTCCCAAAAACACCTTTTACAGTTTCCTCATAAAAACCATAAGAATATTTTATTTTTTTACAGTCTCCCAAACTTTTATCTGAGGGGGAAACCTCTACCTCTAACTTAACAGTTTACTCACGCGCCTTCTTCTATATTGATAAAAATGTCTTAACTATAGTTAATTCTTCAGTCTAAAGATATCTCAAACAATAATACAGATATCTTAAATCCCAACACAATACTAAATACTTAGAAAAAAATACTAATAATTTAAAATAGTTACTAAATGAAAAAATTAAAAAATTAAACGTTATACTTAGTAATGCAATTTTATCCTCATCAATTACAAATATTACTAAACATTAAAAATATATAGATAAATTAATCAGTTTGATAAAATCAACACTAATTTTAATTATCTTTATCATTCAATTTCTAAATATTAAGAGAACACATAAACTCTCCTGACATTAGTTTCAAAGTAGAGATATTTAAAAAAAATTACAAGAATAAAAGAATCCATATAAAATTCATCACAAAATCAACATAAATTATACCTCTATAAATAATACAAGTGATAACTTTATCCATGTGAATCTTGTAAACATTACTACACAACTGAGTTTAACCTAATAAATCGAACAATTGCTGAACTTAATTACTAACTCAGTGCCTCAGATAGTAATGCAAAATAACTTATCCTTCCCGAAACTATGTTGCACAGTTGACACTCTTTCACCTTTTGGCACTTCACGAGGTAGCAGTACTAAAAGTTCACAAATCGGTCACACTGTTGCAAAATCACTCGAATTTAAGAAGGAGATAGATGCTGGATGGTTTTTTTTTAACTTTTATGTCAACAAGACACACTGTGATGAAGACGTCAGTTCTGATAATTGTTGATTCCTTTGTCGAATTCTAACAACCATAGAAGACATTTGAGGCGTATTAATTATAAGATTATTACTACTTAATTTCCTGCTGACACCAAAAACGGTTATCCTTGTTATGGCTTGAACGCTAAAACCATTGATTCGAAATATCGCTTGTTTCGTACTAAATTATAGTTACAGAATTATATGCATGTACATACATTAAAAAATTACACATACTGTATTTTCTCCACATAAGAGAACTAGAATGTAAACTGGAACATAATATCGAGAGAAAACCTCTCTCGAAATAAAAAATTGCAAAACTTCGAGAGACAAACCAACAGACAGCCCACAGAACTTCGAGAGACAAGCATCTCTGAAAAAAATATGTAGACCAGCACAATTTTGAGAGACATACCTTTCTCGAAATAAAATACCAGATCAGCCCCTCTGGAGAATCTGCCCCTATTAATATTAATATTAAATTAAATCTTACAAGCTGTAAGTAGTTCAATTTAAATTTTCCATAGCAACACATTTGTATGCTATACTAAATGTTCACCGTATTTGATATTAAAAATGTTATAATAAGCCAAACAAAATATAATATAACTAGATACAAAAGAGATATTCGGTAGTAGCTGATAGTTTAGAGTAACGTTAATAATTACACATCAAAAAATCTAGAGATGAAATATATTCCCAATTCTTTTAGACAATATTTTTTCTTAGGCTTTGTGAATACTTATATCAATATAGGCTTACTCAGAACATAACACAAATCATATTAAAAATAACTATATTTAAGAAAACTATATTAAATAAAATAACTATAATAACTATATTTAATAAAATACTACTTATTTATTTCATATAATCATATATTTACCTGATAATTCCATCGTTTTCTCTCCCGAAACAAGTAACAAATTTTGTCGAGAACATACTTTTCTATGTTTAATAGTATTCCTTCCGATTTAAATTTTTTGAAGCTGCTATTTATCGTTTAACACAAATGCCGGTGTAAGGTTCTTTAAACTCTTCGAAATATTTCTAAAATTCTATACTCAACTTTTACTTACAGAATCCTAAACATCTAAACCCTCTAGAGGTTTTTAAATACATAGATCTATGGCTGTTTACACATGAAACTTTCTAAAGAATAGTCTTAAGAAACATCCAAGGGATTATCCTTCTTCTTTTAAAGAGAAAAATTCAAACAAGGAATATTTGAGGTATACCTCAAGTTACATAAAATTCTCAATAATTCGCAAAGCATAAAAATGGCTGTGTTTCACCTTCTGATTCTTGGTGTACGGAAGTGTAATAAATATAATAAATGTGAGTCAGAATTCTTAGGCCAGTTTAAAAATTTCTACACAACATTAACACGTGTATGTAAGCAGGAAAGTTTGCTAAAATTCTCTGAAACTAATAAATATATTAAGATATAGCAAATATAAAGAAATAACAAACATATTAAAAAAATTTTAAAATACACATATAAGTATGTATATATATATATATATATATATATATATATATATATATATATATATATATATATATATATATATATATATATATATATATATATATATATATACACACATATATACATATACATATATATATATATACATATATATATATATATATATACATACATATATATATACATATATATACATATATATATATATATATATATATATATATATATATATATATATATATATATATATATATATATATATATATATATATATATATATATATATATATATATATATATATATATATATATATATACGCACACTGTGTAACGTTTTTTAATGTAAATTTCCTGAAAAATACATTAAATTTATCAATAACATTTTATTAAATATCATTCACTGAATATTTTTTTCCATATCTTTCCAAAACAAAAATCGAATTCTCTTTAACTTTCGAAATTTTGCATCTAAGCATTTTCCAATTCATTATCATTCGTTCTACAAGCCAAAGTAGTTCTGAGATATTTTATAGAAAAATGCGTTTTCGCCCCCAAAAGAACGTCGATATATTCTGTCATCTTTTTTCTGTATTTGTTTTTACCTTTCATTGATCATATATTCAGACTGAAAATTTGCTTTTGAAAATTGTTTGGTTTTTTAGTCAAAATAGCTTCTTTTATTTACGCATTCGTGTTAAAAATAATCTAGATGCCTTTTATATATTCTGTGGAAAGGTGGAAGTGAAATCAGTTGCATTATTTTTGTAAAAGGTAAATGGTAACCAATATAAATATTATAAATATGCAATTTCTGAGAGTTTTTTTAAAATATTTCAATGAAAATAGTAAGCTGGTGGCATTGACAAATCTTTTGTAATTTATTAATGCATTATTCTGATTAGTTAGTAAAAACCATCATTTTAATAGTTAGAAATGAAAAGTCCTTTTTTATTTTATATAAACATGCTTATATTTTTTTAAAATAACACATTATATATATATATATATATATATATATATATATATATATATATATATATATATATATATATATATATATATACAGTGAAACTTCTCTGAGCTGCCACCCATCCGTACCGAGAATATTTGGTCGCTTAGAGGGGTTGGCCGCTCTGAAAGGTTTTATAAGATAATTACTATAATGCGTAATATAAACAAGTATGACTTATATTCCTTATGTAAATGAAATTTAAAACTAAACAGAATATAGTACTTTATTTCATGTTTCTTTAAATTTATTTTAAAGGCTACAAATTGTTTCTGTTTGTTCTGTAGTCTTCGTACTCCTTCAAAATAAAATTCTTTACTTTAATGACTTTGTTGATTTCCGTTTTTTCGCAGTTAAATAATTCAGCCCGCTTTTTTGCCGATTTTCCATTCTCATATTCACGCATAACTTCAATACTCTGCTTGAGATTAACAAAAACGCATTACGACATCGTTACAATTTAGATCGCTGACCAACTAATGAAATGAAACTGGCGTGAATGACATTTTCGCTGACAGAGGTGAAAATCTTCCTTAACTTTACCAACTGGAATTCCACACAAAGGCCCTAGGACACCTTCAAATCTTGATTGTCTAGTTCCTCCCTCAGTTTCAATGGATGGTGCAATAGTGATTCCCTATATGAAGGGTACGGGGCTTGGCTTGGTTTTGGAGGGCTATGGTCTACTTTTTTTCAACACAAGGGCTATTTAGACCGGGACTTTCTGCTTAAAGCCGATTCCGAAAGGCTACGAACAACCTTGCCATATTGGGATTCGAAACCCCAAACTCCGGTTCCAAAGGCCAGCACCCCAACCATTCGGCCATCGTTTTTCTAAAGGTGTAGGGAGAATACAAAAGATGTAACAGGTTTAATCTTTCTTAGAAAGAGGGGGAAGGCGAGAATGGAGTACTAAAGTTATTATTTTGTCCTATATCCAGCTATAAACCTGACCTTGAGTTTTTTTTTTTTTTTGTTTAAAATTAAAGCACGGAGAGAGTATAATTTCCCGAAAAATGAATGGGGCAATCCCACTTGATAGCTGTTTACAGGAGATCGGGTGGCCGCTGATACAGGTTATTTTACCATTATGTCTATGAGTCGAATAATCCGTGCCATGAAAAATTGGCCGTTTAGAATTGTGACCGCTATACAAGAGTGGCCACTAGTATAAGTTTCACTGTATGTTATATATATATATATATATATATATATATATATATATATATATATATACATATATATATATTATATATATATATATATATATATATATATATATATATATATATATATATATATATATATATATATATATATATATATATATATATATATATATATATATATATATATATATATATATATATATATATATATATATATATATATATATATATATATATATATACATATATATATACACATATATATACATATATACATATATACACATATATATACATATACACACACATACATATATAAATGTTTTAATCATATATATGACGTGATCCAGTATTAAGGCGAATTAAATAATTAGGCCGTCTTAGTAAAACACTTCTTTATTTAATATGGGGTTTCCGTTTCATTCGTAGCTTGCTCCATTTTCATTTATTATTGGGGAATCTAAGCTTGGAAACTGTTGACAGCTCCATGTCCACTGCCTAACTCATTCTTCTCGATTGATTAGTTCAACTTCTTGTGAAATATCTCTGCGCTTGACCACATTACTCCAAAAGATTACGCAAGTGTGGGTATTTTTCATTTATTTTATTATTATAAAACAAATCTTTTTTACTCACGTAAATAACTCATGTAATTTCCAACTACCCCCTTTTTAGACCTCACTTATATATTAAAGTAATTAATTATATGGATTCCTTAAATTGAAATAAATATTAAATTTCTATCTAAAATAATGTAATCTTAGAATAATGATACTTTATACAACTTTGTATCAGAAACTAAAATCAATATGTTACTCAAACCAATTTAAATAATACTATTAAGTGGTCTGTTTCTAGACCAAAGAATTTGTTTCAGATAATTCTATCAGTTTCTACTATCAATCACGTTTCAGCATGCACTATAGGCAATCTTACATGAACACTTGCGTAACACCTACACATGAACACCTGTATTTTTACGACAGTTTTTATTTTTAAATTTTTTGACAGCATACATGAATATGATTGAAATATATAAATACTATTAATGATGTCATTTAGAAATGGAAGTAAATTGCTATTAAATGCAAATATTATTTACGTAGTCAGGCAATGATGTTTCTTTATGTAGAAAATTTTACATTCATTTTTAACAACTATATTTTAAATTTCAAGTTAGTTTGATATTCATTAAATGCAAACAAATGGAAAGTTTAGTCACTTTAAAAGGAAAAAAAATATAGGTGTAGAATTAGTTGTATGAAAGAAGCCAAGAAAATGAATAGCTGATTTAAAAATGACAATTTTATGCTAATTATAATTTGTAATTCTGAATTATGTAAATTTATTTAATTTAGCAACCTTTGATTTAGCAACCTTTGATTCTTCTCTTTAACATCTGATGAATTATTACATTTCATATCTTATGTATTAATTTTTAATATTAAATATTATAATTTTAATCTCCATTAAATTATATTTTAATTTGTAAAAATGTATTAATTTTAGAAAACCCGATTTTTATAACTAAATTTAAAAAAAACTAA
>CM063505.1:18705427-18707927 GCA_032207245.1 Pardosa pseudoannulata
TTCATTGCCAAAAGTACTTTCTGATATAAAAAAGTGTCTATGCTTTTAGTAGCTGCTAGCGTTTAGTAGTCTTTAATAGCCTGTAGTGTTCAAAAGTTAATAAAAAAATATTTCAAAGATTACTTAAGTTCGTTTTAATGAAAAATTTGACAGTTTTAATCGATATTACTTAACCGACAATAAAATATTTTTATGTACTTAATACATATAATTAATTATTATAATTAAATAAATATTTAAAGTTATAAGCATTAAAGTGTATAAAAATAACGAAAATACTGGAATGTCAGATAAGGAAAAAAAAGGAAACAAATGTTATTTCAAGTTTGTTTGAATGTAAGATTTGAAATGTGCAATTTAATATTACGTTGTCATTTTGTTAATGAAAGTACTGCAGATATTTTGAATGAATATAGTTTTAATACCGCACAAAATAATTATTCAAATATTTTAAAGTATTTTTAAATCTGATTTTTTTTTAATTGAAAATTTCAATCGATGTTGATTAAACAAATGTGCAGACATTTATTCTATGAATTTTATTCCTATTATAAGTTATAGTAATTAAAATGATGTTACGAATTTGTTAGTGAACCTTGTATTTAACATGGAACTCTACGGGTATCTCACCAAGTCGGCGAGATATCAGTTCGTTGGCGACAGTTTTTGAAGTTTATATTTGTCGCCAAACTCGTTCTCCAAATATCGCCAAGTGTCCATAAATGTTGCCAAATGGGGCAATATTTTACAACTTTCGGCTCAGGTTTCTGAACTGATCTGGAATATTCGAGCAGGTTTTTTTGGTCTATATAAGGCAGGCTGAGCCTTAAACGGAGTCTAGTCGTTACGTTGATTTCTAAGTGTACATAGTATGCACGGTGTGATGTGTGTTACCAGTGTTTCATTTTTTATTATGCTGAAAGAAGTACGTGATGCCACTGCATTCTGCTTGAGTTGTTTAGCGATGATTTGTAAGCTTGCATGACTGTGCAGTACCGTAAACTTGATGCCTTTCTGAAATTCTATTTTCCAACTGACTGTCAATAAATAATTGTTTTTGTGCTGTTTTACTTAAAGTCTAACTTACTGTCAATAAATAACTGTTTTTGTGCAGTACCGTAACCTTGATGCGTTTCTGACATTATGTTTTCCAACTGACTGTCGCCGAACGATGGCCGATTGGTTAGGGTGCTGGCCTTCGGTACCGGATTTCGTGGGTTCGAATACCACAGTGGCATGGATGTTCGTAGCTGAATCGGCTTTTAGCTGTAGGTCCCAGTCTCATTAGCCCTTATGTTGCAAAAAAGTAGACCGTAGCACTCCAAACTAAACCAAACCAAACCAACTGACTGTCAATAGATAATTATTTTTGTGCTGTATTACTTAAAATCCATGCAGTTCCCGAACCCAACTGTGAAGTTCGTAACAATATATATTTAAATTTATAAGCAGTGAAATATAATTAGAGGAAAACTAAATATGGAAATTAACTGAAATGAAAAATGGGACAGTCTGAGAAAGCAAACATATATTATATCCATTTAAAATATAGTATATATGAAATATGTTAAATATGCAATTTGATTTTAAGATATTCTTTCATTGCTAAATACACTCTACGTAATTTCCTGCTAGATCTACGAACCTAGCCAATTTGACTCATTAAAAATTTGATCACTATATATATATATATATATATATATATATATATATATATATATATATATATATATATATATATATATATATATATATATATATATAAAAGTTTAATATCACTTTTCAAAAACATATGTTGGTGGGTTTTATTTAAGCAATAAAATATATGTAAACTTACATTCCTCTTCCCCGCCGACCCCTTCACTTCGCATTATCAAATGTGCTATACCTATTTTCACGGTTGTGAGCCAATTCGACTCATAGAACGGTTTAACAGTTAACCGCATAACATGAAATTTATTGGTCCTATCAGGCCTGGGCAACAATCAAGTCGCCCGTGATATGTTTCTCTTCTCATTTGCCATTCCTCACATGCAATATTTGTATGTATGTGGGAGCCATTGTCAATTGTTTTCGTGACAATTACATTACCAACTTCTGTCATCATTTCGATTTATACATCACATGTGTGCAGAGCAGTGCAGTGCAGTGATTTTATATGCAAAAAAATGTTTTCCATGATTTTTTGATAATAAACATTTTATTTAAATTAATTTGGAACTATTTTCTTTAGAAAAAACTTCAATTTTCTTGGGTGAGTCAAATTGGCTCAATTCAGTAAAAATAGGTATATGATCAACATTCGTAAATCTAGTGTTGAATTCCTATATTTCTAATGGCTCCCATAAAAGTTTTTAAATGTGTTTTGAAGAATATTTTGGATATCTCCTATATAATAATAGCCTAACTTATCTGTCCGTCTGTCCTCGATTTTATGAAGCGGTTGGACCTAGAATGGATAGAGGCATCCATAGTTAGAAAAATTCATAGAGAGTAATGT
>CM063505.1:18710427-18725427 GCA_032207245.1 Pardosa pseudoannulata
GAAAAAGGCGGCTTCACACATGTCATGGAGAACCACATACTCCAGTCGTTGGGAACTTACAGGACATCCTTCTATTAAACTTCCTTTGACTTTTATTTGAGAAAAATTCGTCAATTAGATTAAATAATAATGTTACACAGATTATTAGCTGGTCCATTTTGGGGTTTCGACTTTTCATGTGTGTAAGTCTTAAAAATATGTAGGTCCGTAATAATTTTAATAATTTCCACCTTCTCTTAAACTTCCTTTGAACTTTACTTGAGAAAAATCCATCAATTAGCTGAAATAATAATGTTATACAAATTATTAACTGGTCCATTTTTTTTGGGGGGGAGGGGTTCGACTTTCCATGCGTGTAAGTCTTAAGACCATGTATTTCGGTAGTAATCTTATTAATGCCCACGAAAAAATTAAAATTATTTTTTAAAACAATCTCTTCCAAAAGTAAGTTAATAGGCTACCAACATTTTGCTGTTGCGAAGTGGGGAGAAAATTTGTGTTTATCAAGAAGTTCCAATGCCACCAATTTAGTTCATTGGCACTAACAAGCTCGACAGATAAATTTTAAAGATCAGGGATAGGTGAACTTAAATGTTCCGAAAAGATTATACGCCTACTTAATTTAGTAGGTTAATTGCGAAATTGAACCTAAGTTATTTATCCCTATTATTCATGTAGGATTATGTGGGTGGGGGTAATCTTAATAAGGCCCAAGAAAGACTTAAAAGTAATTTTTGTAAATAGTCTCTTCGGATGGCAAGTTATCAAGCTACCACCATTTTGCTATTGCGAAGTAAATTAGACATATTGTGTATAAAAAATCGCTGATATCACATAAAAAGCTTAGATTACAAAGTGAGATCATCCTCACTAACACGCCAAATCTAGCAATGTGAAAGATCAACGGTCAGAGATCGAAGAATTCAATGTTCCAATAAGGAAGTTTCTTCTGATAAAGCTCCTTGGGGCCCCTATAATTTAGTGAGTTAATTGAAATTGATTTATCTTATTTACTACCATTAACATTGTCTGACTCAAAATCTGCCCTCAAATCATTGCAGGATGTGTCGAACGCTTTCGAATTTCAATATATTACTACCATTTGTACATACAATTCTTTTGAACACTAATCATTTTGAATATGAATGATTCTTTTGTAGTACTAATGTATTTTAAAAAGGTTTATAATTTATGATTTTTTTTTCGGAAATTCTTCTAGCCTATTTTACACCCAACATGTGTATTTTCATTCGATTGAATATTTTAATTCGTCTACTGTAGTCAATTACCCAGATCCAATATCTAAAGAGAAAATTTAATTAACAAAATGAAGGTAACTTTTTAATTCTAATCTGTTCTTTTTAGTTAAATAGTGAGACTTATAAATAAAATTAACTGATATCTGAATTAAAATAACATTGTTTTTAACAGTTTAGTCTAACGAAATTTCAAGTTTTAACTTAAGATATGTCTAAAAATCCAGAATCTTTTTATAAAATACTTTATTATAAATACGATGAAAAATTTAAATGACTAAACTAATTTATCCTATAAGTATGTTTGTTATGTAAAAGTTATTTTTAAAGTCCATCCTACTATATATATATATATATATATATATATATATATATATATATATATATATATATATATATATATATATATATATATATATATATATTATATATATATATATATTGTTTTTAAGACATTCAATATATTGTTAGATTCTGACTTTACACATCATTATAAAACTATCAATTACATTTCAAAGTTTCTTTTAACACTGTAGAACAGTTCAAACGATTCTGGATTTTTCGGATTCTAAAGTTGAAATAACCACAAAAAGATTTAGTTTATATAATTATAATAATAACAGATAACTGACCTATCCGAAACAGTGATAATATCTACGTTATGAATCCCAATCAGATCTTATTTCCTTATCAGCTAAAGCAGTATTGACTACGGCAAAAAGCCGAACTGCTTTTATGTAAAATTTAAGTAGATGTAATACGTTTTGAAAAAAAGTGTTCAGTAAAATATGGAAATATTTTGTAAATTATTGATTGTTTTGTTTGTAAATAGTTTGAACTATTTTGTAAAATATGAAAATCTCCTTGCAGCAAAAGTTTGTTCAATTTGTAGTGAATTTGCTGATTTATACACTTAGTAAAACAGCTAAATATTTTAACTAATCATTGGAATTTGCTTTTAACTTCTTTTGTTTATGCAACTTCTGAATTTACATTAGATGTCTTTTTCTGAAAGTATGCCTTTACAAATGCACAATTTGTAACCATGTAGAATCTCAAACATATTTACGATATAACAGTTTATACTAAATTATATATTTATCTGTATATAATAAGGGAACATTGATGAAAGAATAATAATTATATTGAAGGCCTTAAACCATCGAATGGAAGTTAAAATTAACTTTGTAGAAATTTTATTGCTAAATTTTATGATTTAGTAACTTTCTTGACAATATATTCAGAAAGAATGTTTTTTTGCATGTTTTTTCTTAACAAATAATTGCATTTATTTTTCAATAGAATGGTTTTTTTTAAGAGTGAATAATAAAGAGTGAATACTATTTATAATTTTATATTTTAATAAAATTCATCATTTTAATTAACACGATACCTTATCAAATTTAGAATTAAAAGATCATAAAAATTATTAATGAAATATTAAATACTTTTTTAGGTGAGTTCAATAAACAAAACAGATCAAATGTTTCCATTAGAATTTTAGAACATAAATATTTTTTATGAAAGAAAAAACTAAAGTTTTTAAATTTACTGAGGGTGTTTGTTAATTTTTTGTATACTACATATATGTATGTACCTGTGAGTTTGATAACAAACTTACCATCGTTATAAAAAAACTTTGAAATCATTGATATATTGATGCATTATATGCCGGTACTACTATATTGGTACAGAATGTAGAATACATTTTATTATAAATAATTGGTGTAAATTTATTTCGAATTCTGCGTTATAAAATATAATTAGCCTACAATCTAAATGTTGAAGTCGTTTATGTGTTTGTATTGTAAGAAGACAAATAAAAATACAGGATAAAACTTTTACGTTTATTTTCTTATAATATAGACATTTTCCATATTTCTGCATGTCAGATATAAAATTTAATTCTACGTACTACAACGAAATTTACATTTAAATTGGTTCATGGTTTGCCTTTGTAAGTTTCAATGACTATTCCTTGAATTTGTTTTGGATTACCCAAACTTGAATTCAGTTTTTATTTCTAGTAAAATGCACAGATTTAGATCATGTCACTTCATTTCACTTGGCGATCCTATTCTCCAAACGACATCTCGAAGGATTCTGAACAACCAAAAAAACTGCATAACCAAGCACTTCCTTGGAAAGAATTTTTGAAAGGTCCTTTTTTGTAGCCTTTGTAGACAAATCACGGTCGAAGAGTGTAAATTTTTATGTCTTTCATACAACCGATGCTTTTATAGTTCTTTTTTTATTTGAAATAGAACCGACGATAAATTTCTGAGTAAAAAGCTTTGCATTCATAAATTTTGGAACATTTACCAGAGCGGGAAACACTCTTTGTTTGGAATGGAATTTTCTCTCTGTTTCATAAGCATCATCGATTTTAATGCATAAATTGAACTTGTAAGTATTTTTTACTATGCTAGCGGTAGATATGTGGGGGGTTACTTTAGGGATTCAGTTTATTTCAATGGATAGTATTTAACACGAATCATCCACAATATAAATTAAGTTTAACAATATATACCATTTATTTTAACATTTCATTGGTACAATTTAGATTTTGTAAATATTTTATTTCAAGAATATATAAAAGAATATATTATCAAGAATTAATGTAGTAAAGTACTGATATAACAAAATATGTTTAGAGAAGAACCTAATATAATAAGGAATATTAACACTAGATTTACGGATGTTGATCATATACCTATTTTTACTGAAGTGAACCAATTCGACTCATATAAGAAAATTGAAGTTTTTTGCAAAGAAAATAGTTCTAAATTAATTTAAATAAAATGTTTATTATCAAAAAATTCATGGAAAACATTTTGTACACATAAAATCTATTTTTGAAACACATTTTCCGCAAACATTTCTATTATATTTAGCAAAATGGTTTTTATATCTGTTTCTTTTTGAATGATTATTGAACTTGATAATTCTTCCGTGCATCAGTAGCATGAATTTCTGTCACAGGAATGGAAGTGTTTTCGACTTCTTCTCTGTATTTACTTCTTAGCTCTTCAGCCAATTGGAAAATAAAATCTTGACTGTTGCCCAGGCCTGATAGGTTTGGTTTGGTTTGGAGCGCTACGGTCTACTGTTTGGCACACAAGGGCTAATGAGACCGGTTTCTACTGCTTAAAGCCGATTCCGAACGGCTACGAACATCCACGCCATAGTGGGATTCGAACCCACGAACTCCGGTACTGACGATCAACGCCCTAATCAATTGGCCAGAGTACGGCCCAGGCGTGATGGGACCAATAAATTTCATGCTATGCGATTAACTGTTAAACCCTTCTATGAGTCAAACTGGCTCACAACCGTGAAAATAGGTGTACCACATTTGATAATTCGAAATGAAGGGGTCTGCGGGGAAGAGTAATGAAAGTTTACATATATTTTATTACTTAACTAAAAACCAACGTATATTTTTGAAAAATTTTATTGAAGTTTTATATATCGTGATCAAATTTTTAATGAGTCAAATTGGCTCAGTCCGTAGACCTAGTGTTAAGGCTACTCACATGG
The DNA here is from genome assembly GCA_032207245.1 of Pardosa pseudoannulata. NCBI lineage: Eukaryota > Metazoa > Arthropoda > Arachnida > Araneae > Lycosidae > Pardosa > Pardosa pseudoannulata. Next base: position 18,715,224 of record CM063505.1, read on the forward strand.
GAGAGCTTGTACACATACAGAGATACTAAGATGAAAACATTGTAAAAAAATTAGCATTTAAAAACATTTGAGTCCCTTGCAAGGGAGCAATGACATTGTAAAAATAGATTTATCCCTTTCGGGATGGGATGTTTCTCAGTATTTGTGAAGATAAAGAAGTAAGTGTTACATTTAGTGCTTTCTAAGCAATTTCTTTGATATTGTAACTTAATATAATTAATATAAATAAAGTTCAACAATAAGCAGTTGAAATGAAATAAAAAGTATTTTCAGAGTAGATTTTAAAATTACCCTACAAAAACAGGATAGCGGTTACTTCTAGACCTTTCACGGCTTGGTTGAAATATCGACCACCCGTTTCCAAATCGTTAATTGAGACACGGATTGAAATGAAAAATGGCAAAAGTAATAAGCAATGGCTAAAATTTAGAACAGAAAAAAACATTAAAATTGAAAGAGAAATGCATCTCGAACAAATGTGTCAAGTATTTATTAATTTACTTATTATAATGATAATTGTTTTTGAATTAACAAAGGAAAAAAAATTCGGGTACAGATGCATTATAGACGCCGTGTTTTTTTCTCGCCAAACTTGGCCATTTTCTGGAGCAAACTTGACAATTTTATGGGGCTATGACTGGGTTGCTGTATATGCCCTAACTTTGGTTGGGGGATATGGAAGCTCCGATATGTTCTTGCATCCTATTGGTGCACGTGATTTTTGACGTCATTACCCGGCACTATATGAAAATTTGTTGTTCTTAATGCTCTTATCGTTCCAGACGCGGAGTGGTAAGGTGTCACCTAGGTTAGGTAAGTAATTTAATTATGGCGGGTGTTTCCAGAAATTTTCATCTTAGCAGTTCTTTTGGTTTACATACAAGATGTTTTGGTTTGGAACATTTTGTTTTTGTTCTTATCATTTTCTGTGATTTAGTTAATTTAGTTATGACGGGTAAAATTATTTCGTTTTTGAAATTGTTAAAAATTTTCATAATATTAGTACTTATTAAAATGATATATATTGTATTTCTTCTGTTGACATATATCATAAATATTACTAATCTGTTATTTTTTTTAAATAACGTAAAAATGGTGAATATTATGCTAATTTTATTTTAATAATGCTTTAAATTGTTAATCTGTTTTTCCTTTTAAAGTTTAGTTTTGTTAATGTTGTGTTTCAAATATACCCCGTGACTGCCGATATGTTTTTTTGGTGATGTTTTCGAAAACACGCACCGCCGCTATGTTTTTCTACTTGGCGATTTTTCAAATCACGCATTTTTCTGTTGGTCACCAAAAAAAAAACATGGTTCACGAGACCGGCGTCTATAATGCATCTGTTCTAAAATTCGTAGACGAAACTGTTATTTGTGATTGGGGTATAACAAGATAAAAAAAATTCAATATATATGATCCTATTTTATGTCAGGTTTACAATGCCAATAAAGTAATATTTGCTAACAAAGCAAAAAGGCGACAAACTATCCAAAGTTCGCGAAAATGACCTATATTATATCTATACGTTAATGACGTCAATTTTGAAGCATAAGTGAAGGATTGAATTCGCATTCACAACAAATTATACCCCTGAAATTTCTTCATTTGCTGCACGCGAATAACACGTTTTAATTCATTTATTATTAGAATTTTGTTTACAGGTTTCTAAAGGAACCATTTATTTAAATATGTTAGGTTGGACCTTTTTTCTTAAGATGGGTTTTACTTATGCGTATGTTTATTGTTCCGTACTGGCTATTTTCAGTAGAATATCTGACGTGGAAGTAACGTCACAGTCTTATTACGGTTCTCAGGATAGAGATAACTTAGGCATGAAAGCCGACAACGGTATGTTGTCACAACCTGTTTTCGACACTATTCGAGAAGATGACGACGGAGATTTTGATCTAGCAGATATTATGGCCCTTGCTGCAGGAGACATCGATCATGATGAAGACGTTATGACTCCGGAATCCAGACAAATATGGGTAGACCTCCACAACATTTATCGTATAAACACGACAGGTAGTGTTCCTCAAGCTTCCAACATGAAGTTGGTGACTTACAACATGTCACTCGAGTATAATGCTATTGATTACGCCAGAGAGTGCGTGTTTGCACACGGATGGGGCAAAAACGATACGATGGAGTTTCTTCAAGGGCAGAACCTGTACAGAGGGCCCTCCAGATTGCCAAGTCGAGCCATGTACATATTTTATATTGAACATTTCTGGTACTACTGGAATAATAGCACATGTATGGTTCCTGACCCACCGTACAAATGCGGTCACTTAATGCAGATGATGTGGTATAATTCGACATTAATAGGAGCGACGATGAGAACGCATTGTTTTCCTATGCAAGGCCTAATGTTGATGAACATACACTATATAGAAAGAGCGAGAAACAAGAAAAATCTTGCATTATACAAGTACGGCTGGCACTGCACTAGATGTGATCCTGGGATGTTGTGCTTTAATAATATATGCATGTATAAATCCCAATGTGAATCAGAAAAAGTGGAATGTAGATGTGTACTGGCATGTGATAACTGCGGCCAGTTCGATTGGAAGGAATGTCGGTGTCACTGCAAAGATGGATGGGAATGGGAAGACTGCTCGTATCCATGTTTCAACATTTTAGATCCAAAATGCAGAAAAGTAGCTAAATCAAGGTGTAGTGTGATCAAAAGAATGGATGAGGCGTGCCGTTCGTGGTGTGGATACTGTCCCTCTATAGACCCTGCAGCCAACCCCAAAGAGCTGTGTTGTGAAGGGAAAGTGTGTGATCGATTCTATGCTTTAAATGAAACAACATGCGAATGCGAACTGTTATGTCCTTCTTATGAGTGCTTGTATGCTCCATCAACCACCACCACCACTACCACTACCACTACCACTACCACTACAACCACAACCACAACTACGACGAAGACTCCCAGAACCAAGAAGACACTATCTAAGGTTACCAGTTGTACATCGATATTATTGCCTTATTTTCTTTATATCTTTGTAGGAATTACCGTGGTTTTAAAGACAAATAAATAAAGAGAAATAGTTTTCTCAAAACACTCTTTGGTTGACTCAACTAGTAGGCAATCGAGACCATCGAGCTTTGAAATTGAACGCATGACAAACTAGTAGGCACATTAAGAGTTTATTTCGTTGCTTCTTAACTTGCCACATATGTACTATATATACTATAAATACAGAATGATGAAATTTACTAATTCAGATATGAGAAACAAATGCTGAATTGAAAAATAAAGCCGAAATACATCAACAAATATCTTTCCAAATAGCAAAACAGTACCAATATTTGAAAACTTGCTAATGAGAACTTTGGGTATTATATTTGTATATATTAATTTTCTTAATGATAGTTACAAAAAATTGTTACAAAACAAAAGCATTTACATATAAAATGTTTAAAGAATTTTTTTGACTCAATGGATAACAATAAAATTGTAAGACGAGGTTAGAACATATCTGAAAAAAGCTTGACTGAAAAACAGGGTGCCCCCGCCAACTTGGCGATATAGCTCTGAACATGATAGCCTAACATTTTCTCCTGTTCTCGCCATGTCAAAAAAAAATCTGTATCTATATTTTAATTTATATTTGTATCCATCTCTGGGTGGATAATATATAAGAAATTTTCTTATATATTAACTGCAGGTAATTCTAAAAAATATTAGATATAATGAACCATTAAAGGCTCACTAAGGCTAATTTTTAATAATTTGGAGCTGTTGGTTTTGTAAACTGCTACGGGATTAATTGCCCGTAAATGTAAATGCCCACTTTTTCAGTGGTTTTTGGTTAAGAAAATGTATATAATTCTATTACAATGGCGCAATCTACATCAATTAAAAAGCCCAAAAGCAAGGGATACAATGTTGTTCGGATGAAATACATCTGTGTTTTAGTAAACGTCGCCAATAATTTCACCAAATTTGCCAAGGGGCACCCTATTCTTCAGTAATATCTTTATATTTGTATTTATATTTGCATTATATTTGTATATATTAATTTTCTTAATGATAGTTACAAAAAATTGTTACGAAACAAAAGCAATTACATATAAAATGTTTAAAGAATTTTTTGGACTCAATGGATAACAATAAAATTGTAAGACGAGGTTAGAACATATCTGACAAATATAAATTCTGAAAAATGCAAGTCTGAAAAAATATAATTAGATAAGTAAAATATAGGGTATTCCTTATGAATCGGTTGCATACTCCTATTTTTGGCGATTTTTAAATGGCGCCAACAACGTTAACCCTTTCGTGTGAAATAGATAGGGAGTTGAATTTTTGAACAAGAGCGGATTTTTGAAGGGAATCGCATAACTATACATATTGTAAGGGAAAATATAATAATAGTGAAATTAATGCCAACAGAAGGACGAAATTTGCGTTAAATTATACTTCAAGGAACAGATGCATTATAGACGCCGGCCTCGTCCGTCATGGGTTTTTTGTGGGGGGGGCGAAGGCGACCTGCAGTGTGACGCATGTTTTGAAAATTCGCCAAGTAAAACATGGCCGCGTTACGCATTTTCTTAAAGATCACAAAAAAAAACATGGCGGCGGTCACATGTCCTATTTCAAACATAACAATTAACAAAACAAAAATCCCCCCCAAAAAAAACAGCAGATTCACAGTTTATAGCATTATTAATATAAAATTAGCATAATAATTGGTACAGGTGCATTATAGACGCCGTGTTTTTTTTTTCTCGCCAAACTTGGTGATTTTATGGGGAAATGACTGGGTTGCTGTATATGTCCTAACTTTGTGCGGGGATATGGAAGCTCCGATATGTTCTTGCATCCTATTGGTGCACCTCATTTTTGACGTCATTACCCGGCCCTATACAAAAATTTACTGTTCTAAATGTTTTTAGCTGTTCTTTTCGTTCCAGACGCGGAGTGGTAAGGTGTCACCTAGGTTAGGTAAGTAATTTAGTTATGCGAGGGTTTCCAGAAATTTGCATCTTAGCTGGTCTTTTGTTTTACAGGGGTTTTTTTAATCTATTTATTTTTTTTTGTGGGATTTAGTATTTTAGTTATGGTGGGTGTAGTTTTTTTGTTTCTTACTACTTCTATTCTAAATCAAACAAGATGCTTTGGTTTGGAACATTTTGTTTTTGTTCTTATCATTTTATGGGATTTAGTTCATTTGGTTATGACAGGGGAAGTTATTTCGGTTTTGAAATAGTTCAAAAGTGTCAGGATATTCTAAGTTTATTGGTTTGGAACATTTTTGTTTTGTTCTTATTTTCTGGGATTTAGTAATTTAATTATGGCAGGTGTAGTTATTTCGGTTCTTACTATTTTTCAAATATTCTTACTATTTTTCGGTTCTTACTAAATTTCAAATCCAAATCTGAATTTTTTTGAAGTTTATTTTAAAGTTTTTTAAGGGAGTTGGGAGTGTGGAAAAATATTTCTGGTGCTACCCTTTCCAATTTTTTTGCATTTCTTTTATTACAAGGGGGGTTGAAGGGGGAACCCCCCCTCACATGTTAGATTCTACATACTATTAGTGCTTATTAAAATGCTATATATTGTGTTTATTCTGTTGATGTTACTAATCTGTTATTTATTTTTAAAATAACGTAAAAAAGGATGATTATTACGCTAATTTTATTTTAATAATGCTTTAAATTGTTAATCTGTTTTTTTTTTCCTTTTAAAGTTTAGTTTTGTTAATGTTGTGTTTCAAATATGCCACGTGACCACCGCCATGTTTTTGTTTTGGTGATCTTTCAGAAAACACGCACCGTCACCATGTTTTTCTACTTGGCGATTTTTCAAATCACACGTTTTTCTGTTGGTCGCCAAAAAAAAATGGCTTACGGAACCGGCGTCTATAATGCATCTATTCCTAATAATTATCATTTTTACATTATTTAAAAAATAACAGATTAGTAATATTTATCATATTTATCAACGCAGCATAAACACAATATATATCATTTTAATAAGCTCTAATATTATAAAAAATCTACCATGTAAGGTGGAGTTCCCCTTCACTTGTAATAAAAGAGCTATAAAATAAATTTAATAACAGATGTAAATTGGAAGGGGGGAGATAGTATACTCAAAAGTATACACTAAACTCAGGATAAACACACCAATCCACTTATTGTCCCATAAAACCGCCAAGTTTAGCGAAACATAAATACAGCGTATAAAGCATCTGTACCTACTTCAATTCTTATAAATTTTGTTTATTCATATGTTGTTTGGGAGTATTTAAAATAATTTACGGAAGTTAATTATGAAACATTAAAAAATCGTTATATTTCGTATTTTGAGATTCTTAACATAGTCCTGCTTCTCAGAAACAACACAACTAAAAATTTCAATTTTAGGAGATATAAAATCAAGTAATAAATAAATAATAATAATAAATAATTGCCTAAAATTAGCTCAAATTTACAAAGAACATTAAAAAGTAAGTATTTGTTTTATTTTTAAATGTACATTTCGGATTTAAAGTATTGAAAAATTTTTTAACCACGGGGGGCTCCTTGATATATCATAAATATTATTACAATTAATATATAAAGTTTATTTTCATTTTCATAATATTTTTATATTTTTTTTTCAATAGACAAAGTAAACTGAAACACACTATCTAAAGAAAATACTAAATTCCGTTCACGGTCATAAAAGAACACCATAACTTCCGATTTACTCGAGAGAGTCCGCATAAAAAGAACATGAAATATCACTTAAAAATACATGTATTTCACCATTATACAAGTATAATTTTAATTTCATAATAAATTAATTACATAATCGATAAAAAAATAAATTAAAATGTTATGCATTAGAATAAGTACTTTTTTTTTTAATTTTTAATATTTTTATGATTTTTAAAGCATTTAACCGCTGATCGTCGGTACCGGAGTTTGTGGGTTCGAATCCCACTATGGCATGGATGTCCGTAGCCGTTCGGAATCGGCTTTAAGCAGTAGGTCCCGGTCTCATTAGCCCACGTGTGCAAAACAGTAGACTCTAGCGCTCCAAACCAAACCAAATCTAAATTATTTAAGTTTTATTAAACAACGATGTGCAGATCCCACTTGATCCCGTAAATATTGGTACATAAAAATGGTACTATAAAATTATATTTTTAGATTTCAGAGGCCCAGGCCGAAATTTCAATTTCTGAAAAATGAAGAACACTTAAAAAATATATAAATACACACTTACTTAACTGGAAAACCTTGAAAAATGAGAATTTATATTTATTAATAATTAATCAATCCAAATTGTAAAAATAATTAGCCATAATGATTTACTGTAAAATGGAACTGTAAACTAGCAAAAAACAATAACCTACCAGAAATGATGGAATAAGAACTTTACCGTTTTAAATTTTCAGTGAATTCGACACTGATTACCCAATTAATGAATTTAATTCATCAATTAAAAATGCATAAATAGTTTGGCGTAATTTCTTCGTAATGGGAAAGCATTAGAACGAGATGTGGCTCCAAAATGAACATAAATATAAAAGTAATATATAAAAATATCTAAGTTAATTCCTACTTAGATCAACAAAAAATTGTTTTAGTTACTTTTTATTAAATAATATGATCATATATGAAATAACAAAAAAAAAGCTCATGTAATTTTTATTCATGTAATCTCGTGTAATCATTTCAAACGCAGATTCTTAGGTTAACAGTAAATTGAATGGCGAAGCTTTCGCGAAATCAGAACTCGAGCCAAGAGCTTGGCGCGAGTCTTCTGATAAAACTAAAATATTTTAACTAAATTTTTGAAAAAACTGGGTAACATCAAGTGCCACCTACTACAAATTAAAAAAAAAAACTGTACTTGAACGAATAAAAAAAAATTATTAGCGGATGAAAATTTGAACAATATATATATATATATATATATATATATATATATATATATATATATATATATATATATATATATATATATATATATGTATGTATATATATGTATACACTGGCATCGAAGAATTTATCCTTAAAAGTTATTCTCGTACAAGAAACACATCTTTAAGCAAATTCCAATAGAAGATTTTTTCCTATTTTTCGATTTATCATATCTTTTTTAATCAGTATCATAAATACATAGGTTTTTCAGCCTTTGTTGTCTTTTTATTTAATTTTCTGCTTGAGTATGCTTTATTTCTAAAAAATAAGAGCTTTATATACAATTAGAAAAGTGAAAGCTTGTTTTACAGAATTTTATTTTTTTACAAAAACACAAAATGTATTTCATTTATAATTTATGCTTTTTTTTTGTAAACAATGTTTATTAGGTATAATTCCTTATTACTTTAAACTTATAAGAAATATCAGATATATTACACCAGAGGATTAAATTTTCGAAACAGCTAATATGGTATACATACATTCCATGCCAAATACTAATAATTATTTGAATAAACAAGGATAAAATAGGTATAATTTCATTTTAGGTCCATAATGTATTTACTGTGAAAATTTAAAATAAATATGTGCAAAAGTATTTACAGTATTTACGCAAGATGAAAAACTATTTTCAGTAAAATGAATTTCAATTCTTTATAATTTCTTTAAAAGCTAATATTTTATAGTTTTACAGATTATTATCAAAATAATTCAATAGATTTTATTTTAAACAATTCAGAAATTTCTAGAGATTTTAAAAATGTCATTGTAAAGAAATCGAAATTTTGAAGGTTTATGGGTGATGTGCCTCCATAACAAGAGATTTTCTAGTCAAGAATTTGTCGAACCCTTCATTCTTTTAACAAGGAATGTAAAAGATAAATTGTCGTAAGAATTTGTCGTATACCTATAACGTATGCCGCTCAGGACGGTTTTCTACCGGAACACACCTTTTCAAATCAGTTAAAGTCTCGACGCGTGCAACCCGCAGTTACATGAGAAAGCGCCCGGGTCTCGAAGGACCAGTGCAACTTTTCCAAACAAAATACCAACCAAATTGCTTTTGATCATGAGCATAAAGTCTGTTTTTGCAAAAATAAATTATTGAAAGTTTAAAAAGAATGTCAAATCATTTGAAATAATTCTTTTTACAGCACTTTAAAAGTTACACGTTTTTTTCTTTTATTAGCATGTTGAAAGCACAAATATAAGTAACCAATATTGCCGCATAAAGAAACATTGCCAACGAGCTCATTGGCCGAATGGTCAGCGCACGAGATCCAAACCCAAAGTATGTGAGTTCGGTGCTAGCCATGGCGGTTGATATAAAGTATGGATTTTTAATTTTAAAATGTTCTTTATTGTTGCCTTATAATCTCGAACATTTTAGATTTGTCTTTATTATGTAAATTAGTTATTTCTCGAATATTCTGTTCGGGTATAAAACCTGATACCCACTAGTTGTAGACAACTTCTCGATCTTGTAAAGTTTCTAGTTGCTAATTTGCTTCAATAAATTCGTCTGTTAGGATAAACGGTGTATTCATTCGAATCTTTGTGGCAATATTTATGAAGTACTTGTAAGGCAAGCTCTCTTTTCTGGTGACAAATTATGCACAATGACTCCAATATAAAATCCTGAAGCTCCACGATAGTTGATAATGATGCTGTCAGTAAGGAATAACGAGTTCATTACAAGCGAGGATACTGTAAGCACCTAGAGCAAAATGCAGAGGTTTTTAAGGAGACCATTCAAATAACCACTACACTTAAATTTCCTTTATTGAAGGAACTTGGACGAAATGGTATATACACTGCATACATACAAAGATCCTCAGATCATATAAGAACCCTCCGAAGACATATACAAAGATCCTGAGAATCTTGTCCTGCCGATAACAGATAGACCCGTTCTTTTTGCTGCTTCTTGACGGATGTAGCTGATTACTCCCTAAATAATACTCTGGAAACCTGGCCCCAAAAAAGGAGAGTAACCTTCTACCGTCTATTAAACAAAACTTCGCTTACAGCCCAAAGTCCGCAAAACAACGTCTTCTAGAGCGGCTCACCAAAACTTTCTTCTCTCTAGAGGAGTGGACACGTCGCTCTATAAGCGAAGTCCATTTCCAAAATAGCCAAGAACTCCCAGAGCTGGTCCGCTCTCGTTTTTAAAGCTCCCTGAAGTAACGTCGGACTAGCATGACATCACTCATTTTCTGAGGCTCTCATAGTCTGCGGAGGTTAGATGGATTACCGATATGCCTCGATA
>CM063505.1:18730427-18732927 GCA_032207245.1 Pardosa pseudoannulata
AAGAAATTTTTTTTACAAGAAAAAACCAAAAGTCAGTGTTGATTGACAAAATGGGGAAGACTTTGCAGGAAGAGGTTACACAAATCTGACAAAAATTGAGAATTTAACATGGAAAATAAACTTCCATGTAAGCAGTTGATTCTTCTCAATTTTTGTTACACTACACTTTTGAATAATATAATTTGTTATATATGCAAAAACAATTTGAACCATGATTGTTAATTTTATCTTCATAAAATTACTTGTTATGTTTTGAATTAGTTAACTAAAATATAACAATAAATTTCAATTATACTTTCATCTACTTTTAACCTGTAATATTAATATCCATTATACTGCCATATCAAGTGTAATGAGTAACAGAATAGGTTTTAACAACAAATGTCTGCTGGTAACAAAGAAAACATATAAAATTTAATGAAACTAGGATAAACCGGTTCAGCTTGTTTAAAACAAATGGACTTTTATTTTTAAAGTTTCAAAGCACGAATTAAAATTATCTTCCAAATTATTAAAGAAAAAAACAGTTATTCAATCTCCGGAAAATTGGACAATAATAGTACGTTACGTTAACAGTTCGTTAACAATAAACTTTCTATTTAGGTTACTAATTAAAACTGATTTTTTCTGTTTGTCTCGTTGTTTGAATTAATTGAAATACTCTTTTTACACATAAAAATATTTTTAAAGAAATTTATGAAAAATAATATTTTTGTAATGTAGAAATATATTTTGTTTATATACACCACCATAAACTGTATACTTGATATATCTCCTAATCTCCCTAGCTTGAACCATTTTCCCGTATATGTATATATATATATATATATATATATATATATATATATATATATATATATATATATATATATATATATATAATATATAATATATATATATATATATATATATATATATATATATATATATATATATATATATATATAATATATATATATATATATATATATATATATATATATATATATATATATATATATATATATATATATATATATATATATATATATATATAATATATATATATATATATATATATAATATATATATATATATATATAATATATATATATATAATATATATATATATATATATATATATATATATATATATATATATATATATATATATATATATATATATATATATATATATATATATATAATATATATATATATATATATATATATATATATATATATATATATATATATATATATATATATATATATATATATATATATATATATATATATATGTGTGTGTGTGTGTGTATATACATGTATGCATACACGCACACACACATTACATATTTATATGTATATATATAGAGAGAGAGATAATGAGTGTATTAGACCGACCATATATGAATACTTGGAGTATTGGAGTACCCTGTATCTATACAAGATAGAGAACAGTCCAAGACACCATTTCTATGACTCTTCTTTAAACAAAATATGTAAGATTTGGTTTTATAGATGTTATAATTGGAAGGAAGCCAGAGTGTTATTTTTAATCGCATGATAATGGCCAAGAGGCGAAAGCAATATAAGCAAAGAATATTCGAATAGATATAGATAAAGATATAAAGTTGAATTTATTCATAAATTATTCCAATATGTAACAGATGGTTCTAACTTCGACATATTTATTTTCTGAGCCATAAAATAATTTTAGTTTAAATTTTTTTAAATGTTTTAATATAGAGACAATAACATATATGAACTATTTGATTGCCTTCTATATACTCTAATATTATAGTCTTTATCTTATTAAGAATTATATAGGTATGAATGTACGTGAAATTTTTCAAGACATAAATGATTTTCAATAACTAAAAATATACATACATTTCTTCTACAATAATCTTCACTGCCTTGGTATTACACTATCGAATTTTTAACGTTTATAAATATAAGGAAAACTATTATATTAACTGAAGTTAAAATTACATTAAATGCTTAATAGAAATTAATATTAGAAAAGTAATTTTAATAGCTTTTCCTATTTAAAATTAAAATTGATAATAAATATGACATTTTTTATGAAATCGTAGATCAAAAGGAAACTGTTAAAAGAGTAAGATCATTATGCCATACACAAGAAATATTAGATTGTATTTCTCCAAACCATCATCATTATTACAGACACTGCATTTGTTGTCAAATGGACTGTTATAGTCATTTCTTTTTACGATAATAGTCAATAGGACTGCAATGAAACATGGAAGAAATTTTTAGATGCTGGTTGTCTTAGTATAGAATACAGAGATTGATATGACTCTTACACAACGTTACCATATATACACTCAAGTGTCAAAACATTGCGACCACCTGTCAATAACGAGTTGGCCCACCTTGGCGCGCAGAACAGCTTCAACCCGCCTTGGCATTGATGCCACAAGCTTTGGTAGACCATGTCGTCTACTGCTGGTTTCACCGTCATTCATCCACTTTACATAAATACTAACTACTGTAG
>CM063505.1:18737927-18762927 GCA_032207245.1 Pardosa pseudoannulata
TCGTCATCGAACCAGTCTCTCGGCAATACCTATAGCTCCTAGCGATAGGAGTCGATGGACTAACGACCTTCATCTTGGTTTTATAATAATGAAGAACTTTTTTCAGACATAAAAAGCATTTAAAATATATAAAAGACCCCAAAAGTCGAGAAATATCGTCGCCAATTTATTGACCTTGGCTATATAAATTAGTCGCCAAACACATCGTCATCGAACCCGTATCTCGGCAATACCTATAGCTCCTAGCGATAGGAGTCGATGGACTAACGGCCTTCATCTTGGTTTTATAATAATGAAGAACTTTTCAGACATAAAAAGCATTTAAAATGTATAAAATACCCCCAAAATAGCGAAACATCGTAGCGAATTTATTGACCTTGGCTGTATAAATTAGTCGCCAAACATATCGTCATCAAAACCAGTATCTCGGTAATACCTATAGAAACTCATGCAAGTTTATAAAACCTCGGAAACCAAGATTTTTTTAAAGTATCGAATTTACAACAATATACTTGACTATCTTAAATCTTTATTATCGTGAACTGCACCAAGTAATACAAATATGAAATTTAAAAATTGTTAATCAGCTGATATTTTAACAACGATAATTTCGTTATCTGTTTGATACTATATGGACACTCATTACTGTAAAGCTAAGATGTGGAGTAAAGATATAATATTTTATGAGTAAAGATATTTCTCATAATTTCAGTTAATGTATGTACCAAAAAATTCAATTCACTTGCTAAGCTTGAAGAAATTATAAAATATAAATCCAAATAGCGCGATTTTAAATGTAGGCTACTATTCCAAATTTTGTTTGATTTCTGTAGAATTTTCAACAACTCGTATCGTGGAAGCATAAACATTCTAATATTACATGATAATACTTATTGTTTAAAAATTAATACCACTTTAGAATAAAAAAATTATGTTTTATAAAGTTAGTTAATTTTACTTAAATTATAATTTAGTTAGGCCTTTTTATACATATATGTGTGGATTAAAGAGGAAAAAATAAGAATCTTGAAAAAACTGACTTAGTTACGTTAGTGTTTATCTCTTTCGTTACGATGAAGGAATAGAAAATTTTCTAATCCAAACAATCTTTTTTCAAGTGCAATCTTTTTCAAGATGAACTTCATCAAATATTTATCTCTTAACTAAAGAACTATAAGCGTTGGATATTTGTACCGCGCACTTCATTTAATATTGGTTTTCTCTTTAAAATATCTAATTCAATATAGATAAAAAATTCTTTTATCTATTAAAAAAAACCAATCTATTTAAAAATAAATATTCAATTGTGTTAATTAGATTAGAAAACATTTTTCGTTAAAAAATATTCCAACAAGAAAATGGAATTTAAGGAAACTAAATTACATCTGTATATATAAAATGTTTTTGTTCTTGAGTTTGTAATAGAATTCCTCCAAAACGGCTGCTCTGATTTTGATGAAATTTTGTGTATGTAATGAAGTTGATTCGAGAATGGTTTAGATTCAAAATTTGACCCGATAGAATTTTTTTTTATTAAAAATCCAGAATTGCTCGCTTATTGCGGTTATTATAATTCCGCTTAAAATCTTTCACTGCTAACGTAGCTGTGACACAGTGGTTAGCGCAGCGGGCTTCAGTGTGAGAAGTCACAGGATAGAATCTTCGTGCTGGTGATGTGGGTTTGGTTTGGTTTGGTGTGGAGTGTTACAGTCTACTTTTTGCAACACGGGGGCTAATGAGACCGGGACCTACAGTTTAAAGCAGATTCCGAACGGCTACAAACACCCATGCCACAGTGGGATTCGAACCCATGAACTCTGGTACCGAAGGCCAGCACCTTAACCAATCGGCCATCGATCGGCGCAGATGATGTGGGAATGTTAATTTTATTTAATTATCTTTGTGATGATTGTATGCATGGTGGAGTCAAGCTTTTATAAAATATTTTTTTCTTTTCTTTTCTCTTAAAGTGGTCCAGTTTAAATTTATTTAAAAACATTTTACAAATTATTATTTACAGCATTATAACAGGGGAACTTCTGTCTCGTCGTCTAGTATACATATATAATGGTCTGTATTTTAAAATGACTGCGCACAAAATATCAATAACTTCATACTTGATGTTCAATATAATCTATTTCAGTCAGATTATACTTTAATACTTTTCACCACAGAATAAGTATAAAAAAGAGTTATTTATATAAAGATAGAGAAATTGAAGAAGAATCTCATTTTTTTCGATTTGTAACAATTTTCTTATTTTAGAGAATCCACGTGTATTAAATTCGACCTTCCCAAATTACCAAAGTATTTATAATGGATAATTTGACATAGTAAGTAAAAGACATAATACTCAAAAACAAAATATGTATTTTTACATATATAACTAAATATGTAAATATATACAGGAACAAGTAAAAATGTAAATCAACCAAGTAGTATTACAGCTGTATAGAACGTATAAACTACTACCAAATAAATTTGTACTTCGTAAAACTTACGTAGTATAATTAATTATGGAACATAAAGTAAATAAAATTTAATTAGTAAAATTAATTAGTAATTTAATTAATAAAATTTAATTAGTAACTGTATTAGTAATTAAAAAATAACTTGAAATGTGACTAATATAATTAAGTAAATCATAAATGTCAGTTTATATTTTCTATAATTTATTTTATTAATAAATTTGTAATTAATGCATACGAAACTACGTTTATTTTAAATCGTTTATAAAATATAAATTATATTCAAGTATGATTCCTGTTATTTATTTGGGGAAATTATCTTCATTTTCTAACACAGACATCATCTTGTAGCAATTATAAGTTACCCCTAATATTAGTGTATTAATAATAAATCTGAATTACTGTAACTCATTTTTTATTACTTTTCAGTTAGTAAAACTTGTGTTTAATTACAAATAAATTCTTTACAAGAAATTAAAAGCTTTTTTAATTACATGCCTTGCTCTTGGTAGACATCTACGAATTATTTAGAGTTGTATTCTGACTAATTACATTCTCTGCTTAATATTATGTCCTTATTTTTTGTGATTAAATACTACTCCCGATGAAATATTTTGTCGGGTGTAATTTACTTTAAATTATGTTTCCTCTTTAAAAAAAAGACATTTTGAGTAAGATTAAAACTGATTTACTTTTAGGAAATTAAAAAACTACTTTATTTGTATCCCATCAACAAAATGCACAAAAAGATTTAATTAAGTCCCTTTATTAAGAAAACATTTCTGAAATCAAAACAAAATTTCCGATTTAAGCTTTTTAAAATTTAAATAAGACGGAGTAGCTTTTCTCATTAACATACATTAATTTATGTATAAGTAGTGTATTTAATGCAAAGATCATTTTGTGAGTTATTTCTTTTAATCGGTTAGATTTTTGAAATTTATATTTAAATAGTTATTTATTTGTATTACTAAACTCTTTATTAAGTATTTTTATATACCCTGATTTAGTTTATTGGAAATAAACTGCTAAGCCTGAATTATTAAAACTGAATAGAGATCCTGTGTAAGATGGTCACTAAATAAATTTTAAAGTACGCTTTTCAACTCTAGAAGCATTTTGACAATTTTTTATTTCAGTTCGGATTCTTGAAAAACTGTATAGTTGAAAAGAGGTAATCGCTTCTGCTTTCAGGCAGTGCAGCCTACTACACTCCATTCCTGTAACTCGATATTTCAAACACGTATGGCGTATTGCGGTAGATCGGACTAATGGCGTGATATACTACAGAAGCATGTAGCCTGTGATCGAAAAGCCCCACCCTGTACACTGATTAGTAGCCCTAGATCGCAGCACTCATGTAGAATTGTCTCAGTTTTCTTACTCGGATGCTGGTAGTAGACCAAAGAAGTATCCTCTCAGTGGTCTCTTTTTATGGGATTTATGTCTTTCGATCCATATAATTTTGGTGCTTTGGTGTTGCCCAGAAGAACTAATTTATGAGGTGGACTTATGCTGTCACTCCTGCCCTGAAAACATTAACACTGAAGCAAATTTCGAGTGAGTAGATGGATCTTGGAACCAGGGGGAGGAGAGTGGTTCTCTAACAGCCAATGATTGGGCAAGCTCCTCATCTCCGATGATCGCCTGACCGTCCATGTGACGCCACAATCATAAAATTTAATTAACTTTATTTATATTGTCTTTATTGAATTTACTTAACTGATTTTAAATGTTTGAGTTTAACAGAACAATTTTAATCTTAAAAAATAGGAACACCTGAAAGAAAAAAGAATTGTATTTTGACTCATGTCCGTTACCTCATAATCTAGATGTTTTCTTTTAAATTTTAATCAAATGTTATCTATAGATAAATAATATTACCAAAAATAGCAATCTATTGAATATCTAGATAGATTTTAGTTTTTCGAATGTTTCAGAGGTGCAGGAAATTGTCTTGGAATTTAGGTAGTGCACAAATAAAGGTCAGTACATAACGAATTAGAAAAATGATTACACAAAAATAATTAAATGTTATTAAGTGTGAAATAACAGCTTTATAACAAAACAGAATAAATCGATTCTCCTTTACTCAACTTATATTACAATAGCTTTAAATGAAAAATAAAAGTCAAACAGTCCCTATTATGTCACAGCTCAATTGTTGCTGGGGTTAGTCCCGCCTTCGGTTGTAACATTCATGTACGTATTTAAAATTTGAACCCGGCATTACAAGCATTAGAAACAAAGACGAGCAAGGTTTTTTCATTCCCGGAGTTATTGCAGCCTATGTTGTATCATAAAATCAACATTTTAAAGATAAAAAAGCCATATAGAGGTTAGAAATTTTAAAATACTTTCATAACCGTGTTTATAAATACTATTTATATTTAATTTTGATTCCCATCAAATATATACCAAGAGCACTATAAAGATTTTTCGTCACTTTTCAGAAACATTCAGATTTTCTGTCTTCTTTGGGCATTCAGCATATATTTTATATACATCTAACTATATTAGGCATCTCTCCCTCAAGAATAAGTTATTTAACTAAGTAAATGAAAATGTTAGATCATTTTTGTTAACTAGACATCATTTCAGTTGAATTCACTCGATTTGTACTTATGAATAAAAGTAACTTTTTTGAAACATATACATATTCCTGGAAATTTCGTAATAGAGTTACCATAGATATTCTAACACATCTACTCACTTGAATTTCTTTTTTTTTCATCTCACAATTACTCACAATCTCTTTATGAATATTAAATTTTTTCTTCTATGCTGCCATATATATGATTATTTGTAATGTCATATTGCCTCGAAGTACAAAATAACAGATTTAACTGGTATATATAATGCTTGAAAATATTAAAAGTTTTTTAAATTCCTTTATTTTTGACTAGATTTGTTTAATGCAAGTAATTTTTAGGTTTTGACTCATGTTTCGTAGCAACGGTAACGTAAAACTTTTACTTTTACAAAATTTTTAAATGCATCCTTTAAATTCCCCAATCTATAAATGTTTGACACAACTCGCATATTAGTTAAAGCTAAAAATTGTTTAGAAATTACGATCTTCTGGTATATTAACAAAAGAAAATATTTTAATAATTAATATTTTTTTGTTTGCATAAAATATGAAATGACAATTTTAGCAATAGCGTTAAAATTTGAATACTAGATGATTTCAAAAGATTTTTTTGCGCAAAGATTTTAGAAAGCAGAAATAGACACACAAGTTTTAAGTTTTTAAAATACTACATGCTATTTAAAAACAGGGTGAATCGAATATTATATTTTTATAGCAAAATTAAAAGGTATTTAACTACTATTTTCATATAAAGTAAAAAAAAGGTTCTACACAAAATCAAAAAATTAAAATTTTTTTCACCTAGAAATAAGCCATAAATTATTTCATTGAAAAATATAAAACATTGTAGAATAAAAGTGGTAACAAAATATTTAAGGAACCAGTGAAAGAAATAGCACCAGAAAATAGATGTGAAATCGCTTAAAAGTGATTTAAAAAGACAGTAAAAGAAAAAAAAAGACGAGTTGAAGGTACCCGAGAAAATTTACAAACACTAAATACGGTTAAAAGAACGATAATAGTTTTAAAGATTTATATCAAGCAGTTTTCTAAAAAGTGAATAAAATAAAGTGAAGAGCAGAATAAAAGCCATTTGGCGAAAACTAATGGACAGCAAGGACTATTAAAGACGCCGAGTAGAAGAGTAAATAAAGAAAATTCAAATCCAGAATTAATTGTCAAATAGTAAATGTTATGGAATTTGAAGATGAAAAAAAATTAAAGGCTGGTTTTTGCAAAAATCCCCCATATGTACCAATACACCCATACATTGGTTGTCAATAATTAAATAATTTAAGCATTTACATAGTTGCTGAAATATTAAGTTTTAATAACCTCAAGTATTTATACGATTATAAATTCAACAACGAGTTTAACGCATATATGAAATTAAATCTTGATCTCATACACAGTGTGGATGTTACAGACATCTCAATGCGATTGGCGGAGTTCGATTTAGTTATGAAATTTTAGCTACATATAGTGTGGATTGCAGAACTGAAGGCAGATTCGCAACTAGATTATACAACAGCCTTAAATAGAAAGGGTGGAAGAACTGCTCTAATTAGAACAGTATTAAAAAGTTAACAGTGAGTGTGAATCATTTCAGTCCTAAATAGAAAAATTCATATTCTACGGCTTCAATATTCAATATTCTACAGCTATTATTTTTTAAGAATGAGGAATACAATCTTACGGACATACAGACATTACACTGAGAATTGTCAAACTGGATTCAAGATGTTCAAAAGTTAAATTTTCTGTGGAATCTAAAAACTAAATTTTTTCGGAATTACAATGTTTATTTTTCTCCTTACAATGAAGCAGAAATAGTGGATGTACAATGGACGATATGAAATATTTTACTTAAAGTAGGGGACAATGTTATGAACCTCATAGCGAAAAAAAAATCTTATTAAATTTGTTAAGTATGCAGTTGCTTTAATTTATTTAGTAAATTTTTATTTGTATAAAGGCTGAAGCAAGGCTTATAAAACTATTTAGAAGTAAAATATCTCCAAATATCTGACTCAAGTAACTATTGTAACAACGTTAATCGAATATTCATTTCTTTTTAACCCCCAAGTTCATCAATCTATTGTATAGTTCAGTTTTTAGAACTAAAATTCATAAAAGAAAAATCATAATTGTTGGTGGTTTGTTTTTAAAAACGGTTTCTTCAAAGAATTACTATCTTTTGATATAAAAATTTGGATTTGCTTTTGCATAAAACTTTATAATTAGCCTAGTTATTTCGTCAGGAACACATTTAAACTGCTCTTGAATTTTATGAAGATTTACCGAAGTAGTTTTTATTTCCAAAAGAAGATAGACTTCATCTTTATTACCCAAATATTTCTTTGTACATAATCTAATAATAAAATGAATTATTTCGATTTTTACCACTATTTATTTTAAAATTAAAAATGATATGACTTATGACCTAATAATATACTTCTAAAAAATATAAATAGTAGGCAGTAAAGTGTCTTCGTTAGATTCTTTTCAGGGTACACAGGTTTTCACGCTCTAGAGACACGTGTGTAATTTGTTGCACATAAAAGGATTGAAGCAATAGAGTAGCAACAGTTTATTAAGACAAGTCTTCGGAGTGGAAAAGTCAACAAGAGTAAAACAGATAAAAAAAATAGAGGGCCAGAGGTGAGTAGATAGTAAAAGAAAAAAGATCTTTGAAGTACCTTGGGATTGCGATACCATTATTTACCTAAAAAAAGGAAATACTCCAAGAGAAATATATTGATAAACACTCACAAAAACAATACTATTCTTCAAGTTTTATTTTTAAAAAAATTATAAAGTGTTCTGCAACTTATTTTTTACTGTCTGTCTTTCCGCCAAATTACAACTAGGCTTTTATTAAAAAATAAAAAAAATGCTTCCATTTATCGTGATATCAATTAGAATTGAAAAAAATCTTCAAGTGTTTTCGATGGATAATTATTTTATAGTTTATATATGTGTTTCTTTATAATAGATTTTTAATAAAACTTTTAAATCAAATAATAAAATCTTAATTTTTAATGTAACGATCCGTTACATGACCCGGACGAGAAAAGAACGGAAGGTGACCTTTCGTAGAGGACGATTATTGTTATCGGTAGGTAGAAACGCGTGGTCCGAACAAAGCCGTTTTTGTACCAGGTTTCCGACACAAAACAGAGGCAGTCGCTTAAGTGGAAGTAAATTAAAAACTTTCAGTACCTAGCAGCCAGTGTGTCTACGTCTATTGCCGTCAAAAGACTGATAATAATTATAAATCGAATGACGGTGGGTTCCCATATCAACCAAGTAACTGTGTCGCTAATAGATTTAGAATGGTTGGTCGGTTAACTTAAAGAAGAACTTCAGCCACATCTGGAAACGCGTCAGCTGATCCAGGTGGGTCATTTGACCTCAAAACTGCGTCACCCTGGTTCTGGAAGGTTCCGGAAGAATCCTGAGAGGTTCAACTTGGACACCTACATAAAGACATTGAATGATCCAAGGGAGAGGAGTTTATTTGTTTTGATGGAGCTCGAGAAGAATCCACTTATCTCTCCGAATTTCCGGAGCTTGCTTTCCTTCAGTGACCTCTAGCGTCTTTGCTTTCTGCTAAGAAGTCGACCTTCGAATTCGGGATCTCATTCACGCTACCTGTAATAATTTTTTACTTCGTGCTCTTTACTTGTACTGTTCGAAGTGGGTCTCTGAGAGTGACACTTGCTCGCATTTTGGATCATTCTGCATTGATACACAACGAACTCCAGATACGTACTCTGAGCGTTTCGAACCTCAGTGTAGAAGTCAACTGTTCGGATCATCAGACCGGTAGATTATATGGTCCGATTCTTGTAAAGGCACTCATTAGCGAACTGTTCCTGCGTTACTAGCTCCACTGTACCCACGTATGGTATATTTTTAATGTTTATCTCAACAAGAGATCCCATAAGTAATTGAATTTACTGAATCCTGCACACAAATGTATATCATTATTCCCATGAATAAAGCATTTAATCACGAGTAAAAAGATGTTCAGCCTGTATCTTTGACGGCCTCGCCTGCCCTTACTCTAATACGTAACATTACTAATAACTCTTATCTTAAACGTAATTATTAATTTATACAAAATTAAAATATTAAGAATTTCTTGATAGATCTTGGCTTATTGTTTAGCTTATAAGTTCTTTGATTTTTTTAGAGAATTGTTATGCGTGTAAAAGCTGTAGCAGAAAAACGCTCTTAAAATAAATATAAGGAACAAATGCTTAAATATCTGCATTACGATAGCTATTTAAAGATCTATCATTAAGCTTCCTTAGTCTTTAATTCATTGTAACGAGAAGTTATATTCTGCATCTGTGAGCATGGTTATTGGCTTTTCCTGTACCCCACGATAACCAAACATACTCAGTATCGTAGCGGTCAAGATTAGGAGGAAATAAGGAAACGTGGGTCAGATAAAAAGGTTCGTTGGTTTAGCACAACCTGATCCCCATTTTCGCGGGTAAGGAGAATGCTTTCAGTTAGTAATTTCGATATATTACAATGAATATGTATTATAAGGATTATCGACATTTTTAGGGGGTTTTGAGGGAGGACATTGTCGAGTGCAGAATTTTATATTCTAGCCAAAGTGAATACAAGACTCTACAACTTATAAAACATAATTGTACCACCTTAGCCTTACATATAAACTACTAATTTAATTAAAAAAATGTGGTGTATTTCAAAATGTGTTCTAATTTTATTATGTCTCAATTGCTAATCAAAGTTACACACCACAACTTCATACTTCTTATTTTTACATTTCATACATTTTTAGATAAAAATGTATAAAAGAAAAATCATAAGAATTAAGAAGAAATGGTGGTTTGTTTAAAAGAAACTTTTTCCCGCAAATGTTTTATTTTGTTTAATAACTAAGGATTGGCTTTTGCATAAAAGGCAAAAATTAGGCTAATTATCCCACCAGGGAAATATTTAAATTCCACTTCACTATCAGGAAGATATACAAAATGGATTTTACTTTCCTAGAGTAGAAATAACTCTTTAATGCTTGGATATTACTTTGAAAATAATCTAACAGTAAAATAAACTTCTACCAGTTTTGCTACTATTTATTTAAGAATTACAAAATAGTATACATTTTCTCCTACTTCTACAAAATGTAATATTGTAGACTGTAGCCTATAGCATATATAAATATTTTTCTCGTTTGAAATTAAATATAAATGGCAAGCCTAAGACCAGTCAATAAACAGAAGATGTATTGATAATGTCTATTCATGACTATCGCACAGTTTAACAGTCAACCATTAAACATAGCGGTGAGTGGCTAGCGTTCACACTCTAACAAAGAATCTATAATTTGGTTAAATTTCATACAGCAACCCTTTCTGAAGACTCTCTCCATCAATTATTGCACTTCAAGATCTTTTATATGCAGTTATTAGTGATTCAAACGCCTGTATTAAATAGTGCGCTGAGTTTTCTACCTTTAAACACCTAAATTATAATTTTATAATTTCAAACCTGGCATGAATATATTTATATTAAACATTATAAAAATTATATTTAACATATTATATTATATTTATATTTAACATATATAAAAAGTCTTAAAGGCAAAAAAATGCAATATATAGTTTCCTTATTAGGGAGTATAAATAATTAGAAAAGCAGACTGTTTTTTATTAAACATTTGGCTGTTCTAATATGAGAGAATAATAATATATCGTAAGTATTTCAAAAATATATAATTGAAAAATATAATTAAATTTAAAGAACCACATTATTTTCTGCTTAAAGTATAACTCATTGTGTATCACATGTGATATATAAGCGTATAAAGTAAATAAAGTTTGATGTGGATCTCATATGTTATGTAAATGAGAGGCAAAAATTTAAAAATGTATATATTCCAGTAAATTTGCTGTGATATTTCCATATTTAGATTTACCAATACTTAAGGGAACATATCAACTTGCAAGCTAAAATGTGTTCAATAAAAGAAGTTTTGGATTGAAAGTAAAATAAACTGTTTGGGTTTATTAAAAATAATGTTTTCCCAGATGAATATTAAAGCAGTAACTTAATAATAGTTTATTTTTTGTCATATGACATATTACATATGACATATGTCACATATGTCACATATGTCATATATGTCATATATGTCACATATGTCATATGACATATTAAAATAAACTTTATACACCAGGTAGAAATAGAAATCCAGTTATTTGCTAAACAACTTTTGAAATTTGTAAATAAGAAAAATATATTTTGTATGAAACTGAAGCTATTTATCAATTTTATTCTATAAACCTCTATTTTATTATAGACATAATGTATTGGCGAATTTGCTCTGAATTCTTAGTTCTATGTTTAAATAAAAGTATTTTCTTAATTTAAAAATGTTTACACCTTTTAAAGTTTATTTTACAGACCAAAACATATTTTAATTCAGTTTAAAAATTGTGTTTATTCTTATGTCAAAAATTATCTGATGGATTAATTAATTCATTTCGTGTATAAATTTATATTGTTTTAAAAATATACTACTTCAAATAACAAAAGTAATTATTATTTTAAACTAGACTGCTATGTGCATGAACTATAGAATCTATAAAAACATTTGTAAAAACTCAATTAGTTTTCAAATTATATATTTTTTATAAAATAATATACTATAACAATAAACTTTTGAGAATTTTGATTGTAAAATGGGAAAAGTGAAATAAACGTATTTAATATAAACTAGGCATAACTCTAAACCGATTATTTTTAATAGTTCCTGAATGTCAAAAGCTTATGTCAAAAGTTATCTTACTGATTAATTAGTTCATTTCGTGTATAATTATATGTTGTTTTAAAAATATACTGTTTCAAATAACAAAACTAATTATTTTTTAACTACACTGTTATTAAGTGTATGAACTAAATAATCTATAAAAACATTTGTAAAAACTCAATTAGTTTTCAGATTATATATTTTTATAAAAAAATATACTATAACAATAAAACTTTTGATAATTTTGATTTGTATAATGTGAAAATTGAAATAAACGTTATTAATAATATAAAGTAGCCCTAACTCTAAAAGAATTATTTTTAATAGTTCTTGAATGTCAAAAGCTTATGTCAAAAGTTATCTTGCGGATTAATTAGTGTATAATTTTATGTTGTTTTAAAAATATACTGCTTCAAATAACGAAATTAATTATTTTTTAAACTAAACTGTTAGTACATGAACTATAGAATCTATAAAAACATTTGTAAATACTCAATTAGTTTTGAGATTATATATTTGTTATAAAATAATATACTATATCAATAAATCTTTTTATAATTTTGCTTTGTACATTATGAAAACTAAAATAAACGTAATTAATATAAAGTAGGTGTAACTCTAAACCAGTTATTTTTAAAAATTCCTAAATGTCAAATATTATCTTGGGGATTAATTTGTTCATTTCGTGTATAATTTTATGTTATTTTAAAAATATATACTTCAAATAACAAAACTAATTATTAAAAAAAACAAAAAACTAGACCATTATTAAGTGCATGAACTATAGAATCTATAAAAAATATTTGTAAAAACTCAATTACTTTTGAGATTATATATTTTTTACATAATAATATACTATAAAAATAAAACTTTTCATAATTTTGCTTAGTTTGATGTGAAAACTTAAACAAACGTAATTAATATAAACTATACATAACTATAAACCAATTATTTTTAATAGTTCCTGAATGGAAATTCGATAACGAGGGTACAAACAATTTAAGACTTCGAAAACCAACTGAAAACTAGGGCAGCTTTCACCAGCAAATGGAATTTTATTCACAGAAAAAAAAAATCACTTTTTCTGAACATGGACACAAAATGAAAAGTAAATGAGATCCCGCGGAAATTTATGGTTAAAAGACGAACTTAAGGGATATTTCAAATTGCGAAAGAGATTGTTTGGAATTTGTTCTGTTCTTCTTTTCTCAGATATTTGTAGGGAAGCGACAATGAACTCATTTTTCTAGTTTTTGTTCAAGTAAATTTCCGAAAATTATTTTGATTTTGAATAATATTTAGTGGAGAGATGTGTGATATTTAGAAATGAATTATAAGATTTGTTTTCAGGATATCTAAGAAAATGCAAAGGTTTATCGTTTGTGATATTAGTAATATTTGCACTGTGTGCTTTATATGTTCGTACTGATTTCTATGTTAATAAAAAGTCATCAGTGAGTGTTAAACTTCGAATTCTACCTTTCGAAAAAACTTACGGGATTGATAACACTTCGTCTCTTAGACAAAGTGTGATTATAAATATTTTTCATTAGTAATGATAGTTATGTTTCGAACTGTTCGTAATATGTTCATATTGCTTTTGATATAAACACATTCTTTGCGAGACACGTACTAGTACGTTTTCTGAAGATTGATACATGAGCTCGGTTCAAATACTACTACGGGTTAGTGTAGCAACATAGTTTGTTTGTAGGTACAAAAATAACGATATATAAAAAAAAACGAAGCCAAATATTCTGGTCTTTCATTTTTTTATAATGTAAAAATGTTTATATATAACATAATTCGAAAAAATTAAAACTATATACTACTATTTCTATTTCATTTTTCATATTTACGATATTATTATATATTTACCCACTAAAAATATATTTTTGTTTAAAAAAATCTTATGGTTGTTATTTATATATTTCTATTTATATATTTCAATATAAAATACGAAAAGTCTGTTAAAAAATTAAATAATTTTCGATATATTGAGGTTTAACTGAATAACAAAATTTACGCGAAAAACGCCATCTCCCGGTACAATTTCGCTGCGAAATGTACCCGTACACAATGCATTAATAAAAAATCATGATTAAGTGTTAACCCTAGAATGCTAATCTTCTGAAAAACTTCCCTTGATTGATATGCCTTCTCCTGCAGACGAAGTGAGATATTTAAGGTTTTTCATATGTGATATTCGTCTTAGTTTCCGATGTTAGTAATAGGTTCGTAATATTTTAAGGGTTATTAAAGTAATTATTAAGTTTTAACTTACAAAACTATCCTTTGAAAAACTTAGACTTAATAACCCTTCGTATCTGAATAGGAGGGCTTAACCCTTTATCTACTGACGGTACTAATAAGTACCAACCACTTTAACTCTTTATCTGCTGATGGTACTTTTAAGTACCACTTTAATTAATTAGTTCTAACAAATTAAATTTCGCAACAGGGAGATTTTTTTCTTGTATATTATTTAATTATCAATATGGCAGCTATATATATATATATATATATATATATATATATATATATATATACATGAAGAAATGTTCAACAGTTTATAATGCCATAGATAAAGGGTTAAAATGCATTTTAAAACCTAATTACAATAAAAGTACTCAACATTCAGGTATTTTAATCACTCTCGTGTTAGTGAGTACAATTTATTTCATTTCAAAGCAATGCTTACACATATTATCCAAATGGTAACTAAAGGCAGATATGTGGTTTTATTATTATTAAAATTATAAATTATTATTAAAATAATTATTATTAAAATAATTATTATTAAAATTATAAATAATTTATTATTAAAATTATAGTGTCCCATTATAACTGTTGTAAGCATATTTTATTTATGTATGGTTTGATGTGTAAATATTGAGATGATATGGAAAAAAGCTCAACCTGAGAAAATTTTTTGTGGAAATATTGTCTGCATATTGTTCTGCAACATATTAAAAAATTTAAGCTTCATGGTACACAAATAATAAAAATAAAATTTTTAAAAATATTTTGTATATTCATATAGTTTGTATAGATTGAATGTCATACCTTATTTTAAAAATTTCTTTAATTTTTTTTTAAAATAAATTTCAGAAACCATATTATAAAGATAAATACAACAAAATAGATAAATTTTAGGTAAGATTTAGTTTATGAATTTCCTGAATACCTTCATATAAACCATTCATTTAATGTTTTTAAAGAATTAAATTTATAATTCAATTTTGAAAGTAATGGTTAAAATGTATAACTGTTTTTGAAACATTTAAAAAATAATAAATACATTTCAACAAATTATATATGGAAATTATTTAAACAACTATGTTATGTTTATCCTCATTGAAAAGTGTTTGAAGTATTCATTTAAAAAATAGTAAGAATTTTAAACATTACTTAATTTATATAAATCACTATATTGTCTATAACTCAAATATTCTATCGAATATTAGAATTTTTGAATTCAATACACATTAAATGAACATATCTTCATTATTGAAATAACTGCAATATATTTGATTTTTTTATTTTACATAAGGAACAGAAATACTTTATTAAAGTTACCAAATGTAATCGAGAATGAAGCATTGATAAAATATTATAAATTAAATTTAAACTAATGTTATACAAACTTTTTTCCAACTAGGTTGTTTACTTTCAGTCAAAAAAGAAAATAAAAAAATACACTATTAAACAATGAAAGAAAAGCAAATGAAAAATTCTCTAACATCAATATTGTTACTCTTAAAGCTTTGTAAATCGACTCTTTTTTTAGATAAACGCTCATTTACATTTAATTAGCTTAACTACTAACAATGAAACAAATGTTTAAATGTCAGAGTTATTTATATAACTGAATGTTACGTAACAAAATATTTAAATATATTTTTTAACATGCAGCTGCCTCAATCAACTATAGTAATATTCGAGAAAAAAACTGAAAATACGTATTAATGTAGATGTTTATAAATATACAATTGATGAACATGATGATTTTATTTTTAATGATGCATGCTAATTATATTCCGATGAGCAAATCAGGTAATTTAAAAGTATAATAGATACGTTTTCACAAATATATATTTCTTAAGGTTTGCAATTAATTTCATGTAGAATGAGTAAAAAACAGTGCATTGATAATTTCTCAGCATACGGAGTAAAAGAAAAGACTAAATAAAAACTTGTTATAAGTATATACGTTTTATATATTAAATGATCAGCACAATAGTCACAAATAATTACCTCTGAAAAATTGTGCTATTTGTACAGAAACACAAATGAAGAATATTGTTTTCTGATAAAAATATTCCTTATATCTAAAACAGTTTGTTTTCCATGTAAGACCTATGTGTACTAAAATACTGTAGTATAGCAATTTACATTGTATCGTAGTGGAAATCCATTATACAGTTTAACTGAATATCTATTATTATTTTAAATGACGAATAAATACGTAAAAATAAAATGTTAAATTTTCCTCATAGATTCATTTCATTTCTTATTTTCTTTTACGTGTAAGCAATAAAAGAAAAGTTTCTAAAGGTTTTTCTAATAAATACTTTTTACGTGTATAATTAAAAGCAATCATGAAGTAAGGTATTCAAAATATCTTGTAATGATTACTTTATTCCAAGAATTTCCTCAATCGAGAAATGTTATTTTAAATTATCCAAATTCTTATTTCTTCGAAACACTTTTGTGAAGCAATTTATGGAAAACAGAATATTCCATTGAACCTCGAGTAAATCGTATACACGAGAAACTTTTATCTTTGCTATGCACTACTGCTGTAAAAACAACTATTGCCTCATTTTTGAACACGATACTATCACAATTTTTGCAGGATTCAGTTTTACATTTCTTAAAACGTAGTTTGTACTTCAATAAAAGTAATGAAACCAGTTCAATTTTCATTTCCATAACACAATTTAGTTCTTTAGTGCATGATTATTTTCTTTAAAAAATCATTAAAAATAGAAAAGATGTTTAGTCAAAGATGCTCCTGTAAGATTTATTTAAAAAGTTTTCTGTCTGTAAAAAGACATTAAAAGTAAAGTAATAAAACATATGCAGATTTATATTTCATTTCCATAATTTAGTAAGGAATCATCATTGCTTTGATAAGTCCTAAAATTAATACATTAATTTTATAACATATGTAGGATAATCTATTCAAGCCAACGTATGCTAATATAAATTCGCCATTTTAGTTTAATAGACTTTTTTAAAAAAGAAATAGTGGGAGTTCGGAAGGTTTTATTCGTTGCTTGGTACTGAGAGGTAAAGCATTTTCAAAGTACATTAGAAAGTATAAAAAGAATACCAATTTAATTTTAGATTCTGATACACATTTGAATAAATTTCAATTACTCTTTTGATGGAATATTCGCACATTTATATCTGAAAATTAAACAATGTATCAAATTCTCTGCAACAAAAAAAATCTGAAGATTTTTATTTGTTTGTATAAGCAAAATATGTCTATACAAGCAAAAACGTCCAAATATTAAAAATATGCAGTATTTTATAACTAAGTCTATTTGTTTTTCTAAAAAATAGACTTGAGTATTTCTGTACTTTAGTAGAATTGATAACCTCACTTCTAAAGCAAATAAAATAAATGTTTCTATTATAAAAAAGTCGATTGGTTTTCGTTTTTATCTCTCTATTCTCCTAATCTGATTTCAAATATATTGTGAAATATTATTGAGTATTTCTAAAATTATTATAATAAATTAAAGAAAGATCAAAATTACTAAAACGTTTTGCAACTCACAGTTTAAAAACTTTGCCATGAAAGAAAAGTATGAAGCCAAAAGTGAAGTTTTCGACATTTTTTTCGATACTACAAGATCTTAAAATAATTTTAAGTAACTTGCATTGTTTTGAAACAGCGTTTATTATCGTAATTCTAAGTTACTTCATTAATATAAAATAGTATTTCAATTTACTGGAGTTTATTATACCCGGCTTGATAGAGGCACCCAGTGATATTCCACAGATATGTAAATGAATAATTACAATTCTGTTTTTTATTAGTATTATTTTACTAGTATTATTAGTATAATTTTTATTATTTACATATTTACAAAGACTGAGTGGTTTCAATTGCCTTAAGACCAGCTTGAAATACACCCCAAATAAATGAGTTTACCTTTCAAAATTTGCCCTTAGAATTTCTAGTATATTCTAGAAACTTTTATCATTATTTTATTAATATTAGGCTGTTAGGCATGATCCAATGTAATGACACTTATTTTTAGAGAGAGAGAGAGTAGTAAACACAACGTACTCTTTTAATGTAAGCGTATGAAGCGTACTCATTATAAAAGCACTTGGCACATTAGGATTAAGAGAAAACGTCTTGAGAAAGGGTTGCTACATGAACCCTAGCTAAGAGGTGTTCCTTTGTTAGAGTGTGGACGCTAGCCTTGAGCCGCTATATTTCATGATTGCCTGTTAAACTGCAATATACATAAATAAAGTTATTATCAAGAACTAATTGACTATCTAAGTTTTATATATATATGTATATATAATATGTATATATATATATTATATATATATTATATATATATAATATATATATATATATAATATATTAAAGAATAGTAACAATGTACGTTATTTTATTAAAAATATAGTTTAGCTTCGACTGATAGTTTTCAAAAATGGAAATGTATATAACACATAAAAATTCAATGCAATACATTAATAGAATATATCCGTTAATTCCCTTTTTATTATTCTCTTAAGAATTTTTATAAAAATAAAATATTAATTTCAAATAAACGAAAATATTCGTATGCATAATAAAGAAGTATAATATATATCGAATTGATATTAACTTAATACCCAATAGAATAGTTTTATTTTAGAGTGTAACAAAATATTTAAATGAAGTAAAAAAAATAATTATTACAATTTCTTAGTTCTCTATTTCTTCATAATAATCAGTAAATGCTTTTAATATATGTACTATGTACAGAAATAAAACAAAATATTTTTATATGAATATATATAGATAATAACTTCGATTAAGTAGCTTTATTCGTATTTATTTCCATTGCAGAAGATTATTTTTAATAGGTTGTATGCTGACAACATGACTAATGACGACGATGAATGTTTCATTTCAACATCATAGACTTTATTACATTCTTCCGACACGCATATTTCATTTCCTACTCACGATGCTTTCTAGCTTCAAGAATTATTCACCTTTTTTGTCATCATACATATTTTCTTCTTTCACTCATTTTCTTTGTGTAAGTGTACATGTATTTTTCTATTCTTTAAAAGTATTTTTTTCTTTATGTGATGCAAATATAATGTAGTATCTAATAAGATGACTGTAATTAATGTTAATGAATTTTCATAAAGATATGTTAAATGCTTTCTGTTTTATGTTGTAATGTTCTCGATGTGGATCATGTGCTTCTTCAGGTAGGCATTTGGTTTGTCAAAGAAAAATTAAATTTTTAACAGTTTCAAGCTAGCTGGTATGATACATGCCCAACTTGATTCAAGGCATACTTTATATGTGCACATGATGTAAAACATTGTGTTTCAAGAATTCTGCCAGGATCAAAGAAAGCTGCAAATACTTTATTACAGAAGTATACAACATTGCACAAGCTAACTGCCGATCTGTAGCAGCAGAGTAGTATATATACCACATTCGGGCAGCATCACTTCACTTCCGTTGGAATGCCTTCATTCTCAACACCTCCCCCACAATGAACTCAGGGGTTCATAAAATTAAAAAAGCAAATATTAAAGCAGTTTAAATGAAAATATATATAACTCAAATATAAATTGGCACTCGGTACTACGGTTCCAAATTGTACAACAATTGTACAGATCTTCTGACAACTGCCGATTCTACTTTGCAAGCCCACACATTGCCATCTCTTCCAGGAAATAATTCAAGAATTCGCCCTAATTTCCAAAAATTTCGGGGAAGATTATCATCTTTGATCAAACCAATATCATTGACTTTAAACTGGGGAATATTGATTTTATTCAAACTCATATAAGCTGATCTCAAATTTAATAGGTATTTATTTCTTTACCTAGTCCGAATGGATCTCATTAATTTCTCCCTATAGTTAAACGTCCTTATCAAGTTTTTCCTGGAAGAATTCAAATCAAGGTGAAGTCTTACTGAAGGAAGTGCTGTTCTTTTCCTTAAAAGAAAATGTGCTGAAGTTAAGGCATTCGGTTCATCACTGTCACTTCCAACATAAGTAATCGGACGGGAATTTACCATCCCTTCAATTTCAACAAGAGCAGTTTGCAATTGGTCCACAGTCAGGGAGGACCTTCCCAGAGTCTTTCGCAAAGCAGCTTTCACAGTTCTTACCATACGTTCATAAAACCCGCCCCACCAGGCGGCCTTTTCCACAATATACTGATATTGAATACTGTTAGACGTACAGTAGTTGTTTTCTCTGTACTATTAACAGCTGGCCAGAGTTGTTTCAGACCTAGTTCAGCACAGTTGAAGGTACTGGCATTATCAGAAATCACCACTGAAGGCAAACCTCGCCTAGCCACGAAGAGCCTGAAAGCAAGAAGAAAGGGTTTCGTGGATAAATCACCAACTAGCTCAATAAAGATATTTCTTGTTATGGCACATGTTATCAAAAGAATGTAATGATTGTTAACATCTCTTGCA
This sequence comes from Pardosa pseudoannulata, assembly GCA_032207245.1. Classification (NCBI taxonomy): domain Eukaryota; kingdom Metazoa; phylum Arthropoda; class Arachnida; order Araneae; family Lycosidae; genus Pardosa; species Pardosa pseudoannulata. The sequence goes on from CM063505.1 coordinate 18,758,477, forward strand.
AATAATGGGCCAGCAAAATCAATGCCAATGGTAGAAAATGGAACTGCAAGTTCCACTCTATCTGCTGGTAATGGAGCAATTACTTGGTCTCAAGGAGAAGCATTTAGTTTTTTACAAATAACACATATTCGTAGGAGTGAATATCGCTTGTCTGGCATTTAAGATCCAGTATCTCTCTCGAAGTTGAACTAATGTGCGAGATACACCAGAATGATATGCTCTTTCATGGGAATCCCATATTACAAAGTCAGTTTAGATCTGGAAGGGAGTATTATAGGATGTTTTTTATCAGTAGATAACTGGGCCTTCTGTAGTCGGCTTGACACGCGCAGTAGATTATCGATGTCTAGAAAAGGATTTAAACACAGCAACTTAGAGTCTGTTGGAAGAGGATTTCTCTTCCTAAGTCTGTCAAATCTTCTTATGAAAAACTTTATTTTGAACAATGTTGACAAATTTGTTCAGCGTTATTTACCTCGTCCGATGTAAGTGGACCTTTCTGATTACATTTGCCTTGAAGCGCATCTACAAAGCGTAGTACCCAAACAGTCACTCTTAACTTCCGGTACGATTTAATAATGAAAAACTGTGTGTGAAGTAACCATTATTTTTTATTTAAAAAAACTTGTTTCATTTTACAATTCTTACATATCCTAATTAAAATCCACTTTTTACATAGTGTTAAATAATATCAGAAAAGTTATAATTAAGAATGTATCAAAGCAAAACATTAATAAGGTATACAGATATAGTCTTCAATTAGTGGTACTTTTCATGCAAAGGAATACTGAATTGTTTACACCGCTAAGGAGCTGACTTCTAGTTTAATTCTTGTAACACACGGCATTTCTTAGTAGGATTATTCTGAGTCATCAATAGGCAGTGACTTGTCAAGAAATTCCTTATAAACAATATGTAATAGTGACCTGGTATGAACAATGTACAAAAGTCTTGCTAAATTCAGTATACTAGAATTATAAACTAAATTAATTATCACAGTTAACATTAACTTTAGTCGCATTACGAGTTCTCGTCTTTATGGAATGAAAAACCAATGACGAGCTAGACTCGTCATTTTACTGGAAGGGGTTTTAATAGCCTTTTCAAGCTGTTAAATCTGTCGGGATCGATAATTTCCCCGTAAACAACTGCGGTGTTAACTATAACATCTGACTTATATTCAGATTCAATTTCCTTGCAGACTGGATCTAGATTTAATTGTCTTACTATAGGCCAATTGCTTTCTGGTTCAGTTAGCCATTCAGGGCCATGCCCCCATTTTTTCGAGATGGTTAAATCCTTGCTTGCTAATCCCCTAGTTAACAAATTCGCTGGGTTTTGCTTACCGATACAGTGCTTCCAAGCACTGGGGTCCGGGATTTCCTGAATTTCAGCGACTCTGTTGGAAACAAATTGCTTCCATTTGGATGGTGTTCCCTTTATCTAGTGAAGCACTATAGAGGAATCTTTCTACAGAATAGTACTTTCAAGAAATTTTGAAGATTTCTTCGAAATATTTAGCTACTCTTGCCGCAATTACTGCACCCATCAATTCCAATCTAGATAATGTAAGCCTTTTAAGTGGGGCTACCATAGCTTTAGAAATAACAAAAGCTGTGTCAAAGGTGTCCTGGGATGTTTTATATCTGAAATATTCCACGGCTCCAAAGGATTTAATGAATCATCTGCGAATACATGCAACTATATATTTTCGCCACTTAAAGTTGGAAAAGTAATATCACTGAATATTTAAGTTCTGTAGTTCTTTAATTTCACTATAACACGTTAGCTACCTTTCTTTAAGCTCTCCTGAAATTTCTTCATCCCATTCAACACCAAGGTGCCACAGATCTTGCAAAAAGCACTTGATTCGAGTTAAAGGGGAAATTAATCCCGCTGGATCAAACAAATTGACTGCGGTGTGAAGGATATTCCTATTTGTACATGTATTGTCTGAATTCGACAATGATTACCCTAAATTAATGCTTAGCGTGTCTTCAGTTTTATTCCAGCTGAGGCCCAACACTTTTTAACGTGTATCAGTGTTAATTTATTTGAATTAAATTGGAATTTTTTCACAAATCTTTCATCTCTTCAGAATTAGTGCGAATTTCCTCATAGTCATGTTAGCGTCTTTCAAAATTAAAACAGCATCAGCAGAGAACTCAAATGCTTCTGAAACAGTGGAACTTCCGTAAAAGAGGTCGTCCACGTATAGTGCTTTAGTTAACATTTCAGAAGCCAAGGAATGTGTGTTTTCGTATGCTTTAAGATGGGTTTTAATCGTTGCTGCTAAAACATAAGGGGAACATGCGACTACAAAACAATGTCTATTGAAATGATACATACTTATGGGTTGGGATTGATTACAATTTTTTTAATACAGAAAACATAAATAATCCCTACCAACTTTCGCAACTTCTATTTAAAGAAATGCTATCGCAATATCTCCCCAAAATGCTATTTTGTGTTCCCTAAACTTCAAGATAGTATTCACACAGTTAGCGTTTAAATTTTCCCTTGAAAGAAGCGACTCATTAAAGCTACAATTAGAGCCCTGTTTACTACTAGCAACCTAAACTATTCTAGTTTTAGTACTTTAAGAACTTTCCCATAAAATTTCCCGATGTGGCATTCTATACCCAATAAAACAATCAACGTCATACATTTGAATTATTTTTTTCTTTTAATTGTTCCTTCATAACATCATTATATCTTTCGAATAATGATTCAGACCCTTTAAACCTCCTTTCTAACACATTAAACCTTTTCCTGGCGTTTTCAATGTTATCGTGCAAGTTTTCTTGCATAAATTCGGATTTCCACAGCAGTGGGGATTTGTATCTGTTATTTACAAATCTTTATCGTTCAAGGTACAGCGGTTGATTTAGTTTCCTTATTAGATAGGAATGATTCAACCTGCCATAAACATGCTTGATCTTTTACCTACGAGCAATGAACATACAAACAGTAAGCTGAATTTTTAAACGATTATCAGGCACTTAGGCAACTAAAGTGTTTCCGAATATCTTACATTGAATAAACAATCGTTTGTTTGGTTTGGAGTGCTGCGGTCTACTTTTTTTGCAACACGAGGGCTAATGAGACCGGGACGTACAGCTTAAAGCCGATACCGAATGGCTACGTACATCCATTCCACAGTGGGATTCGAACCCACGAACTTCGGTACCAAAGACCAGCACCCTAACCAATCGGCCATCATTCGGCCAATCGTTTGTTTAGTTTTATAAGTTATTTCGATACATCACATCTGCGCCGAGAAGAATTTGTGTCGGCTAGTTATTCTCAAATAAATCTGCAAATTCACCTTCCTGCAAAATAAAGTTTTGTGTTGAATTATAATTAACGTTCGACTATAACTGGGTACCGCGAATTAAATTTCATCAGTAATTAATGCTTCAAGACTGATAGACTTATACGGTAAAATTCTACTTCTCATGGTTATATTTACACATTCAGATTCAGTTTCAGAGGGTTTTTGGTTAGAAAATGTGTATACTAAAAGCCTTTCCTTTCTAATGGTATTTAAATTTAACTCCTTCGCCAAATCCTTGTGAATAAATGTTTTGGATGAAGCAGAATAGTATAAGATTCGTGAAGTTAAATTTTTAGCTTTACTTTCGACCTGAACAGAAGCGGTTTGAAGTAAAGTGCATATGTCCGTAGAATTTTCCGGTTTTAGCACTGAAAAAAGTACAGTGAGAAATTTGGCTAATTTTGATTTCATCTACCTTATAATCTCATTATCTTTATCCTTATTTTGGGGACAAAATAAATAATTATGTTGTAAATTTTCACATGTTTCACACGGTAGTATTTTCACTTTGCAAACAGATTGCAAATGTTTGTTAAAACAACGATAACATCGTCCTTCCCTTTTTAGCTTGTACCTTTTTTGATAGGGTATAAGCTTTTTACTTTCGAATCCAGTATGTCAGTTTGAATTGCAAAATATATAATTCCAAATCCCGGAAGAATTAAAATATAAACCTCAGGGTGTCCAAAAAACCAAAACAAATGTTGAAAAAAAATTATGTCTCAAGATTTTTTAACAACTGTATTTAATGCGGCGGCTGCCGGCAAATCAGTTTTTGATATAAACTTGTTTCTAGAATATTCAACCTTTGAACTGTCTGTCTTATTATAACGATTTGTTTCTTTTTATCTGGCAGAAGGTCCTGCTAAAAGTACAGCGTTTGCTGCCTCAATAAATTGGATTTTAAATTTAATGAATTCCAGCAATTCATCTACATAGCGCTGAGAAGTAGAATGTCACCGTATAAGTCTATGAGTCTTGTAATATTAATTACTGATGAAATTTGTGGTACCCAGTTATATTCAAACGTTAATTATAATTCAATACAAAACTTTATTTTGCAGGAAGGTGAATTTGCAGATTTATTTGAGAATAACCAGCCGATATATATTCT
>CM063505.1:18767927-18770427 GCA_032207245.1 Pardosa pseudoannulata
TGTAATTTCACGTTTATGGAAGCAATACCAAAACCACACAGACAGTTGTCCGAAGGCCTGTAGCCGGTCGTCCAAGGGTTACAACCCCCGCGGAAGATCAATATATTCCTATTTTAGCCACGTCGAATCGTACAGCGACCTCCAGACGTATGACATCTATGGTTACAGCGTCCATTTTTAAGGCGTTATCTATACAGATGAGGGGGGATCACATACCCTATTAATGTCCATTTTTTTCATTTTATGCTATTTATTTTCCCTTTATACATAATTATGTTTAAGTCTCCAGTATGTCAATATCTGATAACTTACAAAAATTTAATACTGTTTTCATTTATGCACATAATTATTGATTTTGTTTTATGCATAAATATATATGCTGCTTTCCTGCAGAATTCTGTGTCAATCAAAGCACCATATCCCTGGTTTTGTTTTTAAAAATTGTCAAGATGTTTTTCGCAGAATACATGATTTCCAAATGTTAAAAACAATTAATAAATATAATTTAATCCGCATTCAGAACGAGAAATAGTTCGTTCTATTGTGCCAGCGTGCAGTAAAATCCTCTGCACGTGGACTAGACATTCGGTTTGTCTGCACCAATCAGCATCTGGATGAGGCACCGCTGAAAATATGTTTTTCGTGGAAATATAAGCTTTTCGTTATTTTATTAGTAATACGGATAGACATGTGGATTTTGTGTACAAATGAATAATAAACATTAAAGAAGTGTTTAATATACATTTTTATGGTTTTATTATTATTGTTGTTGTTGCTCTCTGCACACTCTGGATGAACACCTACCGCAAGCCACTGGTGTATATGTAGCATTTTTCAGTTAAGTTATAATTTTCTTTCAAAGATGGAGTGAGAAGAATTAAAAAAAATTGCATTTTTCATCTTTGCAGTTTCCCATATGATGATAAAATACATTAGTAACCATATTTTTTTCTACAAGAATATAATTCCTTCAAATATAAGAATTAAATTATAAATTTCTTTAAAGGCGTACTCTTTACGTTTAAATTTTATTACCGCATAAGCGTATAATGTTTTGCGAAGACATTTAAAGTTCACGAAAATAGATAAGGGTTGCAGCATTTAATTATTCTAGAGAAATTCCTTGCGCTGACTTAAACAGCAAATAAGGATCTCAGAGTGATTTAATACTCTGCGACCAGATGAATGCTTAGACTTTATAGAAAGCTTGCAGCTCACAGTATTTTACAGCTAAGACTTTTATTCCAATCTTAAACAAGCAGAGCGATTAAGTATAAGAAGATTATTTTTGTTTGTTTTTTTCTCTCTTGAAAGCAAAAACTAAAGTTAATCTTAAATACGGATAAGAATTAAATGTAGTCTTTAAAAGTTCATCGTTAATTTCTAAAGAAACATTAATCTGAGAGATGCTGTTGTATAGGTATTAAAAAAGTTGTTATCGGATTTCACTAATCACATTAGTAGGATTCTTGCTCTTATTAGAACAAGAGACTGAATATTTAAAAATATTTAAAAAAGAAGCATACAACTTCATTATTTGAAATAAAAAAAAATCTTTATCTTTGTGATCTCAGGTAATTTTATTAAGAATCTATGCATTAATAAATATGGAGTAAACAACAATTTTTTAAACTATAATTTATAAATCTGTAGATTGCTTAAAATATTTCTTAATGCTTTTATGCAGTGTTTCTGATAAATTATTCATATTTTAGATAATACTTGGGATAGCATAAATGCATATAACTATTTCTTTAGTCTAAATATTTTTATAGTTATGTGAAAAATTCTGATATGAAAATATGTCTATTATTATTTACTATTTGCAATTATTAAAAGATGGTATGGTAAAATTAAAGCTTAATGCTTTTATGCACTATTCTGATAAATTATTAATATTTTTAATAATACTTGGGATATCATAAATTGCATATAACTATTTCTTCAGTTTAAATATTTTTATAGTTATGTGAAAAATTCTGATATGAAATATATCTATTATTATGTACTATTCGGAATTCTTAAAAGACGGTATGGTAAGAGCAAAGCTATGGGGTGATTTGTATACAAATTATTTCTAGGTTTTACATGAAATTCCATATTAGATTAGATTATTTTTGTTATTATCAAATCTAATAAAAGCATATTTATGATTATTATCACCAAAATTACTATTCAAAATTAATATTCGTAATTAAGAGATTTCATAAAAATATTTTATGGATTTAGTTGAGATATTGTTATAAATTTTAATACTAGCCACTTTCCGCACATTTTTTGTTTAGGTAATAAAATATTCCGAATTAAGCTGATATTTATTTGAAATTCAGACTAGTTTTTATATTATATTGTACTAACAATAAAACCAATTTCAAAAATGAAATCAACTGTTTCATAAAATGAGTAATTCATTTAAGCATTTATTTAAGTGTAACTTACCAATAATCTTAATTCTTTAATGTCCTAGTCATTTCTGCTAATTACTTATAGATGCATATCT
>CM063505.1:18772927-18795427 GCA_032207245.1 Pardosa pseudoannulata
TATATTTATTTTAAGATATCATAGCTTTATATTCTAATAGCTACATCCATGAAGATATTAAAATACCAAAAAAAGTTTAAGTTACTGTCATTACTTAGCTGTTTTAAGGGTTTATGTTAAGAAACGTCGAAAAACTACGGAACGAAACGGTGATTCAAACTTTCTCTTATCGCTTTACATCAATAACCAAACAAAAAAAAAAAAAAAAAACCACCTGTTGGTAAACAGGTGCATGCCTTGTCTTGCCCCATGTGCAGTGTGGGATGTGTGGGGTGGGTTGAAGGTCATCTAAAAGCGAATTTCCCACGCTATGTTTAGCGATCTAAAAATAGATCACTGGGCGCTAATGGGTTAATTATATAAAATATCTACTAGTTCTGCTATTTGGAGACTAAAATGAGTATATAAATGAATCATCAGTGTAACACGATGTTTCCTCCAGAATTTGTTACAGAATTTTGGTCCATAAACTGTTATGTAAGCAAATTTAATTTACACTTAATCATCTCTGACACTCAAAATACGCCGTCAGTTTAATCCGTAATTTTAATTTGCAGTCGATTCATATTAGTATGAGGTTTAAAATGACATAACAGAGAGATCATTCTAAATAAATCTGTACCCCACTTTTGACATTGATATTTGTATCTGTTCTAAACCATCTGTAATACGAGATTTACGGATGTTGATACTACACCTATTTTTATTGAAATGAGCAAATTTGACTTATACAAGAAAGTTGAAGTTTTTTGCAAATAAAATAGTTGAAAATTAATTTAAATAAAATGTTTATTATCAAAAAATTCATGGAAAACATTTTTTACATATAAAATCTGTTTTTGAATCACCTTTTCCGCAAACATTTCAATTACATTTAGCACAATGGTAAAGTGGGTAATAATGTAGCGGAGTTCCGAAAACAAGTGACAATGGCTACAAATACAGACAAATATTGTATGTGAGGAATGCCAAGTGAGAAGAGAAACAAATCACGTGTGACTTAACTGTAGCCCAGGCCTGATAGCACAAATAAATTTCATGTTATTCGATTAACTGTTAAACCATTCTATGAGTCAAATGTGCTCACAACCGTGAAAATAGGTATACCGCATTTGGTAATGCGAAATGAAGGGGTCTGTGGGGAAGAGGAATGAAAGTTTACATATATTTTATTACTTAACTAAAAACCAACCTATGTTTCTGACAAGTGATATTAAAATATTATATATATATATATATATATATATATATATATATATATATATATATATTATATATATATATATATATATATATATATATATATATATATATATATATATATATATGTATATATATATATATATATATAATTATATATATATATATATATATATATATATCTATATATATATATATATATATAATATATATATATATGTATATATATATATATGTATATATATATATATATATATATATATATATATATATATTATATATATATATATATATATATATATATATTTATATATATATATATATATATATATATATATATATATATAAATATATATATATATATATATAAATATATATATATATATATATATATATATATATATATATATATATATATATATATATATTATATATATATATATATATATATATATATATATATATATATATATATATATATATATATATATATATATATATATATACTGATCATATTTTTAATGAGCCAAATTGGCCCGGTCCGTAAATCTAGTGTTAAGCAGTTTATGCCGAGTTAACTCAATACAATTTTAAAAAAAAGTAGCTAAACCCTTAGAAGTAAACAAATATATATTGTATATAAATTTTAGTATGTATACGATCCACAAAATTTTGTAAAATATGAAAGAACTGTGACTTTTATAATGAAATGTTCACAAGTGTAGGAAGTAAAACAACTGAATTTTTTTTTAAATTAATTATTTAGAGTACTATATCCCTAAGAGAAAATTTTTATTATAACTTTCCATTATTTAATGAACTAATGTGACATTAGAAGGATATCGGCTTTTAAAGTTTTTGGAAAATGTATATATCGGTAAATGTATATATTATTTAATATCTAATTATTCCTATATGCAATTTTCGTTTCCTGTTTATTTGCCAGAGATAAGGAAAGCAAAAAGAAAATAACATAAAGATGTTTTACTCTTCCAGTAACTATATATTATTCTTCTAGAATAGAAAATAGATAAATATAATTAAATTAGCAGATATTAGTTTGAAATTAAACAAGAAACTTTATGTGCAAGGATAAAATAAAAACCAAAGTTTTTCAATATTGTAAATTAGAACAAACCAAGATAAGAATACATATTAAAGCTAACAAGATCAAGAAGAAGGTACAAATTTATTAGTATATAACTACAAATATCTGATTTAATACAATATTTAAGGATAAAGCTAGTAGTAACAAGAAATGAGTTAATATTTGTAATTTACACGTCATATAGTAAATTACATAAGCAGAGAAGACATAACTTGAGAATGCAGTATTTTTTTAAACTTTTTATTTATCTTTGCTGAATTTAGATTTTTCAAAATCCCCATATATACTGTTTAAACCAGTCCTTTTTTTTCAAAAGAATGAAATTACCGGCATTCTACACAGAAAACAGCACTCCTTAATACACGAGAATAAAATATGTGAGTTTTAGCAGAAATTTTGCAAGACACTTATGTATGTCTAGGAAACCTAATAACACGCCTAACGAGATAGCTCTACAACATGGATACTCAGAAAATAATTGCTTTTTTTAACATTAAATAAGTATATCATGTCATAATGACTGATTGCCAATTAAACAGTGCAAATTCAGTAAAATATAGATCACTTTTACTAATACCATGGGAACCAGAAAACGAGGAAGACCATTAATTAGGTGGTTTGAATCTGTGGAGAGGGACTTGTAAATAAAGGAAACTGCGGGAACCTCACTATGGATAGGACCAGATGGAAGCAACTATTATGGACGACCTGCACCAAGCTGCAGTATCATGAGCTTAATATCATGTCATAATGACTGATTGCCAATTAGACAGTGCAAATCCAGTAAAATATAGCTCACTTTCACTAATACCATGGGAACCAGAAGACGAGGAAGACCATTAATTAGGTGGTTTGAATCTGTGGAGAGGGACTTGTAAATAAAGGAAACTGCGGGAACCTCACTATGGATAGGACCAGATGGAAGCAACTATTATGGACGACCTGCACCAAGCTGCAGTATCATGAGCTTAATATCATGTCATAATGACTGATTGCCAATTAGACAGTGCAAATCCAGTAAAATATAGCTCACTTTCACTAATACCATGGGAACCAGAAGACGAGGAAGACCATTAATTAGGTGGTTTGAATCTGTGGAGAGGGACTTGTAAATAAAGGAAACTGCGGGAACCTCACTATGGATAGGACCAGATGGAAGCAACTATTATGGACGACCTGCACCAAGCTGCAGTATCATGAGCTTAATATCATGTCATAATGACTGATTGCCAATTAGACAGTGCAAATCCAGTAAAATATAGCTCACTTTCACTAATACCATGGGAACCAGAAGACGAGGAAGACCATTAATTAGGTGGTTTGAATCTGTGGAGAGGGACTTGTAAATAAAGGAAACTGCGGGAACCTCACTATGGATAGGACCAGATGGAAGCAACTATTATGGACGACCTGCACCAAGCTGCAGTATCATGAGCTTAATATCATGTCATAATGACTGATTGCCAATTAGACAGTGCAAATCCAGTAAAATATAGCTCACTTTCACTAATACCATGGGAACCAGAAGACGAGGAAGACCATTAATTAGGTGGTTTGAATCTGTGGAGAGGGACTTGTAAATAAAGGAAACTGCGGGAACCTCACTATGGATAGGACCAGATGGAAGCAACTATTATGGACGACCTGCACCAAGCTGCAGTATCATGAGCTTAATATCATGTCATAATGACTGATTGCCAATTAGACAGTGCAAATCCAGTAAAATATAGCTCACTTTTACTAATATCATGGGAAACAGGAATACCACCAATTAGGTGGCTTGAAACTGTGGAGAGGGACTTTAGTTTTGTAAATAAATGAAATTGGGGGAGCCTCGCTATGGATAGGTCCAGATGGAAACAACTATTATGGACTGCCTGTACCAAGCTGTAGTACCATGAGAGAAGAAGAAATATTTGTAAATAAACTTATATAGAAGATATCTCACCCTGATTTAACAGTGCACCTAGGTAGACATCTTGTCCAAAAGACATCAATATTTCATTGTTCATCCTATCAACAGCCACCTGTTTATTTTGATATAAACTATACCACCGAGAGGATGCACAATGGCACACAGTATGCTGTTACTGTAGGAATCAAACATTTCTCTTATAGCTCCCAAATACAGTCTTTCTGTTTACAGATATTTACATTTTGAATGCACTTTCTTTAGGATGAGTTTATTTAACCCTCCAGTGGAACACACTGAGGAAAAAAAGTCTCCAAAAATATGCTAAAATTTCATTGTGTCAGTGACCAAGTGTTCTAAGATTTTTTTACTTCTTTGTCGACTAGATTGGAATAAAGGGAAACCCACTTTTACTGTTTTTAGTTTATAAATACATATTAAATAGAATTATAGAGTGTTCATTTTTAATAACATAAATCGTCAAGTCTCGAAGATCTGTAAGAAATAATGGGTTCTAAAAGTACAATAAAATATTTTAAGAGAATGATTTCTAATCTTTTACGAAAGTATCTCAAGCTATTTAAGTGTGCAATTAGAGATACATCTGTTACCGCAAACGAAATACTTTGAATAAATTGTTACAAAGCATGAAAAGCTATGCGTCTTTATGCCCAGGGAGTAGGTGTGCAGTTCTAAAGATAATGTTTCCTCAAAACTCCATGGAGGAAACACTGGCAATGTACATTATATCCCTTTCAACGTTTTAGGAGTGTCGAAATTTGTTCGTGCATTTGAAGATTATGCTTTAATTGTACGTGTGACCGCTTATTTAAGGGTAACGACAGACTCAGTCTTTGGGTAATTATTTAAAGTTACTAAAGACTAAAAGTTGAATAGGATGAGTTTATTTAATGGTAACGGCAGACTAAATCTTTGGTGGGTAATTATTTAAAATTACCAAAGACTAAAACTTGAAATTGATGATAATTAAAGAAAAATATATGATATTTTCTTAACTAATCCTTAGCTAATACTGAGAGTTTACTTAATAATGGATGTTTTAGTTTCGAAGCAATATATTTGGTTATAAATCATGTACAAACATCAATATAGTAAGATATATAATGAATAATAATTATTTATAAATACATTTTAATACAGTTTTTAATCATTAAAAAAGTCTTGAACAATGCATGGGATGAATTAGTTTATGATAATATGGAAAACTGTTCATCGTGATATGAATGAAAGACAAGAATTACCGTTACAAGCACAGATATCACTGTAATTTAGTGCCTCGTTTAAAACATTTTCCTTAAAATAGTTTTAACTGAGTACATGAACAAAATAAGACGATTTAAAAATCCTATTTTTTAGTATCATCCAAATGATAAGAGTGTCATTAATTCTTAGTTGTAAGATTTCTATAATCCCTAGCTCGTTTAAAATATAACTCCAATTTTATCAAAGGATGTAATTATGAGACACGCAAAAATTTTACCTGATGTTTTAAAATGGGGGGAGGCGAAATTTCTGTTGCGCCTTTTAAGCGTATAATAACAATCTCGCGGTCCTTAATTAATTTTATGTGTCGCCTCATTAAATCCCTTCAACGTTTATGTTAGAGTGATTATGAATAACTAGATAAGATAAGTTACTAATGAAGATTCCATCGCAAATGCTGCATGCGTAATCTCAAGAGAAATCTCCATAATTAGATACACACATTCTACACTGTTTAAAACGTAGTCTTCAAAGGAATCGCATTACAAAATAATGCAGAGCTCTGCATTTTAACGCATCATTAACTTAAATAAGTCTGTTCGGATCTCCAAGTGTTAGAATTATCTATTTTATTCTTTCAAATATTACACAGATACTGAGAAATGTATAAAACCGCCTTCGTTCATGATGGCTTTAACAGTTAAGTTATTAAACACGATTAGTTTTCGAAGAATAAATGTGTGATAAACAGGTTTGCGGAAATCGCTTTGCGTACTAAAATATTTGATTAGTAAACCGCCTCTTAGGAATTGCAGTTAAAGAAAGTACCGAAAGTTTACATAAAATTATTTAAACAATAATTAAATTTTATAAATACTATACCTTTATTTAACATTAAATTGGAGTTAATTGCTACTTTGAATAATATATTTTTATAATTATCATTATATTGACGGCTGTTCTTGAAACCAGTTATTTATTTTTAATCTTAACACCATGCCCTTGAATTTATTTACCTCAAAATGTTTCACGTTTCCGACATAAATTAAATTGTTTCACAATATATGTTATCAATTATTTTTAATCTGTGAGATAATTACATCGTTACTTTATTTACTAAAAATCATATTAACCCTTAATTTGACAAGGTGTTTTTCCAAATAGTTTTTAATATCTGTTATTTTCCTATGTCTGCATAGACATTAGGATCTCTGTAAAATAAACAAAAAAAAATATCATTTTCCATTTTTGAGATAATGTCCGCTGTGGCGAACACTGACAATTATGTTATATAGTAGTTATAAATATTTATGTTCGGTGTAGCGGCCAGACTTAGCCAAATTAAGGGTTAAACAATTTTTTTATATCCAATACACAACTTTCCACAGGTTTTAATTATTTTTGATTTCTAAGGAACAAAAGAATTCTACTGAAGATTTTCCATTAAATATAACTTATTTACTGTAAACTATACTTTATAAATAGAAAAATTAATTCTCTACAATTGTTTAAATATTTTAGGAAATTCATCTTAATTAATATGTTTCAAATGCTAACAGTAATATATTGAATTACTTTAACGTCTAAAAGTATAAAAATAATTACGTAAATTTTATTATTCATCGCATTTTAACAATAAATTACACACTTTAAATTAGTGAAATTTATTTTGTTATTATCAAAACGTTTTATAAATTTAATTTTAAATAATTCTTTTATACAGTATATTATATTTAAAATATTTTGACACCTAATTCCATATAACTAATAATTTTATATTTTATATGGACTAAATAGATATAAAATGTAGTGTAGTGAATGATATCTTAAAAGAGTGAATAAACAAATGAGACATATTCAAATTACTAGCATATAGGCACTCATATGACAAGATCAGTTAAATTTTTAATTTTCCATTATTGTAGAGTACCCTATGAGGTAGGCAAAGACAATGGTTTGTTTTTTTTTGCTGAAATTATCTGGTACATCCTCAATAATTTGTTTATCTTCATACTCATCTAAAGTATCCCGATACTGTGCAGTTTAGAATCACGTTGAATTCATCTAGTCAAACAATGTGGTTATGTATAAAACCAAACACACAAATGAACAAATTCTTAATTTTCAAAGATATATAATTTAAAAGCTAGATATTTATTAGTCCGTAGAATAATCGCCTACACTTTTATGAAAATAAATTGTTATTAATACCGGTGTTATAATTTTCATCACCACAGAAATAATCAGTAATTAAATTTAAAATTTTCACATATGTACCTAATCTATTAATACCTAAGCCATATATAAAAAAAAAATTATTTACATAATATCTAAGTTCAGTGATAAAACGTATGAAAATAATGCAGACAATATTTAAATAGTTTAAAATGAGAAATGATTAAATGAAATGGGTAAATAAATGACGTCATAATGCAAAAAATGTTATTTTTATCTATTTACTATGTAATAAATTGATAAATTAATTCGCCTGCTCTTAACCGGAGAAACTAGGGTTTGAAATAATGGCATTAAACTCTCAAAAAGGGGGGAAGGGGGGATTTTGAACGTCTTAAAGACGACAGTATTTTTCGCTGTGATTATGAAGCACATTTATACCAATTTATTTTAGAATCGGATCAAAAGTTTAGGACAAGATAAAGCATACTCGCTTTGAATTTTGCAAAACACATCAAGAATCCAATATGGATTTTATAGTTTCTTACGTCGGTTGTTCGAATATTTAGACCACTAAAGCAACTCAACTTTTTCAAATGTTTGGAAGAAGTAGTCCAATGTGAATAAGTTAGATATATGAACAAAAAATTGATGAATTTTACCCACATTTTGTCAAAGTATTGCAACAATAAAGGGGATTAATATACGATTTTAAATAAATATTTAGAAATTAAATTAAAATTTTACGCGATACACCTTCTATTCATAGTATTTATCCTATAATACCAGTGAAAAATATATGGTTGACATTTTATAGCTTCTTACCACTTGTTCGATTATTTAGATCACTAAAATAACACAACTTTTTCAAATGTGTGTGAGACATAGTCCGATGTGAATAAGTTAGATATATGAACAAAAAATTGATGAATTTCATCCGAATTTTGTCAAAGTCTTGCAACAATGAAGGGGATTAATATAGGGTTTTAAATAAGTGTTTGGAAATTTGAAATTTTACGTGAT
Source organism: Pardosa pseudoannulata (assembly GCA_032207245.1). Lineage (NCBI taxonomy): Eukaryota > Metazoa > Arthropoda > Arachnida > Araneae > Lycosidae > Pardosa > Pardosa pseudoannulata. The sequence continues at coordinate 18,781,570 of CM063505.1, forward strand.
ATACCTTCTATTCATAATATTTATCCTATAATACCAGTTAAAAATATATGGTTGACATTTTATAGATTCTTACCTCAGTTATTCGATTATTTAGATCACTAAAATAACACAGTTTTTTCAAATGTTTGGGAGAAATAGTCCAATGTGAATAAGTTAGAAATATGAACAAAACATTGATGAATTTTATCCACAATTTGTGAAAGTCTTGCAACAATGAAGGGGATTAATATACGATTTTAAATAAGCATTTAGAAATTAATTTAAAATTTTATGCGTTATATTCTATACATAGTATTATCCTAAATACCAGTGAAAAATATATGGTTGACATTTTATAGATTCTTACCTCCTGGTTCGATTAAATCACTAAAATAACACAATTTTTCAATGTTTGGGAGAAATAGTCCAATGTGAATAAGTTAGATATATGAACCAAATATTGATGAATTTTACCCACATTTTGTCAAAGTATTGCAACAATAAAGGAATTAATATCGATTTTAAATAAGTATTTAGAAATTAATTTAAATATTTACGCGCTATACCTTCTATTCATAGTATTTATCCTATAATACCAGTGAAAAATATATGATTGACATTTTATAGATTCTTACCACTTGTTTGATATTTAGATCACTAAAGTAACGCAACTTTTTCTAATGTTTGGAAGAAGTAGTCCAATGTGAATAAGTTAGATATATGAACAAAAAATTTATGAATTTTACCCACATTTTGTCAAAGTATTGCAACAATAAAGGGGATTAATATACGATTTTAAATAAATATTTAGAAATTAAATTAAAATTTTACGCGATACACCTTCTATTCATAGTATTTATCCTATAATACAAAATAGAAATAGCTTTTATACTTAATATATTTAGATCACTAAAATAACACAACTTTTTCAAATGTGTGAGAGACATAGTCCGATGTGAATAAGTTAGATATATGAACAAAAAATTGATGAATTTCATCCAAATTTTGTCAAAGTTTTGCAACAATGAAGGGGATTAATATAGGGTTTTAAATAAGTGTTTGGAAATTTGAAATTTTACGTGATATACCTTCTATTCATAATATTTATCCTATAATACCAGTGAAAAATATATGGTTGACATTTTATAGATTCTTACCTCAGTTATTCGATTATTTAGATCACTAAAATAACACAGTTTTTTCAAATGTTTGGGAGAAATAGTCCAATGTGAATAAGTTAGAAATATGAACAAAACATTGATGAATTTTATCCACAATTTGTGAAAGTCTTGCAACAATGAAGGGGATTAATATACGATTTTAAATAAATATTTGGAAATTAATTTAAAATTTTACGCTTTATACTTTCTATTCATAGTATTTATCCTATAATACCAGTGAAAAATATATGGTTGACATTTTATAGCTTCTTACCTCCCTGGTTCGATTATTTACATCACTAAAATAACACAACTTTTTCCAATGTTTGGGAGAAATAGTCCAATGTGAATAAGTTAGATATATGAACCAAATATTGATGAATTTTACCCACATTTTGTCAAAGTATTGCAACAATAAAGGAATTAATATCGATTTTAAATAAGTATTTAGAAATTAATTTAAATATTTACGCGCTATACCTTCTATTCATAGTATTTATCCTATAATACCAGTGAAAAATATATGATTGACATTTTATAGATTCTTACCTCAGTTGTTCTATTCTTTAGATCACTAAAATAACACAAGTTTTCAAATGTTTGGGAGTAATAGTCCGATGTGAGTAAGTTAGATATATGAACAAAAAATTGATGAATTTTATCCACAATTTGTGAAAGTCTTGTAAGAATGAAGGGAATTAATATACGATTTTAAATAAGTGTTTAGAATCTTAAAACTTTACGCGATATACGTTCTATTCATAATATTTATCCTATATCTTTGTTAATTACAAAAATAGTAATAGCTTTTTAATCCGCATGGTAAAATATATTTAGATCACTAAAATAAAACAACTTTTTCAAATGTATGGGAGAAATAGTCCAATGTGAATAAATTAGATATATGAACAAAAAATTGATGAATTTTATCCACACTTTGTCAAAGCATTGCAACAATGAAGGGGATTAATATAAGAATTTAAATAAGTATTTGGAAATTAATTTAAAATTTTACGCGCTATACCTTCTATTCATAGTATTTATCCTATAATACCAGTGAAAAATATATGGTTGACATTTTATAGCTTCTTACCTCAGTTGTTCGATTAAACGTTAACAAATGATTGAGGATAGTCTTTTGTAATAAAATACGGCGTGAAGAAAAAGAAAGAGGAAAGAAAAAAGAAATTCGGTGGAAGAATACTGTCCCAATCCTCTACAAGTGAGATCCATCACGCAAATGTACCGAAAATGCACAAGATTGATGAAGACCTGGATAAATATAGACTTAAACACTAGAAGTGGCAGATCACCTGCAACAAAAGGGCCAGTCGAACGAAATCAAATTCTTAAGATAAATAACTCATGCCTCCGTAAAGTTTATTCCCTGTATTATAACTTTTATAATCAGCTATTTTGTTTTTTCCTAATTTGAATGTTGTTTCATTCTTCAATTTTACGCTTACTGTTAAGAAGTAAAAATAGTCATACACTCTATAATCATTTGCTATATTTATTGATTAATAAAAATGTATAAAAATTTAGTGAATAGATTTTACATATACGTATATTTACTAATGACAAAACACTTCTTTATAATTGTCAGTGATAATTATCAATGAACTCAAGCTGTTTTTGAATTAAAATAAATTTCAAACTTGATAGATATATGTAAAAACAATTTGAATTGTTTTTATATGCATCTATATAATGTATTCACAATATTATAACTTTTATAACCAGCTATTTTGCTTGTTCCTAATTCGAATGTTTCATTCTTTAATTTTACGCTTATAGTGAAGAAGTGAAAATAGTCATAAATTTTAATTATTTGCTATATTTATAGATTAGTAAATATGTATAAAAATTTAGTGAATAGATTTTACATATACGTATTTTTTACTAATGACAAAACACTTCTTTATCAATGTCAATTATTCAGTGATAATTATCAATGAACTCAAGCAGTTTTTGAATTAAAACAAAATTCAAATTTGATAGATATATAAAAAAATAATTTTAAATTATTTTTTTTATATGTATCTATACAATTTATTCATAATATTATAACTTTTATAATCAGCTATTTTGTTTTTTCCTAATTTCAATGTTTCATTCTTTAAATTTACGCTTATAGTGAAGAAGTAAAAATAGTCATACACTCTATAATCATTTGCTATATTTATTGATTAGTAAATATGTATAAAAATTTAGTGAATAGATTTTACATATACGTATTTTTTACTAATGACAAAACACTTCTTTATCAATGTCAATTATTCAGTGATAATTATCAATGAACTCAAGCAGTTTTTGAATTAAAACAAAATTCAAATTTGATAACAAAATTCAAATTACATGTAGAAACAATTTGAACTGCTTTTATATGTATCTATATAACGTATTCACAATATTATAACTTTTATAATAATCTATTTTGCCTGTTCCTAATTTGAATGTTTCATTCTTTAATTTTACGCTTATAGTGAAGAAGTAAAAATAATCACACACTCTCATTATTTGCTATATTTATTGATTGGTAAAAATATATAAAAATTTAGTGAATAGATTTTACATATACGTATTTTTACTAATGTCAAGACACTTCTTTATAATTGTCAATTATACATTGATAATTATCAATGTACGCAAGAAGCTTTTGAATTAAAATAAATTTCAAACTTGATAGATATATGTAAAAGCAATTTGAATTGTTTTTATATGTATCTATATAATGTATTCACAATATTATAACTTTTATAACCAGCTATTTTGCTTGTTCCTAAGTTGAATGTTTCCTTCTTTAATTTTACGCTTATAGTGAAGAAGTGAAAATAGTCATAAATTTTAATTATTTGCTATATTTATAGATTAGTAGAAAATATATAAAAAATTAATGAAAGGATTTTACATATACGTGTTTTTTACTAATGACATAACATTTCCTTATAATTGTCAATTGTCCAGTGATAATTATCACTGAAACCAAGCAGCTTTTGAATTAAAACAAAATTCAAATTTGATAGATAATGTAAAAACAATTTGAATTGATTTTTATATGTATCTATACAATGAATTCACAATAATATAACTTTAATAATCAGCTCTTTTTATTGTTCCTAATTTGAATGTTTCATTCTTTAATTTTACGCTTATAGAGAAGAAGTAAAAATAGTCATACACTCTAATCATTTGCCATATTTATTGATTAGTAAAAATGTAAAAAAAATTAGTAACTAGATTTTACATATACGTATTTTTTACTAATGACAAAATATTTCTTTATAATTGTCAATTATTCAATGATAATTTTCAATGAACCCAAGCAGCTTTTGAATTAAAACATAATTCAAATTTGATAGATACATGTAAAAACAATTTGAAGTGTTTTTATATGTATCTATATAATGTATTCATAATACTATAAATTTTATAACCAACTATTTTGCTCGTTCCTAATTCGAATGTTTCATTCTTTAATTTTACGATTATAGAGAAGAAGTATATATAGTTATACATTTTAATCATTTGCTATATTTATAGATTAGTAAAAAATATATAAAAATTTAATGAAAGGATTTTAGTTACAAGTGTTTTTTACTAAGGACATAACATTTCCTTATCAGTTTCAATTATCCAGTAATAATTATCACTGAAACCAAGTAACTTTTGAATTCAAATTTGATAAATACATGTAATACATATTTTCAATTATTTTTATATGTATCTATACAATTTATTCATAATATTATCACTTTTATAATCAGCTCTTTTTTTTGTTTCTAATTTGAATGTTTCATTATTTAATTTTACCCTTATAATGAAGAAGTAAAAGTAGTCATACACTCTTAATTATTCACTATATTTATAGATTAGTAGAAAATATATAAAAAATTAATGAAAGGATTTTAGTTATACGTGTTTTTTACTACGGACATAACATTTCCTTATCAGTTTCAATTGTCCAGTGAGAATTATCAAAGAACCCAAGCAGCTTTTGAATTAAAACAAAATTCAAATTTGATAGATATATAATAGTTTGAATTGTTTTTATATGTATCTATACATTGTATTCATAATATTATAAGTTTTATAATCAGCACTTTTGATTGTTCCTAATTTGAATATTTCATTCTTTAATTTTACGCTTCTAGTTAATAAGTAAAAATAGTCATACACTCTAATCATTTACTATATTTATAGATTAGTAAAATACATATAAAATTTTTGTGAATGGATTTTAGTTATACGTGTTTTTTACTAAGGACAAAACATTTCCTTATCAGTTTCAATTGTCCAGTAATAATTATCAATGAACCCAAGCAGTTTTGGAATTAAAACAAAATTCAAATTTGATAGATACATGTAAAAACAATTTGATTGTTTGCCCTTATTTGAATGTTTCATTCTTTAAATTTACGCTTATAGTGAAGAAGTAAAAATAGGCATACGCTCTAATCATTTGTTATATTTGTTAATTAGTAAATATGTATAAAAACTTAGAGGATAGATTTTACATATACGTATTTTTTACAAATGACAAAACACTTCTTTATAATTGTCAATTTTTCAGTGATAATTATCAATGAACCCAAGCAGCTTTTGAATTAAAACAAAATTCAAATTTGATAAATATATGTAAAACCAGTTTGAACTGTTTATTTATATGTAGCAATACAATGTATTCATAAATATAACTTTTATATTCAGCTATTTTGTTTGTTCCTTATCTATATATTTCACTCTTTAATGCAACGCTTTTTGTTAAGATGTAAAAATAGACATATATTTATAATCATTTGTCAGTTTTATTGATTAGTAAAAAATATATAAATTATTTAGTGAATCGCTTTTAGTTATAAAAATTATTACAGATAATTCAGTGATAAATTAATTCTTACATGTATTTATATAATTTATTCATTGTATTTTAATATTTATAATCAGCTATTTTGCTTGTTCGTAATTGATATAGTTCATTCTTTAAATTTTCTCTTATAGCTAAGAATAAAAATAGTCATAATCGTGTAATCATTTACCATTTTAATTCTTTTGTAAAAAATGTATTCAAAATTAATGAATGGATTCTAGATAGAACAGTTTTTATTATTACAGAAGTCTAAACATTTCCTTATTGTAATTATTTCGGTGATGTTTTTAACGTGATACCAAGCGAGAAAAATTGCAAATGATCTTGGAACACTAATTTTAGTTTAAAAATTAATTTTACAAGTAAAACATTTTCTAACCTTTTCTAAACGTAATGTTCTGAATTGTTTTTTTAGCACTGAACTGAAATTAATTGTGTATTTCAGTACTTTACTTTAATCCGGGATTGCTTTATTAGCTTCATATTTGGGAGCCAGATAAATAAAACGTTTTATTAATTCCTTTAAACTTAAAAAAGTAAGAGTTTAAAAAACCCAATGAGAATATAAATACTTTTAAAAACGGACATTTATTTGTGTTTTCTTAAATCTACAACATATTAACCTCATGCACAATTATTTCATTAAAACTTCATGAATTTAAAATATGTACATGCTAAAATGTGTGCCTTCTAACTAAAATATATATTTTAATGTTTGCAGCAAATCTTATTGCCCCAAACATATCTTATGTCTTTGCAGGAAAGTGCTTAACATATGCTACACTATAAATAGTTTTCAAATTAATGAACACATGAATGAAAAGAGACAAACACTTTAAGTGTCAGATTACCTGCAACAAATGCACCGGTTAAACAACATCGATTTCTAGTAAATAACTGAAGCATCTATAAAACGTATTACTTATATTATAATTTTTCTAGTTAGTTGTTTTATTTCTTCATCATTATATTATTTAATTATTAAATTTTCACTGTATGGATAAATGATAAAAATAGTTATAAGCTCGTAATCATTAACATGTAAATAGTACTGCTTAGTAAAAACAAAATGTATTAAATATTTAACAACGATCTTCATGGTACAAACTATTTTAATCATTACGAAATTATACATATTTCATTATTATAGGTATTTTAGTGATGAATTGTTTTTAACATGTGACCTAACTACAAAAACCTGCTTCAAAAATTATAAAGGATTCTCAAAATGTAATTTAAAATGAAATATTAATTTCATATATTTAATCATATAATATATATTCATTATAGATGTATGTACTCTCCTGAGAGTTTTGTTTTTGGGAGTAAAATAAAATTATTTACAATTATTTTGTTTAATTCTTTATTCTATGTTTGCTCCATTGTCAGAAGGGAACAAAAGAGTGATTAATTCTGTTACTCTTTATCCAATAGTTGGTACATATTCCCTTTATGAAAATAATGCTTTTATAAAACTATAATTCGGTTTTGTTTACTGATTGAGTTACATTTTTGAGTGTATATGAATTTAAAATAGCTAATCATAGATGCAGAAAATATTAACTTGATTCAAAATTATTTTTCTTTAAAACATTACGAACTGAAAATATGAGCACCCTGTAAAAAGTATGTGATAACTCAATCATGTAAAATAAGGCAATAAAATCAATAGCTACAAATGAATGCGATCGCTTTGTACATAATAGTAAATTAGTTATCAAACTTTAAATTTAATCAAACGTATACGTAATTAGAAAATTTACAAAATGATTACCAGTGATTATCCATTGTCTGTTACATAAATCAATTTAAAACATAATTTCAAATTCATATTTAAAATAATAATAACGTTTTCTTATTCCATGGCTTATTAACTCTATTACAGTACCAGGGACTTATAAATCAAACGTTTAATTGAAAGGCAGACTCAAATATAATTTATATACAATAGTTAATTACTGACAATATTAAATGGCTAATGTGGTTATATACCTCTAAATTTTTAAAGTAAAAGTTATAAAAGCAATTTGATACATTATATTTAGTTTTATGCAATTACTTTGATCGTTTATACGCAAGTTACACACAGTTAATTTTTAAAATGAAAATTGATCTCAAATGTTTCTAATCTTCTTGTAAATAGAACACTTAATCTGATAGTGCAACATTAAACTGAATATTTTTTTCTTATTATCACTTCATACTATTTTTTTATATTTATTATAGTAAGTAAATCGTAAGTAACTTAAGAAATTTTCAGCATCTGTTCTCTGTTTTTATTCAATCATTTTGACTAATTTTACTTTGTTTCTAAAAAAATTAAGAATTTATATAAAGTAAAATAAAATAGCTTCTTTTCATATTTTTTTAATTTTTCTGGTACATTGAGCGAAGATTTACAACAACACAAAGTGGTTTCCATTAATACCATTTCCTTTCTCTAAACAATATTTATTAGGTATGATTTTTCACCTATTTAAATTTTTAGAATGTATTAAAAATATTACACAAATTTATTGTATTCTAAAACAAATAATATTAAGAAACTTCATTTCAAATACTAGTAATACTTAATGGAATAAACAAAGGACAAAAAAGAAGGTAGTTCCATCGTAGGTCTGTAATGTGCATACTCAGAAAATTTGAAATTAATACAAGCAATAGTCTTTTATTAAAAGTTCGCACGAGATGAAAAAATATCAACTTTAACAAAATATATTTAAACTTTTTATAATTTCCTTAAAAGCCCTGATATTCAATGCAAATATTGATGAGTTTTAAAGGTTCTAATTTGATTATTTCGATGGGATATATTGAGAAGTAATCAAAGGTTATAATAATGTAAAAATTTTTTAAATCAAATTTTTGAAGGCTTAAAGGTGATGTGCCACCTAAAGTCAACGCAAATGTATTTTATTATTTGATGGAAATGAAAATAATGTTTGTCATAAAATTGTAAATTTTTTATAGAAATTATCTGTTTTGAAAACTCAACTTTATCAAAGGTTACGTTATAAATTTTTACAAAAAGATAGAAGAATTGTGAAATTGCTAAGCAAATTTGATAGTAAATTATATTTTTTATACTTATTTTTATAATAATGGATCTGCCAATTAGTAAATATTTTCAAACTATTTAACGGCTTAAAAGTGCATCTGAAGATTTTCAGTTTCATAAATGAGTATTTATATGAGCTTTCTAAATTCTTAATGTAATAACAATAACAATAGTAATTCATAAAATAGATGAAGAAAATGGATGTAATAATTGAGAACTTTTATTTAAAAGTATCAAAATTAGTGCATCGAAAAGTAATTCGACATTCTAATTACATTTCTCTCAACATATATTTCTCGTAAGGTATTTGCGATCTATAACCAGTACTTATTTTTATACTCTTCAGTTTGTATCTAAATTCGCAAATATTAGCACAATGTTAAAGGATACTCAAACATTGTGCTCTTAATGAGCAGAATAAAAAATTCTGCTCTTAATGAGCAGAAATTTTTCAATTTTAAAACTGAATATTTGCATGAATTTACTAATAACACTATCATAATCACTATTAGAAAACTAATTCACAAAATTTATCCTATAAATTTCCCAGTGTCAATTTGGAATTCCCAGTTGTTGAATTTCCCAGTGTCAATTTGGAATTCGACTAGAGCAAATCAAAATTAGAGTACTAAAAACAACTTAACTTTGTGAATATAATTATTATGCAGATTATGTTTTCGTAGGACAGCGGTATTGCATAATCAGTAAGCATTATTTATTACCGCTTTATAACATTCACATAAATCTTTAAATATATATCCATTTTTCTAGAGAAAAGATGTTACGTCAGATGGATAACGGATTTCATCCCAATGGGCAAATATGTTATTCTTTTTTCTCATCTCTCTTCAATGACAACCTGTTTTTCTCACTGGGACTAAACAGAATTTTAAAAGTCACAATAAAGTCGTTGGTTTTCTTCCATGATAAGTTGAAATTGCAAACATTTTGTCAATGTCGTGTTATAAAGAGAGCTCGAAAAGCGATATATAAAGAACTGGCATCCACTCACGGCTGTAGAGTATATTATTTTTATAATTATTATTTTATCTAGAATCTTCTAGCCTGCGTTTTTATAAATATTGTAGTAAATTTAGAAAAAAGAAATTTTTGTAAAGGATTTATCCTCTTATAATGGTATAGCATATTCGATTTTTTTGGGTAATCTTAATTAAAAAGTACTAGCATTTATTTTCTGCAGGTATGAAAGTGAGTTTATACATTAATTCCCTTTTTATAGAAATATATACTCATACACTGCCCAGTTTTTAAATGTAATACGGATATGTTGAAGGATTTAATGTTGGCATGAATTCTCTGCAGAAATAATAAATATTTATTACTTGATAAAATCAGTTCTCACTCAGACTAGGCAAGTTTCACAACTATAAAATTCCGAAAACATAAGTCCAGATATATTACTAATATGTATTTTTAACATTATATTCTACTGTTTTTCCATGTCTATTAAATTCAAGTCTGTTTCAAATAATTGCTTTAATAAAACATAGTATGATATTATTTTTATAAATATTAAATATATGAAAAATATTTTTACTATGCCATTAATGTACAAATTTCTTAAATCTTGCTTTCACAAATATAATCTCACATAATTCTTTTCTCACAGTATTCTATTAGTAAAATCACTCAATAAAACTGTGTTTTTGTTATAGTTTTAATATATGGTATTAAATATATAAACAACACTAACAACAAATGTATAGTATTGTTTATCTTATAAATAATCTTTTAATGATATTATTTGTTAACAGATAAACATCTTCTATATAATTTTTGTAATGTTTATTTTCTTAATATTTAACAATGCATTATAGATATTCAGCATAAGTGACTGATTTAGAAATGATTGATTTTGATCTTAACTAAAGTGTAGATATGGTATCTTGTAGAAAAATGGGAGATGCTTTACTCTATACTTCCATTCAGAAGTAACCAGTAAAATCATATAAAACAAACTATTCTATCCTGTAGAAAAAAGGGAGATTCTCTACTATATACTTCCATTCAGAATTAAGCAGTAAAATCATATAGAACAAACTATTCTAACCGAATTCTATGTCAGAAAGTTGCATTTTTAAATTAATAAAGATTCATACCATTTATTTACTTATCAATGTGAAGATTTAATCAATACAATATTAGAAATTACAAAAAAAATGTAGGTTTTAGTCTTATCAACTAAAATATGTTATCGAAATAAAAATTCTTCAATTATTATCATAATAAATGTGTTACCTTTTTTTTGCAAAGCATATTAATTGTGCTTTAGCGCACTTAAACGTTTCTATGAGAGGTAAAATTATAAAGTGTTGAATATTTAAAATATTTTCTAAAATCACAAAAATAAGCGTAAGTTTCAAAAATGCCCAAATTTACATTCATAAATTATTTTAACCAAAGAAATTATCAGTACTACTTTTACGAAATTAGTTGCGAGTGTGGGACATTCAAATAAACAGCAATAAAGCAAGTTGTGCATAAAATTTTATTAAACAAACACGCATACAAGAGTCACTTTGGGTCATCTTTCTGTTCTGGTTGCCCAAGGTCGATAGTACCAAATAGAATAGGATACACAAGTTGGTTACCTTTGTCCCAAGTAAATATCTTACGATGTTTGGGATTATAGGCAATCATGCTGTTATTTCTAAAAGGGTTCGAGAAAGGTATATTTGCCTCTAGAGCTTTGTTCTGGTACAAGTCAAAGGCAAATCGAATGCGCGTCGATGGCGCAGTCACTGAGTCTACAGCGTATAGAACACCACAGGCAATAAACATTTCCCCAACGCTTCTGTGGGGTAAGGTCACATTCCACATGTATTCTGTGGCTAAAGTATAAGGGTGAAGCTTTCTCACTAAAGTGTTATTAGTGTCTTTCGCCGAATATACGACCCATAACCCGTTTTCGTCCGCCATGACATCCATATAACCAAGCTCGGACGCATACAGGTAATGCCCATCCGTGTAGGCTGCATCTCTTATGTGAGTTGCGAGGTTTCGAGGGTCGGTAAACTCGAAACGCACCACCATTTGCGAATTGGCTTGATGATAATAGAAAGATCCGTTATACACAAGGTGACCCGTTCCGGAGAAGGGGAAAGGAACCTCGTGGATTGCTGTGTGGTTGTTGTTTCTGAAGGATTCCCTTGAGTTATATTCGTAGAGGTGATTCGTGTCCGTAGCAAACGTGGCGTAGTACTTGTTTTCTGTCTTATCTGTAGGATAAGCATCTTGGTACCAGGCACCGGTTTCTATTGTTGAAGACCGTTGAAATACTGGCTTTCCCAGTTGATGAATCATACAATCTGGGGAGAAAAGTTAGTTCAGAAGAGAGCAATGTTATTTTGTTAAACAGTAAAAAGTTGTAGAAACAAACATAAGTGGCAGCAACTTATAAAACCACAAAATACCTTTTTAGAAATTAGAAATAAAGTCTCAAAAGTGATTACGAGTTAGGTTTTAGAAGTTACCATATCCTTTGTTAGAGATTTTCCTTTAACTCGTGTTTGAAAGTATGGAAGAGATAGTGATTCTGAGTAACATATATAATCGTAAAATGTTTGCATTGCTTTGAAATAGGGCCGTATGTTAAAATATATTTCAGAAAAATTCTTCCGAATGTTACGGATTTGATTTGTCATTGTGCGAAGTAGTACAAATGGTAGAATATTTGAAAGACAAAATAGATTCGTCATCCGAAAATTAGATGAAACAAGTTCATAACGAGTGACAGTTGTCAAAAAATGCAGATTTATTTGCAGATTATTTGTTGCACATTAACATATTTAATTTATTAATATATAGAGAGTGTTTAAAATAATAAATTTTCTTGTAGAATTCATGTATTTTAGAGAGAAAAGTACCTAGTTTTGTTGTTATTTAACTTATAAATCAAAAGCATGGTTGTTTCATTTGACACGTCTTTGACTAAAACTTTTCAAAACATATAAATGAAGAATGACAGCAAACAGATATATCCACGAGGTTCAAAATCCAGTATTCCTACATTTATTCATCTTGATGTCTGTAAAGCCTGAGGCAAGGTCTAAAATAAGAATAGCATAGGCATGTGCCGTATATAAAGTGTAATGCATACCAACACAGTGTCTTCCTGCATGCAAATAATTTGCACCCACTGTAGTTTAAAAGCCCTAAGAGCATTCTATCAGTATCAATTCCCTAGCCCATTCAGTAATTTTCGCTTTCCACTTGTGTGAACAGCTTGAGGACTGATTTATTTCAAGGATTTTCACTAATCTTACTTTATGTTGTTATCCCTTATATGAGTATTTTACAGATTGAGATATTGTAGTTATTAAACACCGTTCCAAAGGTCTTTTGACCACATCTCATCAAATGCTACCAAAGAGACATTTCAGGAAGTTTTTTCACAGTCATTAAACAAGTATGTAGGCACACACTTATACATTTGTAAGCAGATATACATACACATATTTACATGTATATAAAATCAACAACTTCATTGAATACAACAAAATCAACTTACTATCTTTACGAGGAAGTGGAGGAATAAGGCCTGTAGTATTTAAAATAACTACACTTTGTATTCGAGATATATCCAGCGCACCTAAAATAGAAGAATAATATTTAGAAAAAACATACACTACAATGTTAAAATGTTTACACATTATTCGTTATCATTTGCAGTTTTTATGTTTTATCGTATTATTCATGGGTAAAAATATAATTTTTATGTTTGGAATACATTCTAACAGTAGCTAAAACATGTATTTTATTCAGAACTAT
>CM063505.1:18800427-18805427 GCA_032207245.1 Pardosa pseudoannulata
GAAGAGTACCGAGAAATATGGCTCCATAAGTGATCGTTTTATTAGTGAAGTGATACTTGAATCTATAACTCGCGTTTCAGAATCATGTAAACAATATTAAACTAACAATAATTATTATTATTTAAAATATGTCGTATAACCGCAAAAAGTACAAAAATGTTCTTTTGCTAAGTACATTGAATTGAAATTTAAATGTGTTAAGCAATATCGTCAAGATTGCCTATGAAGAGTAAAAGAATGTAAAATTATTCATTTTCTTGAAATTCGTTTTCAAAATGTACTTTTCTTTTGTAATTTATCTTAATACTTATTTCCTGAAAAGGTGTTTTAATATATCTCAGTTTGAAATATATTTTTAATTATTTTGAAAAACTGGTAAAAATGACTGTTTACGGTCTTTCTAGGTATATTAAAACCGAGGCCGAGAACGTTAAATAACACAAACATCTATGATTATAAAACCCTATGAGTTAATCGCCAAAAAATAAACTCAGAATCATACACACTGGTAAATCAATTCGAAATCGAAAATGGAAACGAATGAGATCTATATAAAGGACTTTTAAGAGAATACTAACAATGATGATGAATAAATTGGTCAATATGGAAAAAAAAACATAAACAATGAAATCAATGTTGTGTCGAACAACTGAATTTCAAAGTAATACATAAGGAGTGTGCTGAACTCTTATAAGTTCTAGGAATCCGTTTTCCACACTAGAATGACGGTTCGCTGAAACGTCTTTATGACATTTCAGCACACCGTCAAGATGATCAAGTTGGCTATTTGCAACAAAGAAGAGGAGAGAGCGGTCTGCAAAGATCGGAGAGTTTGTTTTCGATTGCTTGTTTGTGTGTGTTTGTTTTTTGTTTGTAAATGTACTGTGTATAAATAAATGTCTGTGTGCTGTGTAAAATCAGTTGCCTGATTTCTAATCAACCACTTCATACGTTCCAGGAAGAATAGACAAATTTCCAGAAATAAGTTTGTTTCTCAAGCTTATTTTTATTCTCCAATTATTAACTTAATGTGGACTTCAGTGACAACTGAAACACAGTAGGAAGGGAGTTAACAGGTAAACGGCCTGTTACAGGTAACGGGTAAAATAACTAGGTAAACGGCCTTAATATGTTATGTACTGTGTGTTTTGGACGTGAACTCATTATGATGGTAAAAATATAAATAAAGATTTAAAATAATTACCTGACGTTGGACAAAATGGTGTTGGATCACACTTGGTAACACATGGTTCACATTCTGGTTGTTCAATCATGATTGGAGGTGGCGCTGGTGAAAAAAAATAAACATAATTCAATATATATATTTTTATGTCAAATATATCCCTATTTAAATAGATACTGCTCTTTAACTTGAATAAAAATAATTTCAAATTGTGCACAGATTTTTTTTCTTTTTTCTTGTTGTTCATGCAAGAAACTTATATTATTCATAGCTTAATTAATGTCAAGAAATAAACAGTAATTCGAATACGGGATAATACTAAAAATATTTAGATAGATAATAAATAGTAAAAATATCAATCGAATCTATAAAAAATCCCTCCTTTTATCCACAAAAAATATTCCTTTTATGTTCTTATATATGATTTCCTGCTGTCATAAACAAAATAAAAAAAAACTGTTCTATGACACCATTAATTTAAACAAAAAAAGTCAAGCAAGTAATATTAAATAAGATGAAAGAAAAAATCTGAATGAAAAGGCTTCGGTTAGTCCAATTACCCAGTTTTTACAAGATTACCTTCTTTTTGGACTAATTAATAAAAATATCAATTTCAAATTTAATTTGAAGCTAAGGCATGTCTAATAAAATGAATATTTTCAAAGACAACTTGAAGTTCTTAAAAAGAACACAATTACACGACCAAAAATTTTAAACATTAATTAACTTTCTGAATAAAAAAAACTAAATAATTTTACATAATTAAAATAATCCCAGTAATATAAAAACTTCAGTGGCTACATTCTTTAATCATTGGATTTCTACGTGTTTTTGTTAGTGCTGCAAAAACATAAGATTGTTTACTTTAGTCGTTTTATTCCAATATGGAACATCGACAAATATGTTTTTAATGGTCTCGAAATTAATTTCTAATTTCCTTTCTTAAAATTAATTTTAAATAATTATCAGTTACTGCCTCTGAATTTAAGTAGATATAATAATTTGTTTAATCTTAGCAGAATCTTAGTATTTCTCGAGAGATTATTTACTTGCTTTAGAAGGACTCTGCGGTATTTTGAACGCAAACTGAGCTAATTTTAAATGCAATAACATTAGCGATGTTTATTGATTTGTTCAAATTTCAAGAGAAAATGTTAATTTAACTAAACTGGTAATGCCAACAGTTGAGAAATGAAAATTAAAGATATAAAAATCTCTCTGATTAGCGGTGACACTTTTATAATTGAGAATATTTGAAAAATAGATATTGTAATCAATTTACCTGCAATATTTTAATGCAGTCTTACATAAAAAGTAATCATATAACAATGAATTTATAGAATGGCTAAAAAGTTTATTAAGTCTTTACGATCAAAAACAATTTGTAATTAGGAGTCTCTAAATCTTAAATTTATATCATTGTTCACGTGATAAATGAAACTAGAATAAAAGGACAAAGTGACATATTTTAAATAAAATAACAGAAATGCATTTAAATTTTATGTCATCGTTTAAAACTTTTGTCATAGAAAATATCTGGGTTATTTGTTTCAGTATAATTTAATTTTGTACAAAGAAATCTCACTACAGTTTTTTATTTTTTATTTTTATTTTTATTTATTTATTTATTTTTTTTTTTTTTGGTAAAGAAAAATGTAAGATAATCATTATGAAATAAAAGACAATAGTTAAGCTTTTTTTATATTTACTACTTAAATATCTAAAGAAGCATCTACTGATTGTCTTAAAATTGTTTATGTAATGCATCTTTTATCAGCGTATGTCAGATATACGAGTTAGACACTATTATGTAAAAAATATTTTTTGGCGCGACGTTTATCGCCAAACATGGCCCCAAAAATTAATCACCAAAACCATCGCCAACTAGCCAATATCTCGCCAAATACATGATTTACCCATTATAATACACAGTATACGGCAAAAATACATGCCAACTTGCGAAATTCGTAACAATACATACATATATATATATATATACACATACACATATATATATATATATATACATATATATATACATACATATATATATATACATATATACATATATATATACATATATATACATACATATATATATATACATATATACATATATATATACATATATATATATATACATTATATATATACATATATATACATATATACATACATATATACATACATACATACATATACAATAATATGTATGTGTGTTTAATGGTTATTTAGGCCTTAAGTATTTTATTTTTCTATTGTAAAAAATCCCTCTAACACCTTTTTTACATTATATAATATTTCAAGTACACTTTTTTTAAATTTAATATGTTTTCACAATACTTGTGACTTTCTATTGAAATATGACAATGGTGTTTTCCAATATTTTCCTTCATTTCTCAAGTTCTTAATCTAATTTATTATTGCTTATACTCAAATTTATTTTAATATTTTGGCTAACGAAAATAATGTTTTATAAATAAAATAAGGATAATTTTCTGTACAAAAATTTCCTTTAAGAATTTATTTTCCCCATCATTCATTTCTCACTCCAATTCTTCATTTTGCTTATATTTATTTATTTATCTGTAAAGTCGGTTATTACAATAAACACTGCTACGAATAGGGAATTCTGTATAAATAAAACAATAGCCTCTTACATAATATTTTAAACATTCTTAAAGCATCTTATTTATAAAATTTTTAAAACTTTACTCATTTCACGTTTTAAATTATAACTAGCGACTTACTAATTTATTAGTACTCTTCTCTAAGGTAACATTTATATTTCATCATTATTTGAGTTCTGAAAGATATTTTAATTTTTTAACAGTTGTTAAACAGTTTTGTATCAGTTAAAATATATACTTAATAAATATATTTCAACTTTTGCAGGTTTTTGGGTATACTTTCATACATATAAACAAATATTTAATCTTTAACATTTTAGTTCATAGAATAAAGAGTCTGTATAGTGTAAAATAGGCAATTCAAAGTGAGATATAGTAACCAGGGATGAATGCAATATACTAGCACAGAAAGGGTTTGTTTTGTATAGTATAGACATATGTTTAATAAGGAAATTGAATTTATTAATTTTACGTAGTTTATATTAACTTTAATTGTCTTATCATTACGTATTAACTGAAGTAAAATGTAAGCAATCGATATTACTTTAAGGGACAATTTTATTCTTTTCTATCTAGAGTAGCTTATCTGCTATTTCCTTCTCAGCCACTCCGGTGTCATTCGGGATAATGATCAAAATAATGATGTACTATCGAACACATATTGTTACTAAAGGAGAGTATCCAGTTGGTAAATAGAGATAAATGAGAGAGTAAGAAATATGATAATAGACACTTACGTTGACCGTACACTTCAAATGTCTCGACTGGTGGTTTCCTTGTAGGGGTATTGGGGTCAATTTCTGAAATGAATTCAGGAGACTAAAAGTTTATTTCTAGAACAATGCAGTTTGACATTTAGTTACAGATTTCTATATAAAGAATATACCTTAAAATATGAAACAAGTAATTGAAATTAAAATAACTTTTCTATACTTATTATAGAAAAGATTATTCATTTTTTAGAAAAAGATTAATTAGAATACAAATGTAAATCATTTCAATCTCTTTAATAGTAGAACGTGTAGAAATATACTTCCTATTAGTTCTTACCTTGAATATAAATATATATGTATAAAAATATATGTAATACCTTGCATACAAATATATATGCACAAAAATATATGTAATACCTTGTATACAAATATATACGTATACAAAAGCATAAATGCATTAACACACGCACGCAC